>JAVIWB010000614.1:0-160580 GCA_031893035.1 Dermolepida albohirtum | reverse complement strand
ATTTTGAAACAATCTGAAACCAATTTTAATATTTTTCAATTTATATAGAAGCTGTGAACTATAAATCTTCTATTCCGTGATAGATCAAGCATTATGCTTTTCCAACAAACTGTCATATTCAATATTTCTCACTGGATATACATTAAAGCTCCCATTATCCGTTCCTGTCATGAATTGTTACGTCGACGCGTAGATGAAGCAAATAAATAATTTCTAATACATTGTTCTGGTTCATATGAATACAATAATTAAGTACCAAACATTAGTTTTACCTGTGGAACTACGAAAAAAAAAACAAACTTAATTTTAATTCATTCTTAAAAAAGAAGAATTTTAGATATTTCATTGGTTTTTTTGCATAGATTTAAAAAAAATTAATATTCACTATTTTTAGCTTTTCGCACGGTTATTAATTGAATATTAAATATAACTATACAAATATTATGAAATAGTAATAGATAAATAATAATAATAATAATAAGTCTTTATTGTCCAACAGATTGTTACAATCCAATAACAGGACAAAAAAATATTAAAAAAATACAAATTATGAGATAATCAAACAATAGTAACCTATTTAATGTTCACAGTGCATTAAGAAAAAAAAGAAAAAAGAAAAATGAAATTTAAGATATAAATGAATACAAATATAGTCATACACACACACCCATAATTAAGAAAATTAAGAAACGCGCCCTAGCGACAGCTAGTATCCGCCCCAAGGAATCAAAATTTATATCGCAATGGTCCGATAAACTATTGAAGGCCCTACATGCAACTGCTAATGGGGAATTGAAACCAATATTGGTACAACATGTTTCGATATAAAAGCAATGGCTATGTCTAGTCGACACTCGCGGTACCATAAAATTAAGCTGAGATAGCAAATGAGCACAATCTATATTTCCTCTAACAAAGTTACAATAAATACAAACTTTATACTGTTTAGTTAACGTCTGACTTCCAAGGACTCCATTCCAAACTTATTTAGAAAAAAAGAATTCTCGACTCCTCGCGGAGTACACACACCCCCCACCCTAAAACACAAAAACCTTCTCTGAACTTTTTCAAGTGACAATTTGTGAATCTCATAATAAGGATGCCAAATTAAAAATGCATACTCCAGCCTCGAACCTACATACGTCATGTATGTACAACTGCTTAATCGTAGAAATATGAAAACAATGAGAATTCCTTATCACAAAACCTAGCACCGTCAGAGCCGCCGCGGTTATGTGATTGATGTGCTTAACAAAGGTAAGCTTGGAATCAAAGTAAACACCCAAGTCCTTTATTTGAGTGTATCTAACAAGAGAAAGACCATTAAGTGTATAATTATAGATTACTGTATTAACCCTCCTCGTATATGTTACAACTCTGCATTTATCCACATTCATCTGCAAATTGTTCAGCGCATATCAATCAACAATCCCATCCAACTCCAACTGCAAGCGGTTACAGCCATCCACATCATCTACACCTCCGAAAATTTTCAAGTCATTCGCAAAAATGCACCTATTGCAATCCACTGTCTCAAGCAAATCGTTAATGAAAATAAATACCAATGTAATAGCAACAAAATCTACTGAATCAGTATTACACACAGAAATTAATGTTATACACCCTTTTCATTGACTTTAAACAAACCTATGACTCCATTAGCAGAGCAAATTTGTATTATGGAATAAGATACATACAGTAGAGTAGCGGTGAAAAAAGTGTATCTAAAAATCATCAAACATAAAAAATTAAACAAAGAGAACTATAGTCAACGCGGCTTGTCGATATTGCTTTGTTTGTATTAAGACTTATTTTTACTTGTAAACACCAATGATCAGCTTACGCTGAAACATGTCAGAAGTAAGAAAGAACTGAAATATTTTTAATTGAATAAAATATTTAAATGCTGTTTAAAAATGTGCACGTTGTTGAAAAAGGAGTTAAAGACATGTATTTAATAAACAAAAGACACAAAATACATGAAAATGGGACAGAGGTCGCGAAAGAACTAAGCATCGCATTCAAGGTTAAGAAGAACAGAGACTAAATGTTTGAAAGAGTTGGGGATTTCGGGAATCTAGGTGTTAATATCTCAAATATAGCACTATAAAATATATAAAAATATGTAGCACACTGGCTAGAAAAAGTAGAAAACAATTTACAAAAGATAAAACCCTTTTAAACTGGGAAATTACTTTCGAATAACCTATATATTTAGCAGGCTAAATAATATAATTATTTATCCTATATGAGGATATATTTCAAATTTTTTTATCCCTCTTAGAGAAGTAATATTCAAAAATAGGTAATTAGAATTAATTCACAAGATTACTATATAAAGAAAAAGTATGTTTTAATAGGCGTAAAAAATCCAATAAACGTTACTACTCTTAGTTAAAATCTAAAACTTTTGTTAACCGTTTTATTTGCCGATCCTGATCTACGGAAATTTCTGATACACTGTTTTCTAGTTTAACCTTTCCCTAGATAATTGAGTATAACATTCTATGCATAATTTATCGAATTCAATAGCTTATAAGACACAAAATTTCGTTGACGTATCCATACTCAATAAATTATATGCAAAGAAAAGGCTGAAATCACAGTAAATTTGTAACATCCACTAATTTGGATTTGGATGGATATTAAATATGTAGAAATAAATATTATATTCATCTGCAGTGTGCAATTTTAGATAGTTTCATAAGTATCCGATTATTAATATAGACAATTCTAATTTTTGATGTAATAAATAACTTTAAGCCAATACTGTATTCGGATCCTATTTTACACGTACATTTATAACTCTAATAAAAACTTTCGAACTTTCCCTAACTTTATATATTATTCAAAGAAAAATATTCGAAGTTTTTAAACATGCACAACCCTACTAAAAGAAAATTGCTTCAGTTCAGTAGTTTCGATAATAGGGAAAAATTTGCTGCAACGCCAAAGAAAACTGAATGACAATTTTATCTATTATATAAACATAGTTTAAAATTTTCGCAAGCCAGGTATTATACTGCACATAACGCACAACATAAAATTGAATAGCTGTGATTAATCTTGAATGGCTCCACATTTTAAAATAAGTATAAAAACTAATAATTCCAAACATTTTAAATAATTACTAGAGGAGCCAAATGTACATAAAAGAAATAATAGGTTGTAAACCTATAAAACATGGTGGAACACCGTTTTAAACATCTTCCGTGAAGTCACAGAGTGGATAATATCGTTAAATATCTGCAATATTAGGTGTGTTTCCACAATTGTTTTGGCAAAACGAGTGCAGCGTCGGGAAAAATGTGTTTATATACAGAAAACGAGTACTTTGCATCTAGTGACATTATATTTGCATAATTAAAATAATCCTTAAAACAACTTAACAGATCTGAAAACGCCCTTTCACAGATTCGATTTAATGTGGCAAAATCTAAATCTTTTCAAAAACATTTTCAAATTTTTGTATAACACAAGAATTTTTCGCTTCTTGTATCGCACGTAATTGCGTGTGAACGTCTTTCACTATTTTAAGAGATACCACGAACGAGAGTAAAGGACTTTCTAGTTTTTTATTGCCACCACTAGTCCGAAGAAATTGTTCTGAATAGTTCTTAAATCTATTTTAACCTAACCATTTTGAAATTTTGACTGGCTCTCGGCTTCATTTGGGTCGAATTTTAAAACTACATTATTCGCTCTCAAAATATTTATAATACCAAAACGCACAATATTCTTGAAGTAACTGGCTACAGAAAGTATGTTTGGGGCACCATCACTCACAAATATCAACAGTCAATTTGTTGAAAGGTCAAAATTTTCCAATGTATTAAACATTAACTTTGGAATTCCTTCGGCAATACATTGTTATAGTGTTCTAAAAGCTAGTAAAATCGAAGATGGTGATTGAAGTGATTCCATTACATGTACTGATTTTTTTACGATGTGTTGTTTCATCCACATATAATCACAGTTTACTGTTTTTTTTTCAATTCGGATTTAATACTAAATTCAATATGTTCACGGACGGATGGTAAAAAATTTTGTAATGTTATCCAACTAGGTAACGGATATTTCGCGTATTTATTCCAGAATGAACAAAATGCTTCATTAAATAATAACGTAAACGCTAGATTACACAAAATCATTGTTACACATATATGAAATAAAAGTTCCTCGTTCGATTTTACGCCAGTTCTTTTAATATGTGCTTTGTACTCTTCATGTGTCGTTCGCAGTGACCTTTCCTCCAATACCATTAGAAACATATCGCAAACTGTACGCTTAATCTTTTATAAATTAAATCATAATTCACTTATTAACTTATTTTTTGTTGATCCGACAACGCTCGTTTGTTCCGAAACAAGTACGTGTCGCACTCGATACACATATTAATATGTAATAGCGCAGACGAAATAGTGGAAATTGCAAATCGTGAGGAAGAAGGCTTCACATAGACCTGGCACGCCAGTGGAGTGCGCCTCGAAATTAGCATCTCTAATAATTACACGTGACAACAAAATTTCTTTTTTTGTTTGTTACTAAAGTATCAATAAATAAATCTCAGAATATTTTTTACTCTGATATCAAATACGTAAATTTTTTTTTCTATCAGGTATAGTTTTTATAATTACCATTTTTCCTTATAAGAAAAAACCATTGTAACAATAGTATAAGAATATTATATCTACAATCTCCATATGCCCAAATTCTGCTTATTTTGAATTTTATAATATAGTTTGCTGTAGATATATCAGTTACAGCAATAGTTAGTCAGCAGTTTTTGGTTTTCCCTGATAGCGCGTTTTCATGGTGGAAGTATTCTCCATATTAATTACTCACACCTCCAAGATTGGTAGGAATTGATAGGATGAGAATTTATAAAAAGATCTTTAGTGATATATTATGTCCATTTCCAAGGAACACCTTTTTAAATAATTTCCACGCAGCAACCTCACAGTCACTCACTTTTCTTATTTGCGGTCCAATAAATGTTACTTAATAAGGGAGATCCAGTCTCGTCACTATCCATTGTCCTAAGAAAATTTTTTATTAAACCTAGCTTAAGATTGTCTTTTACTTGTGCTGGATTTAAAACGTTCTTCTCTAATCAGTCAATATTTCTCCTCAGTTCCTCTTATTTAACATAAGTTTTGATGTCTCTCTTCCACTCATACAAGAAGCAACAAAATTTAGTATACCTAAGTTGCAAACCAAATAACAGTGCTTTTGTTTTCCAAAAGCTTTTTCTTTACAGTTCTGCTCTCTAGCATTCTATACATACTTTATCCTCTGAGTACTTACTACTTGTTGAATTCTTAAATACTTGCAAATATTTATTCCTTCTTCACTTATTCTCCTCCTCTAATGTTTATTTGCATGGCTCACACCTTTTAACCTTTTAATATACGTCTCAAAGTTTTCAAATCCCAAACATCGATCTTAACAGCATGTCTTGGCTTTGAATCCATATTACATCCTAGTTATAGCTCTATAAATTCCAATTTTTTTTCTTCTACTTATTGCTTTTGATTTTAACATTCTTCTAATGTTACTCATTACTCTACCATCTTTCGTTAACCTTTTCTCTGTTGTCGAATCTTCGTTTTTTATTAGTTATTTATGCCTATAAACAGTCGAAAATCTCAATCCCTTCAAATCTACATATATTCTCCATTATTTCTCCTTAATATTATGCTTCTTTTCTAGCCTCTCAAATTGTCTAAATATGTATATTTATTTTTTTTATTTAATAAAAAACTCGTACTTCTATTTCATTGTTATATAGAAATAATTTAATATTTGGTTATGTGTTATAAGATAAATTACTGTTTTTTTTTTAATTCACCGTATTTTTTAGCATATTCCAGCGAAATTATGAAACATTGGCAACAATTAGCTTTCATTATACCGTTGCTTTTCCAATCTTATAAATTTTAAATATAAAGGAAGAAATATACTCACTGACATATTTATAACTCTCTGCCATGAAGGAATTAACAAACGCAATACATATTTATTCATGCATCTCATCAAAGCCGCAGAATCTTTAAAGACAACGAAATAAATTGAAACCGTTTATCTTGTCTGGCATATATACAAATATATCAAAAGCATGTATTGGAGCACCGAACAAACGAGCAAAACCTATATCTGCTTATCCATCCATATATTAGACTAGAAACAGAAAGGAAAATGTTGATTGCAAGAAATCCGACTTTACTCATAAGCAATATATCCAGTAACTCGTAACCTAATAAATTTTAATTAATGCAGTTAAACATTATTATTTCCATGGTAAACGTTTTGGAAAGTCCACTTGAGGTAAAAAATATTTGAAATATGTAATTGCAAAAATTTTAAATTTGTTAAATAATAAAAAATAACAGAATTTGTAAAATTAATTAATATTAGGCGTCACACAAATATTTTTAACTATTTAATTCAGAATTTTCACGAATGACAATCCATTTATTTACTTAATGTATTTCTTTCGCTTCTTTTGACCACTTATTACTATTTCTTAGTTTATATTTTTGGATGTTGAAATCTTATTCATTAACTTATTAATAAATAAAAATAATTATAAATAAAAGCACTTTCTTTCTTCACAACGTCTTATAGTGTGATTTAGTATATTGTCAAGTACTTTTTAGTACTTATAATAACTTTCTTTTATTTAACTTCGTATTAATATAGGGATGCCATATACATATACATGCTCCTAAAAGAGCAATACATTTATTCCAACGGTGCTCCAATGCCCTTATGCCATCTCTAAAATGCAATTTCGTAAGGCTTGCAAAATACTCATTTACGAAGATGATAAGCTCGTCGTTAGACCAAAATTTCTTTCCGCCTAGTGCCGTTTTCAATTTTGGAAAAAGGTGAAAATCGGAAGGGACTAGATCCGGTGAATAAGGCGCATGCGGTACTAATTGGAATGCAACTTGTGGATTTTGGACATCGCAACTGTGCTGGTATGCGAGGGAACGTTGTCTTGGTGAAACAGAATCTTTTTCTTTGCCATTCATGGCCATTTAGCACGAATCTCAATATTTAATTTTTGTAGAAGTTCTGCATAATATTGTCCGTTTATTGTGGCACCTCCCTGAAGGTAATCAATGAGCAAAATGCCTTTTGAATCCCAAAAAATTGATGCCATCACCTTGTTTGCCGATAAAGTGGTTTTCGCTTTCTTTGGAGGTGCCGAACCACGTTCTAACCATTGTTTCGACTATTGTTTAGTTTCGCGTGTACTGTAGTGTATCCAAGTTTCATCGCAAGTAACAAATCGCCTACAAAAATCAACCGGATTCCGCTTATAAAGATCCAAACACTCATTGGAAATGCGCAAACGAATGAACTTTTGATCAGTCGTAAGTAATCGCGGCACCCATCTTGCTGAAAGCTTGGAAAGGCCCAATTCTTTCGTTAAAATGTGGTGTACGCGTTCTGTTGAAATGTTTACCATGTCTGCTATCTCTCTCACTTTGAGTCGTCGATCATGCGTAATAATATTATGGATTTTTATAATCATTTCCTTAGAAGTCACGATTTTGGGTGTTCCAGAGCGCGCTTCATCAACACAGCTTGTTCTACCACGTTTAAATTTACCCATCTACTTATTGTGGCGGATGATGGAGCAGATTCACCTAATGTTTGCCGTAACTCATCTTTTATTTCGGCAGCTTTCATACCCTTAATTACGAAGTATTTAATCACCGCATGATACTCTGCTTTTTCCATTTTAACGAAACGACGTGTTGCTTCTTTTTCAATCAGCTGTCAAAAATAAACTAATCAACCGGTTTATATAAATATCGGAATGTAAACATATAAATAGACAACCTAAATTACAGTGCATTTGTTTTACCGATTAGAGCGCCACCTATGTGTCATTCTCACTACTTGTCAAACTATCCTCGTATATTCATTTTGAGACTTCACGAAGTCACATAGCAAATGAACAGAAACAAGGACTCATTCCCTAAAAGGATATATTTTAAAACCAAATTTGGACAACTGTTTACTATGTTGATAATAATAAACGATTAGATTTTCATTGAAAAATTTGTACCACTTGTACAAAAAATTTAATAATGAGCTATCACTGCGTAAACGAATATCTTCTGATATTCACCCAAGCATGCTTCTCATAATATGTTCTATGGAAGCTCATTTTAAGCAGCTTATAGGATATTATGTAGCTGATATGTTTTCATTGAGGGCTTGGGAAGTATTCTACCATTTTGACCTATCATATTCCAGACATAGATGTTCTATAGAAGGAATGTAGTATTATTTAGTCCTTAAATATATGATAAAACGATTGATATCAGAATTTCACAAATGTACCTCCAATCTTTTAAATTGCCTAGAAGAAATACTAAAAACGTCCTACTTCCAATTTTAATTCCAGACCAAACCATCAATCCTCTAGTAAGTGCAGTCCCATATTCTACGAAATAATTCAGAAACTATCTCTATGATTATCGTGGCTGCACAAAAAACACGAGAATCACATTTTGAAAAACATTTCTGTTCTCAGCGTAGGATTCGAACTCACGATCTCATTCTCTCCGAGAAAAAGTATTTCTGCATATCATATACGATGCATAAAGCGGTTAAAATCAGAATTTTTCAGTTTTGTATCCTAAAAGCGCATAATTATATGTAATAAATGTGATATTATGAAAATGTTTTCAAATACGCATAATGAATCTCATAGTTCAGTAATAGAATGTAATAGGTTATAAGTTATGATCTGAGAAGCCAAATTTTTAATAGAGAACGATTCTCAAATCCTTGACACAGGTTTTACACGATGTTGCTGACAGAATAGTTGCAATTAACTCTACCTCCTAATAAGGAACATCAAATAGAACTTTCCAAAATTCAATCATAAAGTTTTCTTTGAACACCAGTAATTAATATGATTAAAATTCACTTAAAAAGTCAACATTCCATGTGTAAGTCAAGACTGAACAATTTATGAAGTTATTAAGTCAGTAATAAATGTATGGAACAATAAAGATCTCGAGATAGATGTTTGAAGTGCGCCAGATATTGAAATATATGCCTTTAATTTAAAACCATTCCAGTAGATGTATTTGTTCTCTGAGTAAGAATTTGACAAGAGAGAGACTACATGCATATATTTATCTGATGGACTGAACATTAGGTCTGTTCATCTAGTAACAAAATATAATTTATAAAAATACTGTGTAACTTTCATTACAATTTTCGAAAATTCTATAAGTACCTAAATAATTGAATAAAAAGCTTACCACCTAGCTGGATGAACGTACTCGTACTACTACTTATCTACTATCGAACCTAATATGAACATTTCGCATTTAGAGAAACTATCGTACGACCGTCAATTTCAAATTTGTTGTGATATATTTTTTGTCATTTAAGTGCTTTAAAAATGTCTAGATTATGTTCTTAATTTATGTATAATTATTCTAACTACAACTTCAATGACCTAAGGAAAGATTTGATTGCGCACTGATTAGTAGAAGAAGTAGCGATTATGTCGCTTAATTGCCAAGGCAAACTCTTAGGAAACGCTTATTGCTGGAACATTTCTGTTTCAAAGCAACTCATAACGATTCCTAAAGAAATTAAATGAGGATATTTTCAATGCGGTTCCTCCTTATCGTTCAAGGAATGTGAATTTTTACGTCAAAAGCAGAATGTATTATTTGAAAGCTTTTCAAGAATTTTAACTTTTATTATTAGTGTTGATGGACACATTTTTATTAAAATTGTAATTATAAATTGATTGGCTAATAAACTTAATTTCTTTTCTTACATGTTTTCTACTCTGGCGAGTAGTGCGCGTAAATTCAATATGAGTTTTTAGTAACTGTTCACATGTTTTCGTTTATCGATTTTTACTTTTACTGATTAAGTTACTATTAAAGCTAAGTTATTATCAAGTTAAAGAAAAAGTTAGGAAAAATTGCTTATTTCTGTCATTTTAAAATGGTTTCTTAAATTCTGTTTCATTACTATTTCATTACAATACAATAAGTCCAAAAAATTACAAACACTGAGACTAGCTGAACTTTAGAAAACTCTCCGTGGAATTAAGTGAATCTTGATAAATCAATCGTTTAGTTGTAACTAATGTATTTCTATAATAATTGATAGCAGTGCTGCTACCACTATCTTCGAACAAAATATTGTATCGAGAAATTCTAGACATAAAAAGTATTCGAAAGGTCATAAAAGCATGAAACAACTTCACTATTAAATGCATAACTGCAAAGCGAATTCAACCTGACTAAAAAACTTCTTATCTGAGACAAATTTTATTACATGGCATTAAATGTGAACATAAAATCGTGTTTTTGAAACATTTCATAAGATTATTGTGAGCATTTAATTAGATATTCTGTTTTGTGTAAATATTGTCAAAGAACATATTTTCAAAACTATATTTGTAATACGATTTTTCAATTTTTTAAAGATAATTTTAAATACAAGTTAAAAGAAAATTCGTAATAAAAAGTTTTAATGTAGTTCTACAAAATCTGTGCAGTTTTGTATCAGCGAAAACTGCAACCATTTGTTCCAGGCTATTCCCAAAACTGGGTTAGTGGAACCAATATATTTTCAAGAAGGAGTAACATGCTTCTGGCATAAGATTTACTACAGAGTAATAAATAGATGATCGTACTTCATATGAGTAAGATGTTTGGGCTTTTACAAATTTCAAAAATAATTTTCAAATAGCTTAGATTTAAAAAGAATTTAGAGTTATACATACCAAACATATTCGAGAGTACATATCTTTAATCACAAAAATATTTTGCCATGTAAAAAAGTTTTTTTTACGACGAAGTTCCGGTATGCGGAAACAACGCTGGATTATATGAATTCAGGCAATTCGTACGGATGTTGAAGCGCGAACTAACTGGAAGCTGCGGCAGTCTGGTGGACAATCCAGAGACCGGCGCAGATCATTTACTGAAAGGGAATTCTCCCGTTACATTGGAAGTCATGTACACACATATTTAAGCGTTAAATAAAACTTGCTTAGAAAATTCCAATGAAAATTGACGACATAGAAGTTATTTTATTACTCTGAAGTATTTCAATTATACTTTTTTGAACTACAACCATTATTTTTGTTATTTTTAGTGGATCCGATCGACAATATAAAATTTATTTTTGCACAAAAATATATATCAACTGATACTACTAATCCTGCATTTCTGTTAACATAATCCGAACAGCTAGCTGTTAATAAAACTTTTAAGTGAAATAAAATATAACTAAAATCATTAACTATCGAAGAAATGGGAAATCTTTTATAACTAAACGATTAATTCCATATTTCGTCCGCAGATTATATCAGTTAATTGACATAAGTTATAACACTAATTACTTTATTATTTTTATTATTCCTAAGAATAAAGAATTTTCTTAGTGTTACACTCATTAGTTCTGCTTTAAAAATGTTAAGATGATAATGTGTATAGTAACAGGACACCACAAGCTCAACAAAGATATAAATAACATATGCTCGACAGAGAAAGCGACATGCAGATTCTGCGAAGTAGAAGAGGAAACCACGATTCATATATCATATTATATATGTATTAGAGCTTGACAATAACGTAGTCTCTACAAATGAAAGGTAAATATCCTGAATCTAAATATTTATATAGAAAAAGCAGTCTCCAAGCTGCTAGGCTTAGTTTAAAAAAACTAGACTTGAGAACGTAGAAATAAGAAGTAGGGATCCGGACTCGAAAAATAAATGAAATTTAATAATTTAAACAGTGCGAAAAGAATCATGAAAAATGTAAGAATACCAACAGCTATAACATGCTGCATTGAATTTCATAATTTTTCGAACCAAAGAATAGCAACATTATATTTAATGTGAAATTTTACTCTGCACAGTTTTAAGTAAGTCAATATACTTAAAGGCAATCTAATTTCTATATTCACCCCTTATTCTGCTTCTATACCTAAATTTGGGACAGTTCGTATAATGTGCAGTATGTACATATTGCATGCTTCTATGATGGAAATTAATGAAAATATCGTACATTACAATGCAGAAAATGATTTTCTATAAAACAATTTGATTGAATTAATGCCTTATAATACAGAGAAAAGTATTTTTCATTGTCGGATACTTCTAAAACATTTTTCAAATTCACCTGTGAAGCTAAATCGGTAATTCATAAACCTTAAATGCAAAGAAGAATGAAATGTGGCGATGGTTAGGGTATCCAAGCTTAAAATTCCTTATATACGAGGAATATTTTCGAATTTCCAAAAATTTAGCTATAATATTTTTTAGTCCGTCAATTTTCATCAAAATCACAATGTTGTTTTTCAATACAATCCATTAAAATAATTTATCCAAACGTGAAATTATTTTTTTTAACTGTCCTGAAAGATATTCCTTAGAGTTTCTGTAATCCATTTATAGCATATTATCTCATTTACACTCTGCAACAGAACACCCAATAATAATATTTCCAAATTTAGGAGCAGATAATAATCACTGGGACCGGATCTGATGAATAGGCTGGATGTGGAAACAATTCCCAGCACAGTTTGTTTAAAATACCTTCTTTCTTCATACGGTGTAAGGTCTTACATTGCTCTGTTGTAATAAAGGGCGCTTACACAATTTCCCAGAGTGTTTCTTGCAAGGTTCCTGATGTGATGGGTTAGATAAGACACTAGAATAATATTCTGCTCTAATTGTAGTATCTTTTGGTAGATAATCCTTAAACATAATCCCAAAGAAAATAGAAAGCATTACTTTGTAATAAACGAAACTACTTTAAACGGACGTCCTTCTCCCGATTTACTCCATTCTTTGGACTGATTTTTGGTTTCAAGATTGAAGTAAGGTAACCATATTTCATTATTATCCATTGCCGCAATAGATGGCTGGAAAGGGCTAAAAACTTTTGCAGCATATATCAGACCTACTGAGTTTCTTAGTAACGGACTGCAACCTTATTCACTTCCAAATGTTTGTGTAAAATCTCATGAACCTGACGTGCTCCTTTTTTAACTGTAACACTAATTTCACGAATTTATCTCTCAGTTTTAAAGAACTTTTCCACGGCAGTAACGTTTTTTTTTCTTTTACATTCTATAGACTCTCCAACTAGCTTTCATTAAACGACTTCTGAAGATATCACACCCTACCTTATGTTTACGAAATGTGTTGAAATTATGAAGTTTTACTAATGAAGTTTTACTCTATGAACCATAGAGAATTGGATAAATATCGTTCGCCGTTTGTTGGACAGACTATTTGAGAAAGAATGTAATATATTTGTTTATACTCAATGGTCACCAATGCAAATATAAATAATAACAATAGTGGAATACCGATTTTCAATTATTATCCCAAACCCTTCTTCTTGCTCTCTAGAATTGGTTATTTTCTATCAACTTAATTCTTATAATAATTTGTTCGAGATTCTTACAAATATCTCAAGGTTGTCTGAACTCCACACTAAGCAGGAAAAAATAACTGCATATACCCAGCAAAGGAATAAATATTGTTACATGCACTCCATGAATGTAGGTAAGTGGTGTAGTAAAATTAGCCATCGTTGACTTATTTTTTCAAAATGTTTGAATTTCTTTTATTACATATCATGTCTTCAAGGACAGACCAAAATTTATAAACTAAGGTATTTAAATACGAGCTACTAGACGACCACTAATCTTCAATGGTAATGAATTTTATTGGAACCAAATTAAGATAGTTTTGGCCATTCGCTTGCCTCTGTCAATTCTTTTATTATACATCATGTCTTCGAGAACAAACCTAAATTTGTAAACTAAGGGCTTTAAATATGGGTTGCCAGATAGCCACTAATGGTAATTCATTTTACCGGAGTCAAGTCACGATAGTTTTGGTCTTATGGACTGGCATAAAATGTCCACGGTTGCTCTTGAAGAAGGTAGCTATGTGGCTTCGCGACGACGATTTAAAGCGTTTTTCGTAAAAATAAAGATCGATGAGTCCATCCTAGGAGACACTACACCAAACCATAAGTGATGATGAATTGTGATACTTCTACACTTTTGACACTAATACGAAAACTTCAACTCTTTCATTTCGCTTTATTTCTGATCAGTAAGCAGCATATTTCCACGTCGGTTACTCTGGTATTCTTCCAAAAATTACTTCGATTTTTCTGCTTTTCCGTATAATGTTTAAAAGGTCCAAGATTCATTAACTTTTAGGTCAATTCATCTCGCAAGCAATGATTCTTTGCTTGCAAGCGGATTTATCAGAATTTTATCTTCGAAGGCTTTAATAGCTTACGACGTCCGTATTGTCCATGGACACCCAGACGGTTGACGGTCTCTTCAAATAATACACCGATACGCTAATCTGAAATGGACGGAGCGTTTCATTTATTCATTTTGCACATAAAATGAAGCACAGAAAGCACATAAAATGAAGCAAGAGCTATACGTTTCCCTTTATCCGACAATTCCATAGTGAAAAACAAACAAACACAAATTCTCTCTCTCTCCCTACTACGTACATTAAAATATTTAATAATAAATTTAGCAACCTAAATGAGAGCCATTTAGAAATTACATTTCAATTCGTTCTAATGTATCTAAATCTATGCTACATATTTGACTGTAATCCTCTCAATCGTCTGCTTTCTCCATATGTTTTAAAACGCCAACGTGATTTGCTTTAATTTACTATTCAGCCTTTAATTTCCTAATATTTTATATGCTCATTGCAGGCAAGCTGTTATTGCGGTTTTAATTCCATTCGATGTCCGTTTCAATATATAAATAAACATGGCTTCCTACAAATACTCTTGCTGGTAGCTGATATTAGTCACAGCTCATTAACAAACATGCAAAATAACTAATTAAATATATACATATGATGCATTAAGCACTAAATTGTCATTCAGCAAATTAATTAGATACTGTGTTATTGAATATAATCGAATATAATCTAAAGCCATGAATATACGTATTTTAGTATGACAAATACTATAAATCATATTGTGTTAATAAAATTCTGCGATTTAGGCACTCCAAAGATATGCAAATTTCAAATAAAATTTATTATTACCATTGACCTTTTCAATAATTTCTATTGTACAAAATAAAAGCGCGATTTTAAAAATGAATAAATACATGTTATTTTTTAACTTTCATATATCAGAGTGTACATTATAGAATCCTTTCATCGTTTAATAAAGATCGACATCGTAGTCTACCAATAGCCCGAGCGTATTGAAATTTATTAAGATACACCATCAGCAGGGTACACGTGTCATAATAAAACGGAATTATCTTCTTTTCAAGCTGAAAGCCAACCAAAGCTCACGTATACATTTCTTTCTATAGCATGCGTCCTAGGTTGAAGATCACTATAGAGCAGCCGGGTTACGATACAAAAGTTATTCATCACACGTTGATTTATCAGTATCAGAGGCGTAAGAAGTAATCTTGCAATATCTCTTTTATTGGAAATAATATCGTTTACAGTAGCATATATTTACACATTCGTCTTTCCTTTTTTATTAAGAACATTTATTTGAATTAGAATTTCGTACTAATAATAAATTTAAAACGTTTAAATAAATTCAATATAAATGAATAATACACAAAAAAGACGAACATATTCCAATATTTACTGTAAGGAAAATAGTAGATATTGGCATTCGTGGATTTAAATACCAAATACGAGTCAGCAAGAGAATAATTTTCAATGATTATGTCAGGATAAGCTTTCGATTCCTCAACAAACTAAATTTTATCTGATATAAAAAGTAAACGTCTAAATAAGATACACTAACAAAGAAATAGAAACAAAATAGGAGAGACTTCTCGCAAAAGGTTGACCATTTTCCTAAAAATGTTACTTATTTAGCTTATGGCAAAGTAGATATTAAAATGATCACAAAAATTGTGTTAAAAGAGACAATAATTAGTCTAGGCATCATCGTCGGTATGTACTCCGTACTTTTCAAGAGGTCCTATAGTAGAAGAACCTGAATTGCCTATGTTTCTAGCCCTTTAGCGTTACCCAGGGTGCGCCACGTGGAGGCGAGCTAGAATTGCACCCCTCCTAAAAGTGTAAGGTATTCGAATAGGTATTGTATACAAAAATTAGAAGCTTCATAAACAGTATAAGGAAAAGAATACAAAAACTACATTAATACAACAATAACAAAATAGAACACAAAATAATACAGTCCGATTATGGTAACTATAACCTTATGGACGAATCTCATTTGGATTTAGCTGCCGGTTCATTTGGATCAGTGACATTATTGCTACAAACTATTTTGAGAATACAAGGAAAATATGTTCTTCTGTTAGGATACCAAGTCTTCCTCGCTTGAACAAAATACTAGTCTCCCCATGTTTGATCTAACTTCTATCATAGATTCACTAACTGTCTTTTCTTTATTTACTTTATCTGTCTAAGAACCTTAGGTAATTTATATTTGTAGCTTTCATTTTGCTTACTTACTAAGATCACATACACATTTATACACAGGCATTTTGACTTTCCTAATTATTCCCTTTATGCGGATAAACGTTTACTGAGATTATTGTGCATGCATACGGCACTAGATATTATTTTTCACATTTCCACCCTTTTCTGTTAACATTCCTAGATACTTCAAGACGTTAGCTCGTTCTATTTTTATTGAGTTACCGTTATGTAAACTATTTTGTTTTCTTTTTCTGTCGCACTCAAATTGTGTGTGTATTTATTTTCACTTCTTATTTAAGCTCTCTATCTCATTTCCTGTCTTCTGATTAAAGATTCCCATCTTTCTAATAGTTCTCTTTATAAGACTATATAAAGACCTTTTCTAAGTCCAACAAAGGCAAGTATACTTCTTTGCTCTTATTTGATTAATTGCGTTTTCTTTCTTAGGCTTTCTGAGAGTTATTTTTCTGTAATAGTTCCGAATCTTTCTCAGAATAAATTTGTAAATTTTGACGGCAATACCTAATAACGTCGCTCTTCTTAAATATCATTATTTATATTATAATTATCTTAATTTTCCAGTCCACTAGGACTTTTCCTGTGGTTCATGCTTTACTAAAAATATGCATACGCATTGCAGTCTTTTGGGTTTAGAATTCGTAACATTTTCGGTGTCACTTTGCTGTAGGTAGCAAATTTGCCTCTTGACATATTTAACTACTTCAAACAGCCTTTTCTAATTGGATATTGTCGTCTTTCTCTTCCCGAATATTAATCTACATATCGTTCATTTTCTCTTCAGATGTTCTACAAATAAAAGTTATTGGAAGTATTATAGTTTTTCCACCTTTGCGTTAGTTCGTCATCGTCAGATACAATTCTATTATTTTCATATATAAATTATCTCTTATTTTTCAATATTCTTTTAAGTAATTTTTGGTTTGCCTTCTCTATTTTTTTACAAAATTCTTGCCATGATTATTCTTTCGCTTGTTTAATCATACCTTTTCTTTTGGTTCGTTAATGTTTATATTCTTTTTGACTGTTACTTTTTACAACTAAGGTTTCGCATTCACAATTTTTCCTTCATTTTTGACTTGACTCCATCATCTGTTACCTATTATTATAATTTTATTCAAACAATAAAATCGATTTTCCAGTGTAGAATAATTTCTTTGAAAGTGGACACATGAAACGTGTAGTTATGAAGAATTTCGTAAAATACTGAATTCTAATTGGTACCATATGATACGACAAAAAAATAATAACTTTAATCAGTAAAATTTGAATACAGTTGAAATATTACACTGAAGTAGATAAGACTGACAGAGCTATAGAACACAGTTAGGTCGTTATCGAAAGTAAGATATCCATGTTCACGAGTGAATATGTAAATATGCCAGAAATAATTTGCATACTTAATAATCTACTCTTATGGTATGTATCCCTGTAACAAAATTCTAAATACAAATAAATTAGTTAATATTTACTTTCTCGAGAACTACAACAAGACGGTTTGCTTTTAAATATTTCTTTTAAATTATGCAACTTCATTAAAATCTTTACCTAAGAAAAAGCATTCATACACCAAATTTTACAGGTATCCCTTTTTAAACCAAAACGAAAAACTATAATAATTACGTAAGTAAAAATTGCGTATTAAATTGGTTGATTCAACGCAAATTCTTTCAATGTTAAAATGAAGGAAAATAGATGACGAGATTCGCGACAAAAGAGGCGATAAAAACAAATAATTAAGCGTCAATTGTCTGAACGTACTCCATTTGCACGACGCTCTGCAATTATAATGAGAACAGCATAACCTGCATTCTATGCATTAGCAATCCCAATTGGCTGCTTTGTACGCGATTGGCTACCGTCCTTGTCAGAGCACATCGTCGCGATAACACAAGAATAAATTAAGCTAATTATGGTAATATTCGTGACTCAAATTGCATCAGGTACCATGCATCCGAATTACACAATTAATCATGTTATAAGTAGGTACATTCGACTACTTGAAATTCGTGAATAATTGAACTTTATACTCTCACAAAAAAATTAATTACTATTCTACATTTTTAAAAAGAAAGGGACACGAACTCATTGATTTAGATGGAACTCAGCGTATCTATAAAACATGCCGAGTTATATCAAAAGCCCTTTTTTTACGGCACCAAAATCAGATATTTTTCAGTTAATTTTAATTAATATTATGACTGTAACGCCGTTGAATATTAAAGTATATGTCACGATAAAGTATTATGACACCTGGTCTCCGGCTGAATACGAGGGTGATCCAAGGAGTACCTGACCCAACAAAGAAATGACAAAAATTTTGGAAAGAAATATATTTATTTTTCAACATAATCTCGTTTCAGCTCTATACACTTTACCCAGCGACGTTCAATAAGTTCGATACCCTTTTTATAATAAGAACTGTCTTGCTCCTCAAAATAGCCATTAACTGCCGACATCACTTCTTATCGTTAAAAAATCTTTGACCACTGAGCGATTTTTTCAAGTTTCGGAACAGAAAATAATCCGAGGTAGGCTAAATCAGGCGCATAGGCGAATTCAAACTTTAATTCATTAATTGTGGCCATTGCAATAACGGATTTGTGAGCTGGTGCATTATCTTGATGAAACAACGCTTTCTTCTTAGACAAATACGACCGTTTTTGCTTGATTTCTTCGCTCAAACGTTGCAATAAATTCGTATAATACTCGCCGTAGATAGTTTTTCGTTTTTCAAGATAGTCGATGAAAATGATTCCACGCGTATCCCAAAAACCGATGCCATGACCTTGCTTGCAGATGTAACGATCTTTTGAATCCATTGTTTTGATTGTTCTTTTGTCTCGGGTATGAAGTAATGGACCCATATTTCATACATGCTTATGAAACGGTACAAAAATTCCGCTTTTTAGTGTGAAACTTCGCTAAATACTCAATTGAAACATTTTCATGACACTGTTTTTGCACGAGTGTGAGCAAACGGGGCACCCATCTTGCACACAGCTTTCTCATGTCCAAATTTTCAGATAATATGCGATGTACCGCACTTTTTGAAATGCCTGCTATGTCTCCTAGCTCGTGCACTTTCAGTCGTCGATTTTCCCGTACCGCTTTGTAGATTTTCTTCACCATCTCTGGAGTCGTCACTTCATTTGACCGACCACTACGATTCTCGTCTTGGCAGCTCGTACGGCCTCGTTTAAGCTCTGCTACCCTATATGTCACTGTTGTAAACGAAGGAGCAGACTCACCCAGAGTAGAATCCAGTTCAGCTTTTATATCGGTTGGGCTGAGGCCTTTCCAATAGAAGTACTGTATCACGTAACGATGATCAATTTTCTCCATTTTTACAAATTCGCTGAAAACGTTCTATTGATGGCTGTCAAACAAATACTAAACAACGTGGCGTCTTCAAACTTGAAACATATGCTTTATAGATTATGTGCTTTCTAATACTTTGATATTTTCCAAACAACTAACGTCATCTCTAGGTCAGGCCGGGTACTTATGGGACCACCCTCGTACATCAGTTCCTTCAAAATTTTACAGTTTCCAAAATACCCTGATAAATTTCGTTTATAACACATCAGATTTACTTATTAAGGTCGTCAACTGCTTGTGGGTTATTAGGATGGACCATTGATTGTAAGTAAGTACACGAAAGGAAGTGACATGGTATTAAATCACTCGATCAGGAAAATTATAAGCACTTAAACGCTACGGCACGTGGCGTCACTCTATTGAGACCACATTTGTTTCCATATTGCTCAGTTATTACTAAGAAAAGCAGACACTTCTCACTCTATTTGCCCTAAATCCACGCCATAGAGTATCTCTTGGAATTCGATGGATTAGGAGAGGATATGTCGACTACCTAATGCAAAAATTTAATTTTTTTCACCAACCCATCTTGTTGCAAAAGATGATTTTGTCCACTAAATATGGAATCCACATGCATGCTTTAAATACCAATTAACGAATCATCTGCAGTGATAATGGTCAACAAGCGTTGAACTGCGTCTTCCATTAATGCACGCGTTTATAGAAATTATTCTCCTAGGAGAGCATTTAGAAGTGCTCATCATTCGTTTTATACAATGCCAAGTCAATGTTCTTGGTTCGTAGCGACACTAATATCACCATAACTACGGCAGTATAAGTTCATGCCGCACGTTGATACTTATGTGATTTAAATGCACTACCTACTCAATTTCAACTGTTTTTGCAAACTTTTTACTGCTTTTATAATGTGTTTTACTAAAAACAGCAGGCAAGTGGTCCCCTTTTCTAAACAAAAGAATGTTAGATAACACCTGTCAAAAATTTTGTTGGAATGAGTTAAGTTTATGGGGTAATACTATTGAAATACGTATAAACGTACTAAACTTCATCCAAATCAGTGGCTGCAGTTTTTTTGTAAGCAGCAATTTTTTTTCAAATTAGATAAAAATAATATCTCTTTATAGAGGTCAAGTAACAATGGAAACTATTTAAA
The DNA here is from genome assembly GCA_031893035.1 of Dermolepida albohirtum. Classification (NCBI taxonomy): domain Eukaryota; kingdom Metazoa; phylum Arthropoda; class Insecta; order Coleoptera; family Scarabaeidae; genus Dermolepida; species Dermolepida albohirtum. The sequence continues at coordinate 139,578 of JAVIWB010000614.1, read as the reverse complement.
TTATTTTACATACAACTTTTGGCTGTTCTATTTAGATTAGTCTCTTTTAATCATTCAACTTCTTTTCTAATATCCTATTACTATATTAAAAGAATTTTAATTCATTACTCTTGAATAGTTACTTTTTAAACTAACTTACTTTACCGACATTAGAGTGCAAAAAACAACCACAATTACCACACACACACATACATATATACGTGTTTACTACACAAAGACTGTTTTGTTTGTTCAGTTTGCGCTTTTGTTAGACAATAATTCTAAAGACGATGCGTATCAAAAGCAAACACGTATAAATTAATCTTGAATGGATGGGGAAAGAGAGTGTGGATACTCTTCTAATTGTAAGTTCACAAGACGACCTGAAATTTCGCTCGAATGAGCACACATAATTAAATCAGGAACAAATAGACCTGCATCAAGGGGTAAAGTGCTATCGCTAAATCCTAGTGGTGACGAGTTGGGTTTCATATATCATGCCTGTGGGCTGGATGTCCTATCGATTATTGGCTCGGATTATATTTGTATTAAATTAATAATTAAAGACGGTTAATCTTAATTTGTTGTCTTTTAAACGTAATTTTGTACTTTCTCCGTTAGCGATTTCAGTAAACCGGACACTTAAAAAACTTCCGTTATGTACATTTTAGATTATTCTTTATATGTCTGCCTACTTTTAATTCTTAATATGCCGATATCTAATTATAGAAACACACGAACTTTTCTTCCGACAAAATAAGTAAATACCAAGTACATGTAACTTACCACTAAGGGTATTTCAAATTTCGCGATTTTTTTAAAGAATAAATAATACACATAATTTGCATTCACTTTCAAAAACATTTTATTGATAATTAAAATATAAGTTATGACATTTATATGCGAAAAATAATATCTGCAAAATGGCCTCATCTTGCAGCTCCACAGACGTCCACTCTTTTATTAAAATTTTCAATGACATTTTCACATAATCGAGGCTCTATCTCACCAATCACACCAATATTTTCATCTTTCAAAGCAGGAATTGATTGTGGATTGTTTTTATAAACTTGATTTTTCACATAACCCCAAAGAAAATAGTCTGGCAGTGTCAAATCACATGATCATAGTGGCCAATTAACATCACCGTTTCTTGAGATTACATGTCCAGGAAATTTTTCTCTCAATAAATCAATTGATTCGTGTGCAAAGTGAGGTGTAGCGCCATCCTGTTGAAACCACATATCCTCTAGATCAATATTCATTAACCCGTTAGCGCCCAATTTTTTTTTGAAATTTTTTTCAGAAAAGGATATATAAATACTCAAAAAAAGTCTGTAATAATGTAATTATGTTCAAATTATGTTTCATTTTGAAAATATTTTATATTTTTCAAACAGTACCAGATGGGGATCATGGGCGGTTGCGTGTAAAGAAGAACTAATAGGAAAAATACTTTTATTTTATGAACTATCTAGATCCCCAAGTGGGGATTATGGTCGCTAATAGGTTAATTCAGGCCACAAAAATTCGGTTATCATCGGACGATATCGATCACAATTGACAGTTACAGCTTCACCAGCAGCATTTTCAAAGAAGTAAGGTCCAATTACACCACCTGACCATAATGCACACCAAGCAATAACTCGTTTAGGATGCATAGGTTTCTCATGAAAAATTCGTGGATTTCCTTCACCCCAGATACGGCAATATATTTTTGTATGTACAAAGGGTACTAGGAAAGTTTTGCGATATGACGCAACAATGAACCGTAGGGAGCTGCTTGTTGCTGCATGTTGAGTCATGTTCATACATGCTTAGTAACCGCCGCGCCGTATCGATGGGTTCAGTTATTCACTAGCGGTGAGAGTGTAAAGTGCTTCCGATGGCATCGTGGTCACGAAATGAGATAAGGGCAGTTTTGCGGTATAATTTTGTGCGTAGTTTAAACGTAGACCAGTGTTTCGAAGAAGTTACTCTTGCACTAGGTGATATTTGTCCACATCGCACAATGATATTCAGATGGTATAGAGAATTCTAAAGGGGAAATTTAAATGTGGAGGACGGTGAGAAGCCGCGAAGGCCACGAACATCTGTTACGGAGGATAACGTTACTACTGTGAGATAAATGCTTGGCGAGGACAGGCGAATGACCTGCCAACAAATAGAGGGTACTTCAGGCCTAAATGCACCAGCAATTCGTTCGATTCTGCATGATCATTTGCACGTGAAGAAACTTTGTTCTCTCTGGGTGCCGCATCGACTGACTGAAGAACAGATGATACGACGTGTGACTTGGTGTCTGGGGATGCTAAAAAAGTTAAATAAGGGACAATCGCGGTATGTGAACAACATCATGACAGGTGACGAGACTTGGCTGTATTATTAGAATGTGCCAGCCAAAGCTCAAAAAAAAGTTTGGGTCTTTGATGATGAGGACGCACCCGTAGTTGTCAGAAAATCCCGATCTGTAAAAAAGAAAATGATAGCTGTATTTTTCAAATCGAGTGGAATTGTGGAACGCGTCGTTTTGGACACACAGAAGACAGTCACAGCTAAGTGGTATACTGAACAGTGCCTGCCTAAAGTCATTGGATCTATGACGAACCTGCAGCCAAAGTCAAGAATTGACACCTGGTTCCTCCATCACGATAATGCTCCAGCTCACCGCACCAAAGCCTACACTGAATATTTGACAGCGACAGGATTGAAACTTCTCGAGCACCCTCCCTACAGTCCAGACCTTGCTCTCTGCGACTCTGCACTCTTCCCGCCTGTGAAAATGAAGCTAAAAGGGAGGCGGTTTTCCAGTGATGAGGACCTTCTGCGGGTTTGGGAAAACGAGTGTGCTTTACTCCCTAGTGAAACTTGGCAGAACTAGTTTAAGGATTGGTTTCGGAAGATGGAGAGGTGTATTGAGTGTAGAGGAAATTACTTTGATAAAATTAAATAAACAAAGCTGTATTGCAAAACTTTCCTAGTACCTTTTGTATGTATATGTATTTACTTTCAGAGTAGCCGAATTAAAATTTTGTTAAACAATACAAATAAATCTAATTAAAGGAAATTTTGTACAGCAGGAAGTTAATTATAGCACAAACCAATGAAATTGTAGAAATTAAACAATGAACCTTACAAAATAAAACGCATACCTGTCGGACTTCATGTCAGCAAATTATGAAAGCTTCAATTGAAGAGAATTGTATGAAGATAATGTGGTATTTAGTCGAACAACTTCAGCAAATGTAACGCAATCTAACTCTTGAAATATAACTAATTAAGCAAACAAACCGCAAAAAGGACTTCTTTGTTCAAAATATTTTACATTTACGTACATTACACTGTACAAAGTTACAATAGCTTAAATTTAGTGTTTTGTACATATTTCACAGTTATACCTCCTAGTTGCGAATAAATTAAATTTATTGGAGTGCGAATGTTGGAATAACTTATTCGCTAGCTCTAACTTCACACGTACACAGTTAGATAACTTATGCAATGTTTCCGCTACATCGATAGTTTTTAACATGCAACAACAACATGTGATGCTTTAATGTCTCTTATAACTCCATTAATCAGAACTGCACTGGGTGCTACGGATGCTAAATTTATTAACTCGCATATCTTGGCGTGTCAATAGCGTATAAATTCGATTAATATGTCGTGTCACTTCCAATCTCAATCAGTCACGTAGCAGTGTTGAGTTAAATATATACAGGGCGAGTAATAACATATGATCACCGCTGGCAACACAAAACTTAGATTGGCATCAATGTAACATTGGCTCAATAGTTTGCCTTTAGATTTTATTCTTCAACATAACCTAATTATGTAAAATATTTATTTTATTTGACACAAGTTAACCATAAAGGACAATTATTAACTAAATAACACAAAGCATTTTCTTATTACGTAGTCTTACATATTAATTTTAGAAAAATATGCTAAAGTTTATTTAAAACACAAACCTTTGCACACTACAATAGATACTCCTTTAACTATACTTACATTTTTCATTATTAGTAAACGACACTATCCTACCAGCCTAATTATTTCTTTTTTACAAACCTGTTTTATTGCTTCTCTTCTTATTTTTCACTTATTTCCTGATTTCTGTTTCAGCCTATTTTTACAAGTCGTTTAAATCTTCTCTATTTCATTGCATCTCTCCTACTTCACAAATATTATACAGGTATCAGTTACCATTGGCCTATAAACCGTTAAATATCTTACTCTTTGTCATGTCATAGCACGAAATAATTATTTCATCTATTCGTTTGCTTATTTCTTTTCTCTACTAAAAATAAATGAGTATCACGAATATATTAGTAAATACTTAAATAAACTAAATATCGACTTCGAAGTGTCACATTACTTCATATTATGATAAACTCATCCTAACACATTTATCATCCAATGATTCTCTACAAGGATAAGGAAGCCACATCAATTGGATCCAACCGAGGTACATTGGCACCTTAATCCTCCGTGTCCTATTTCTCTCTTAATCCCCTTCTAACATCCGTGACCTGCATTTATCGGCAGGAAAAGAAACCAACATAAATTCAGTATAACGTTCACTGTTACAATAACATGTACATACCGTATAATATGTGCATATCATATACAATTTTAATTAACAAATGACGACGAGAGAAGTAAGAAAAAACTATAAAGATGAAATTCGCTATGTTCAGTTTCATTTATACATTGTCGACGTGTTGTGTTATCTGTGTTTTCTGTGTAGAAAGTGGCTCCATTGCGAGCTCAAAATGGCATAAGAAAAGGATTCGCGACGTGGATTTGAATAGCAAAATCAACGACATGGAATATTATGTAAAATTGAACGGAGTCGTTTCAAGAAAATTTAGACGCTTCAGCATATTTAGCAGTGATATTAATGGCAACATGGAATCGGAAAATTGTACGCCTGAAAATTCATTACAAGAGTATTCGGTAGTAAAAGACGTCGCCAAGATTCTCTTGTTAAATAATGCTAGAGATGTAAGCAGAGTACTACGAGAAAATCCCACTGACAGAAACGACAAGTTAATGAAGTTACTAGAAGCAAACATATCAGAAAATGTATATTTATTCAACAACACTTTTAATAGATCGAATGTAATTTCAAAAATTATGAAGATCTTTACAACACGAGATTATTTAGATAATACACTAAACAAATTATCATTATATTTAAGTGACTTTCTCTCCTTGAAAAATAACGATAGTTATCAGAAACAATTCGAAATCGATTCGCCCAATATAGAGGTAGAAATAAAAAGACTCCTTTATGTGAATCCTGAAGGAATCGATGATGCTATAGATCTATACATGATAGAAACTGATGAAAATAACCCAAACGAAAATTTAGATAACAGTAATATATCCGAGGAAGACCGAAAAATATTTGAGTGCACGGTTATCGACAGCAATAATAACAATGACAACAATAAAACCGTTCTTGCTGTTAAAACGGTCGACAAAATCCATGGGTAAGTGTAAACTCTGTATTTGACAGTGATTGTGAATCGGAGAAGTTTCGGCATTAACTCTTTACCATTAACTTTTTCCGCTATCGTTAAATGTTCGTGAAGTTAAAAGGAAAAGTTTTAAGCCAAATTTCACCGTGAAATTTATTATGACATTTCGAAAATTGTTCCTTTAGCTTGTTATAATTTACACGATACAAAATCACCTGTTAAATTCGATCGAATCCAAGATTAAGATCATATTGTCTAGTATATTGATTAATAAATTATTATTATGAAGGTTTCCTCAATATTTAAAATATTTACTTTTTATTATTTCAAAAGCGAATGTATATAGTTCACATAGTTAAATATAAATTATCTGTTTTATCATATTCAAGATTGGATTAGTATTTATTAACAAATTAATATATACTGTGACATAAACGAACGAATTATTATTAAAATTATGCATTATTAAACCAAATTTTGTGCAAACGTCTACTATGTTAAGAATCACACTTTATAAAATGATTCCAAATTTCGTACCCTTTACAAAGGAGATTTAAAAATATATTACCGCTCCATGTAAGCTACTGCTATTTGCTCGGGCATGATTCTAATAAAATGTTGTATGGATTTTACTGAAAGCTCATTCTAAACAATAGAACACCATGTAGCTGGTTAGGAAGCATAGTAATCCTTCAACTTATAATATCTTAGACATGTTTTATGGTAGATAGATCTGGCGGCCACACAGACTAATTGAGAATGTTTATCTTGCAAGAATCGTAATGTAACAGCTGCAGCATGAGTATGGACATTGCCCTCCTGGAATGTGTCAGGATTTAGTGTTTTGGTAAATGGTAAAATGAGTGGTTCTAGAACTTCGTATGTATTCATTATAGCACTTAAATAGAAGGAGTATTAAAGTCGTACTTACTGTACAAATTCCACCCCAAACTATCACTCCTCTAGTTAGTATAGTCTCGTGTTCTACGGAAAAATTCAAAAACTACCTTTTTCTTTTTCGACATCGTACTCGTCAACCACCATCATGAGCCCATAAACAAGAAAGCGTTCGTCTGAAAAAAATGACATTGTTCCACTCACTCTTCATCCTAATCTGCTCGTACATTACAATATTCTAATCTAAGAGCATGGTACCAACTAGTAAAAGGCAGTATTAGACGATAAGAAATTAACCCACACGAATGAATACCGCGATATATGAAACATATTATTCTATGGCCTACCTCTGCCAAAAAAACATTTTCCACAGATCTTGAGATACTATGATGAAAGGGAAAACAATTTTACTTTCCTATCTTCCACTGTGGTTTTTTTTCGAGTCTTCTAGAACCTCTGTTACGATGTTGTCTACCTTCTTGAGATTAATTTATCCGACAAATTATAACTGGAACAATATATCTTTGCATCCGTCTAACATCCTCAGTGATACCGACCATTTTCAAAATAGCTTAGTAACGATAATTTAGTAGCTGTCTTCTAACTGTTGACATTTTGATACACTTAATCACAAATAATGCTAATGTTCTTATTGAAAATGCCCAAATTAAAAGAACTGTTTATTACTTTATACAATACATGCTATCCGAATACATTTTCTAGAAACATTAACACTTACTGATACACATAAAATAATGCTTTTTTTTATATCTTCTGTCTAAATTATGCTAGTTTATATTACTACTACACTATACTTCAGTACATTTATACATATCTCTCTACTTACATTATGTATTTACTTATACAATTTTATATTAATATATTACAAGAGATATTCGATTAAACAAACAAATATTATTACAGTTTTTTTTCCCTCTTCGATACTGCTTAAAAATTATTTATTTACCTTAACCACCTTAACAACTTTTTCAAGTCTAGTCTTAGAAACGCATGAAAAGGTTTTAAAGAACAATTCACTTAACAGTTGCGGAACAAGTTTGAACTCGACGAGTTCATGGAGTACAAAACCCGAATATAAATGACGAACGACCGGGCTGCTCTTAGTGCTAAAGCATCTCCAGTCTATATACTCTTATCTTCACGACGTTTACTTTATTTTAACAGAAAATAGACAAACATAAAATTGTCGATTTTCAGTGTTGCCGACAAGGACGAATCGTCTCTGGAATTCGACAAATCCATAACCCATGTTCAGACGCAGGATGGTGAGACAAGCGGTAAAGAAATTAAAGTTGGAGATGTAGAAGAAACGTCGTCTGTTGCTGCCAAGAGTCTTCAGTTTCTGGACATTCCCGAAGGAGATAATATGCGTATTTATAATCTGAAACTAGAAGATGAAAATCCAGTATTTTCCGCTTTTTCGACGTTCGTGTCGTATCTGCAACCAGATGAATTTCCCCTAGGTAAGATTTAGCACTCTAATATACATGAATATAAGTATTATATAATTATTACAATTAATTTTATAATTAAGGAAATTAAGTAAGTTAAATCAATGTTGTAAAATGTTGTTTTAAATATATTAAATATTCCTCTGGATTATCTGCTACGTAAATCTAAGAAAATTAATAAAATTAGTTAAATTAATAATAGTCATAATTATGCGAATAATTTTTAAAATCAATTGTAAACAAAATGGATGCATGAGTCTCATGAATTAGTTCCATATACTATTAGTAAATAGAATCAAACAAAGTTGTCCAGATTTTTCTGGTGACCTGGTGGCAATTTGTTCTTCGATCTTTAACGATTAAAAGAATTGGTATTCTTAAGTAGCATATTCTAAATTTCAACAGTCACACGAAAGGATTTATCGTAGCAATTCTTTATTGACTTAGCGATATTTCAAAAGCCGTTGCTGCTATATAGCTTACAAGAATATGAGGATTTAGATCACAACTATTTATGAGCAACATTAGGTAGATCAACCAACACACAGCAGCCGAATTGCACTGGATCTGATTAGTATAGAGGATGGGAGTACTAGTTTAGGTGCAGTAGGTAATGGTAATGGGTGGAATTTACTATGAGCTAAGTTGAAACTACAATGCTTTGAGAACAGTCATTGTGAATGAAGGGAAGGAAAAATCCTAAATAATACAATTGGCTTACTTAAGCCTATTTTAAACAACTTATAACCAATCTCGTGTTGAACGTGCTTAGATCTATAAAATACAGACTAAATATCAATATCAATTGTTTCATAGTTTGAAGTTGTTATTACTGGCTTCCTTTTATTGCCATAACAAAACACAGAACGTGCAAGTATGTAAGACAATATAGAAACATTATCTTTTGGGATGATCAATTTTAAGCAAATGTACATAAAGAAAATCGTGAATTTTGAGAAACTTCAGTAAGAATATGATTCTTTGGCTAAGTAAAAATTATACTTCATCTTTTGTACTTAACAGTTTTCATTTCTTTAATTTGTTTTAATTTTCTAACTTTTCATTATTTTACAAATTATTGAACATTCAAAAAGCGGCTTTACTTTGTTTTTGATAATACAGGAATTGACAACGTAATATCTTCAAAACAAATGACATATTGGCTATTAACAGATCAGTTTTGATTATACTGACAATCCAGTTATAGCTCCTTAAATCGAAACTTTTCAACAGTTAACAATTACCAACAATTTGAAATAATTTAATCTTTGTGAAGCTACTACACAGAAATTGGTATTTACTAAGTTCATCTGCGGAATCGTTTGGCTAAAAATAGAACTAGATATTGTTGTGTTAAAAAGCTCAAACTCGATCGCAACCCAAAATGTTTTAGCGTTGTCTTATAATTCTTGATAAATATCTATTACTTATAAAAGACCTTGAAACAACAAAAGCTACAGAATTATAGGAAAACGAAGTCATTAGGAAATTGAAGTAAAATAATTAACTCTAACAGGATTAATACGGGGTGCACATTCACTTTGTCCAAACATTTATGTTAATAAAATAGATGTCTATTCGAATAACAATTAGATTAACATCAGGATCAATAAAATCTACACCAGCACACTTAGCTCCTCACGACTAAATCTAATAAAATAATAAAGAACAATTTGAAAATAAGAAATTAAAGAATCTTTCGCTTCTCATAAGTCTGCAGATGATTGACCCCTATACATATCGCTGCAATTCTTCTCTTTCCAAAACTTCCTCCTTTTTCTTTCTTACTTTATTAAATCTAAAAATAATTTCCACTAAACAGTCAATTGTCGCTCTTAAGTTATGTTCCAGCCATCTTAGCTACCTTGATCAATTGTGGTCTCTGCTGAAATTATTTGGAATTTCCTCGTAAACGTTTCATCCCATCTCTTTCCATTTTCCGTTCGGTTTTCTAGAATTTATTCGTTTCAAGTTTCTTCACTGAAAGCAACATGGGATCATTAAATTTACATTCCATCCGCTACAGAAAAGAAACTGATGATCTGAAGAAATTCATATTACATCTAATCTCTCTGCCTTTCATATGTACTTATGTCAGTTAAATGTAGTGCAATATCCCGTTTTCAAAATAAGTTTTTATAAAATAATATTGTAATTTATATAATGTTAATCATCTTTTTTAATTTAACTGAAGTACTACATGTGTTATTTATAGCAGAAAACTGAATTTTTTCAAATCAATTCTAAAACTATTGGTTTCATAATAGAATTATAAATCAAATAGGAATTAGTCGATGATATATTATCCCAAATTTTGTGGTATTTCAACGGTTCGCCTCCGCTGAAAGTCATTGTAGCGCAGCTATTAAAATACTGACCGAATCAGTAACGTACTATTAACTGATTATTTTTCAATATTGCCCTCATATGCGGCTTTATTTCACATAAATACTACCTAAATTATTCCATTAACGGGGTTTATTTCCTAAAATGTCCGTTAATCAAATAAATTGAAGCGCTTTTTCATGCAAGTTTTTGCCATTCATCGAATATCCGTTCATTATCATAGTGTTACTTTTTATTTAGCTTTCACGTACCTCAATAAATAAGTTAAAATATGTTTCTTATTTTATGTACATTACCACAAATATCATATACAAAACTAATAAATTATTTCCTCTCTTTATTTGCCTCTTTAATTCCCACAAAAATTTCGCTAACTTCCGTATGTTAGAGCAACAATATTACGGTTCATAACTAATCTGGTATTTTCTTAATTGTTTACATCTTTTTTGTCAGTTCGTGCTTAATAATTTCCGCTTCTTTATAATCTATATCTGTGGCTTTTCTATTCTTCAAATTTTCATTACTTTACTGTGTGTAAACGTGTAGTTTTAAACATATCGATTTATTCGTTTCTACAAAAGTTAGAGTCTGTGTATGTTATTAAACAATATAAATATAATTAATACCACTGGCACAGAATAACAACCCAGTAGCAACAAGTAAGAAAAACTTTATATGCTCATATGTGAAGCTTTGTACAACCAGTCAAATAGTCATATAAACAAATAAGTTGCTTATTTTTTAGGATATTTTATAAAGTATTTCTTTATAAAAGGACAATAATAATGTGTTAAAAACTGTCATATATTTTTGTAGAAATTATTTATATATTTAATACGGGATTGTTATTACAAAAATATATATTAGTTTCAATTATTTATCCATCAGAAGTTTTTGAAAAGAAAAGCTAAACAATGTTACAATGAGTATCTAATATATTTGTTACAAACTTTATACAAAATTACTGAGATTATTAGAGAAAATTATCATTAGATAAAAACTTCCCGGTAATTTAACTAGGTAAGTAAGGATGTTATCATTCTGAGGTTTATTAGTGATGTTATAACCAGGTCAATTTGATCATTAAGTACGGCTTGTCTACTCTTTTCGATGTCTCTTTTTATATAAAAAGGAAATATGAAGAAATTCAGAAAACCAACTGCAGGCATTACAGCAATCAGTGACATTGGAAAGTGTTTTGACATACTTCTTGAACCTGTAAACTATTGTATTTCTGCGGAAGTGGAATATCTTAAAGTAATAAAAGGATTTTTGTCAAAATTCGCTAGTTACTTTTATTTTTTCTTTGAAGTTATTCCGGGACTTTTTAAGAGTGGACGGTGCAAATAAATTATAAATCATGAAAGTAAGCTAAGAAATGGGATTTAAGAAAGTAATCTACATTGGAACAGCGTACATAAATAAATATATCAAATAAACACATTTAAGGAAGGATGTGCATTGTATATCCTAAATACAGGAATATTTCTTCAATATGAATCACAAAAAGATCTGTAAATACAAAGCAATATATGATAGCACAATTTAAGCTTTTTAACATAGTTTTAACCGAAAAAAGGAAACACTTTTTGACCAAACTGAAAATTCAAACACAGCTTTCACACAGAAAGCGAAGGTATCCTTTAAGAAGTATTGATCTATGGTATATCACCTACAGTAAAGTAAAAATCATGACACAACCGCCAACTCAATTTATTTAATAGAGAAACACGTTTACAATAATGCTCGTTCATATACATATATTTTTATCAAAGTGTAGTTGATTTTAGAGAAGTTCGTCAACTGTATTGATCAACCTTATTTAAATCCAGGTCTCGGTTGTTTCACCTATTGTCGTTTTATAAAATGAAAACATATTTACCTAACGAGTAAATGTATACTAATAATAACGTCCAAAATATAAGCAGAACCTCTGAAGGATAATTATATGAAAAATTTTACAGAAATGGAAATGAATGTACGAGGGCACTAGAAGGAAATTCACCTAGACATAATAGAAGCAGCTAATTATGAGTTGCCTAGCAACGTTGAACGGCGGCAATATTTTTCTACCTATGTATTATGCCAAATTTTGCTTCAATTCTTTCATTATTTTAGGCGTTATGTTAAGTTCTTCGCAACATAAAATAAGTTTTGTGAAGTTAGTGTCATTAAATTTTTGATAACGAAACAGAATTCTCCTGAAACTCTTCACGAACACATGAGAATGAGACTCCGTGATATTTTAAATTGAAATAATTGGTCGTAGTTTCGAAGGCGTTGTGAATCCATTGAAGATGATGCAATGATCAGACAACCAGTCCTGATTAAAATTGTTACAATAGTTCTCAAAGATCGTTGCTTAAAAATTTCATCCATAAATAAAGTTTCAGCAAGTTAGGTGCCAAGATTGTTGATTCCCGAACAAAAACTGCTTACGCAACAAATGTCACAAAACAATTTGGCATTTTTCCATATATACGCTGACTTTTTCTCCAAGATAGTAACAAGGATTGAGCCTTAACTACATCACTGACATTCAGTTCCAAGCAATGAATCCGTAAGGATTCTCCACCTTCGAAAAACGCCCGCACACAATTTTCAGCTAGAAAACTCATAACCAAGAAAGAATTATCCGTGTTGTATACATGCCAAAGGATACTGCATTAACATCTGACTACGGTAATACCTAACAAAATTACATACGGCTATTGACAACAAGTCCAACTCATCGTCCGAGAATGTAACTTCTTTGAGCTAGATCATCCATCATATAATCCCGATTTGACTCCTTTTCGATTCCTTTTTATTTAAAAATTTTAAAAGCACCTTAGGGGACATCGTCAAACGACAGCTAACTGAAAGAAGAGATTAATGCCTATTTCAAAGACCAACAGAAATATTTTTTGACGAAATACAGTCGTTGTAGAACAGGTCCATGGAAGTTAATACAGATGACGTTGAAAAATAAGATTATCAAAAAAAATTGTAGCTCTTTTGTTTCATTGTTAGGCAGAAAACTTTTCTAGTTACCTTAGTTCGTAAGTCTATTTTTAAAGAATAAAATTAATACCTTTTGTTTAATAACAATGAATTATTCGTAAACAAATGATTATAACTGTATACAGTCCCAATCTCAATTTATAATAACGTTTTAAATTTTAATGACAAAAGTTTCGGTATTTATATCATCGTTATTTCAAATATAACAATCTGTATGTTAACAACTAAAACTTTGTACGTTAAAGCTTTGTATTACGAGTATGCAACAATTTTTATAGTCATATATCGTCTCGCGATTATCTAGAAGAAACAATAGTGTAATATATTCTTCCCAGTTCTGCAATACGTCATATTTTGTCGACGTTTTGTTTTCGTTTTTATAATATATCAAATGTGAGCGTGCAAATGTGGTTGATAAATCATTTGTAGAAAATACTTTTTCTTAAAACAAATATATTACATATATATATATATATATATATATATATATATATATATATGTATATATACACAATTACGAAAGTAAGCAATAAAATAAGAATATCCAAGAACTTCAATTAAAAACATTTTCAACTACATTGTCTAGTTAAATAAATAGACGTCCTCAAAACAATATGTAGACTATATGTCATATACTTAGGGACGAAGTAATTTTTTTAGAAATTTATTACAGGAAAGGTGTAATAAATACCAAAAGTGTCATGAAAATAGTACGAAATGCTTTCAATGTAAAACAACAATATTGCTAAGTGTTAAAGAACAGAAACTAACTAGATCACCTATTGTATTATAATTATTCTTCTTTGTTTACGTTTGCCCACAATAATAGTTCGTTTTTAAACACACAAAAGTAAAAATAAATCTCTTCTATAACGAAATAAAGACATTGTAAAAGCCAATGCAATCACGAATTTGGATTAACACACTTTGAACCTGAGCCTATAGTTTATCTAAAAAAATTTTCCACTTCAATTTTATATTCCCTTGAACCTACCACTATTAGTTTCCTCCATCTTCTCTTTGTTATTTTTGCCACTACTTCTTCAATATATTCGTTTCATTCTTCTACCTCAACCGTACCCTTTCTATTCGTCAAAATATCAAGAATACTAACTTTTGCCTCTCTCACAATGCCTTATCCTTTATACATATTTTGGAAGTCCACATTAGTTTATTTGATATACTAATCTTCCATCTTCCTGATATTGCTCTCAGTATTTTTCTTTGTCCCATTTTTTGATAAAATACGCGTTCAATTTACGACCTTTTCTCCTATTCAGGGTTCACCAGACAGTCTCGATTTTCGTTAACAGGTGTTCGGCTTCATAAAGAAAATAATGAAACTAGTAATGAGAGAAATTGTCTTTCCATTTCTCAAGTGAAAGTGAAAGCACTTTTGTGATGATGGGGAATTAAAAGTATACATATAGATAAATTGATATTATATAACCTTTTACTAACGTTATTACTAACATACGAGGCTGGTCTGAAAAGTTTCCGACTTCAACGTGAAGATGGCAGCACTTATCAATAAAAGCTAGGGAATGTAATTGTGTATCTATTGTGAGGTACTCACCAAAGTTTCAGCCATTTTGGATGCGCAGTTGTTATTTGACAGTCGTTTGAGTGAGTCGATGTGAGTGTCGAGTATCCAGCTGTCAGTAAATACTTGTTTTTGAAAGGCAATACGGCTACGTAAGTCAAAGATGAGTTGGACTCTATGTACGGGGACTCTGTGCCAATTATTTACCACAGTGAAATTTTGGACAGCTGAATTTAAACGTGCCCGTAAGAACTTGGGAGACGATGAACGTTTGGGACGTCCAAAAACTCCAACTACTGACGAAAACATCGCTAAAGTTCCCCAATTGATGCTAGACGACCGTCAAATTAAAGTGAGAGAGATTGCCAAGGCTATGAATATGTCCAAAGAACGTGTTTGTCACATGTTAAATCAAGATTTAGGCACGAGCGTTGGGTGGAGCGTTTGCTAACGTTAGACGACAAACGTGTTCGAATGAACATTTCCAAAGCACTTTAGGCGGAATAAATTCGAGCCTTGGCGCCGACTAATTATTGTAGATGAAACTTGGATACACCATTATACGCCCGAAGCGAAAATACAATCAAAACAGTGGACTGCAAAGGCGGAACAGGCTCCGAAAAAAGCAAAAACTGTTTTTTCCACTGGCAAAGTGATGGCGACTACTTTTTGGGATAGTTATGGAATTATCTTAATCGATTATCTTCAAAAAGGAAAAATTATTACAGGAGTATACTACGCATCATTACTTGACAAGCTGAAGGTAGACATTGTGAAAAAACAGCCACATTTGCAGAAAAAGGAAGTTCTGTTACACCAAGACAACACGCCGTCTCACACCATCGCGAAAATCCACGATGTAGCCCCAAGCGACTTCTTTTTGTTCACTCATCTAAAAATTGCG
The DNA here is from genome assembly GCA_031893035.1 of Dermolepida albohirtum. NCBI lineage: Eukaryota > Metazoa > Arthropoda > Insecta > Coleoptera > Scarabaeidae > Dermolepida > Dermolepida albohirtum. The sequence goes on along the minus strand of JAVIWB010000614.1, from coordinate 123,951 downwards.
CTTAGAGAACTGTCGAATGAGCAGGCAATCACCTTCTTGAACAATTATTTTGCAGAGAAAAACGCCGAGTACTATTTGGACGGGTTAAAGAGATGGGAGCATCACTGGGAGAAGTGTGAAGGATTACAAGGAGACTAAGACTATGTAGAAAAATAAATATAAATTTTAAGAAGAAATGTCTTGTATCCTTGTTAAGTCGGAAACTTTTCAGCCCCCCTCGTATTTTAATAATGTATGTAGATATATATTAAAATATTATAATTTAAACAAATTTTGAGAAATTTGTGAAAGTTTGTTAACAAGTTATGATATTCATTCAAATTTTATATGAAGTGTAAAATTGTTATTATGTTCAAATTTATGACAAAGCGTATTATTTAAAATTTGGTTAAATATACAAATTATTATGTAATCAAGGAAATATAAACAAGAGGTGAAAATTTTTTGGAATTAAAAGAAATTAGAAAAGAGTTATGATTAAAAATTGTAAGTAAATATTCTAAGATGAAGTAAACTTAAATTAAAAGAATGTTTGAAAGTTTCACGGAAAAGGTTCGAACAATATACTAGATATATAGTAGCTGGCAGATTTATTGCATGAAATGTTCCTTAGAATCTTGGGACCTTCTTTCAATAAAACAAAATTTCTTAATGTCTATTATCGCTTTCGCTTTTAATATTCAAATTCATTTCTTCCACTAAATGACATTTTGTCCTTATAAATATATTTCCATTTCTGAATACCTTCTTATTGTCTTCATTTTTATAAATTGACTCTTCTTTTTACCTAGAATACTATTTTCTTACTAATTCTATTTGTTTTTATTAGTGTCTTCTTATCTCCGACCATTTATTTCCCGTCACTTCATATAGCTTTAAGATCTATTATATTTTCTTACTATTTCATGTTATTATTAAGTAATCTAAAGAAATCTCGAACACCTTTATTCGAAATGGAAGGCCTGTGGAAGATAGACTTTCTGAAATAAATGTAATAAATCTTATATTTTCCTTAGCATTGCATTTTCAGTTCTAGGTACAGTATACTTTAGAACTAAATTAATCTTCAGTAATCTCCACATCATAAGTCAAATGGCGTTAGCTGTGCCCTAATTTCCTGCACCCGAACGATGAGCTTCTACATAATTTGAAACATATACCGAGTCCGCATTATGTAGGAGTGAACTTTACTAATGATGCCAACTACGGTGGCAGTGTAATAATTTAGACGGCAACAATTACAGTAAACGTGATCAAAATCGACGGTAATCGAGAACGCTGTTTAATTTTGTTTCAGGTCTGGTGAGGGATGCGTTCCGGAAACACGTATCATTTCACATTCTAATTCTACAGGTAAGGTGGTGTTTATTATTCCATATAGTTACCAGAATAACATTAATGTCAATTTGCATGTTATCAAATCCTCTGTAGTTCTTAACTTTCGCACATTGTAGCAATTAATATTACATGAATGACAACCGTATTTGAACGAACATTACATATTACATAAAAGCTTTATTAAGGACAATTTAATGAACATTTTTAAATACTTATTACACTACTCAAATATATTCAAATTTGTTTTACTAAAATTACGACTATTTAATCTACTACAGAATCGATCAAAATCTCAAATACGTCCTCTTCACGTGACAGTATAAGAACACTGTCTTCTTTAAAAATATTATCACGAATTTTTCAGTATTTGTATATTCCGGCGCTACGCCAATAAATTACAACTTATCGTTTGTCAAAAAATAGCGTATGTTAATGTTCGTGACGAACTTATACAGGCTGAACTTTTTGCATTTTTTGTAAAGGGTTCTCGGAAAACTACAATAGATACAGATTTAGTTAAATGGTAGTTTTACGAACTTGATATAGTGCTGATATATTTCAGCAAAAGTTCACAATTTACTAGATATTGGCAGAAAACTAAGTTGTACTTTAACTTCCTATAACTATTTTATTAATGAATTTATAGAAAAGTTGACAAGGAAAAATTCTAGGATAACTCTGTATCAATTGATTTCGTTTTTTCAAATAGCACCTATAGTTGCTATGACTTCATTAAAAAGACTATAAACATTTATTTTAATAATGGTTATGACTTCACAATAACCTTAATTTTAGTTATTGTATCTTCATGACAAGTTTATAGTTTTATTTATATTACTACAAATAATAAAGACATACAAGCGTGCTTTGATACTACATTGTTGCTAATGTAGTAAGTCGGTGCATACGAAATATCAAGTATTTCAATCTGAAAACGTACTCTACATTTTTTGGCATAATAGAAATTTCTTATTCGATTAGTTAGTTCATCTGTATATGAGGGATATAAGACAAGTACTGAATTTAAATTTAACAGTAGCGTAGTAGCTACAATTTGTAACATAAACACGAATAATATCCACGGACTAATACTATGAGATTGTGCGATATTAGTTTGTGAAATTCGTGGTGAAGATGAGTCACTCGAAACTGAGTTCCAGAATTAGCAACCTGGATTCATTATCAAATTCCTAGCGTAGATGGCTAACGAAAAAAATGAGCTTCGAGATAAATTCCCAACCCCAGTTTCAAGGACTTCAATGGAAAAATATAATATTAGTATCAAAAATCTCGCAAACAAATTAAATTAGAATAAAACATTATGATATCTTCATCCTATAGACAAAGTTGAATAAGTAGTTATCCCGGTTTTGCACTCAAAAAGCAAGAATCAAGAAGTTTTTCTAGATCAATGGTAACATGTAATGAAAAATATATTTTGTGCAACTGTTGTAGTACTATATCTCAATGGTTAACTAATACAAAGTTGGGAAACATGTTCCAAAGCCTTCACTTTATTCACAGTTTGGTAAGTACGGTGAATATAATTGATTACCTCTTCTTATCTAATAGTGAGAACATGATATAATTTTTCTTTCTTAAATTTAACACGTACGATCTTGTCTACATTCAGCTAAAGCCTATTTGCAAAAGTCCACTCTTATCCAACAAAACTCGTTTCGATTTCACGAAAGGATCTTCTTTGTTATGAGAAACTTCATTGACAAAATGTAGCCGAATCTATAGTCAGTTGTCATTCATATTCTTGACTTCTTTGAAAATAGTAATCCTTTATAGTAGCTAGTATATTTATATTTCCAAATCCGCTATGTAACTCTATTGATACATTCCTCCAATTGCCTGATTCTTTTCCTTTTCCTAATATTAGCTCCAACAGAAACCTTCAAATACCTAACCAAAAGTGAAACTTATTTTCCACAGTTACCTAAATTTGAAAACCCATTGAAAGCCTGATTTGTTTTTCTCTTTATAAACTTAACAAATTCTGCACACTTTTCTTTATCAGTATCTAATGAATTCTTTTGTCTTTATTGACTATTTGATTCTGCTGTATGTCGCTCTGGTGCCCTTTATTATCTGTCTAATGGTGTCCTATTTGTCTAACGTAATCCTTTCATTCTCGTATATTCACCTGTAGATTATTCTTTCCTTCGTTCTGAGTAGGCTGTCCTTTGTTACACAGAAGTTATGTGTATTGGTGAGATTGTGCTAATCTTATTTGCTCATTCTTATTTATCGATATTCTTTTATCTCATAGGATCTCCTGAAATATTATTAATTCCTAGCCTTCCGCCATGCGTATTTAACGTATTCTTTTGTTAATGGCAGCGGTCTTATGCTTTCGATAATAAATATGGTATATAGACACCTACTTATGCACGTCGAAAATAAATATAATATATGGATGTCTATCCGTGCAGGTCTTCTTTCTATATTCAGAAAGTTATAGTTTTACCAATTCAGTGTGTGTGTCAACATGAATTGTTTGTTTAATACAACAATATCAACATTGCCCCTTCCTCTAGTGATATGTTCAAAAAATTATGTACTTTCTATCGTCCATTTTACCAAACTTCGAAGATATTATCGATATCTCGTATCCAGACAATTTGATTTTCTATCGCTCCTCTCGGTTAGCTTCTTTTTCAATATGCTCTATAAGTAACTAGAATTATAATAACAGATTGTATTCTTAAGTTGGGTGATTATTTAACTGGCTACCTTTCAAATTTCAGTAAGTAATAAATGTTCTTTATCAATTAACAAATTTATAAGCACAAATTTTGAACACAGTCCTACGAAAGAAACTACATCCTCCTTTTCTTTGCAAAATGTATGTATACATTCTGCTTTTTATTTACTTTGCAATGAAATTAAGCTTCAAACTATAAGCAAACTCATGCTGTTTCCAAGCAACACATATTCACTCAGGAATCGATAATTATTATACCCTTGTTGTATACTCAAGAACTTTTCTCATACACGATTAATCTTTCACACATTACACTCTTTATTTCTATCTATACATTACTGCTTATTTAGTTGTTTAATATTCGATTGCAAGTCTATTAACAGGAAAAACTTAAATGTCTGTAACATAATATACCTAGATTATAAGTATTTTTTTCTGATACTATAAATATCTGACTAGCAACTCAATTTTTCCCGGATATTACTGGGACATAGTTCGGAAACGTACGGCGGTTAGAAAATGAATAAGAAAAACTGTAGAACAAAAAAAGAAGAAAAATCCAATTTCCATTACATCGCGATTTTACTGACATTCGAATTTTAAATTTCGATTCAATTAGAATCGAGACTTCGATTACTTCCAGGTCTTGTCCGTTTCATTTTCTTTTTCATATTCTACTTTGCTCCTTTAATGAAATATTTATCTGGCATCTAATATTTTTTAAAACTTCTCCCTAAGTAACATTGCGGGAATATGTATGGGCTAAAATGTGGTGCCTGATATGAAATGATTTTCTGCCAACGTCGACTTAAATTAGAAAGGAAAAGCCTTGGCACATACGTTGAAATAATTATAATTCGAACAGGAGAAAAACATTCGTATTTTCATGGATTTCTTGGATGAAAATATATTTGTACTGAAACATATTTAATAGTACCAAGGACAAGTATTTCATAATTATTCGAAATTCTGAACTGTATAAATAAACTATTTATAATAAATAACTTTAATTATTATAATTAAATAGTGACTAACCTAAAACATATTTGTATAAGGAATCAAGCAAACCCACCAACGCATTGTCAATTTTTAACGACAATCTTTGAAACAAACTACAAATTTGCTAATTTGGAATCGAAGTACTCGTTTAAAGCCGACCTCATCTTGCGTACAGAAATTTCTTCATTACAAAAGTGATTGAAAGAGTAAACAATCTTAAACTTCTTTGGAAAATATAATAGAAGAAATAATATTTTTTAGTTTAACTCAGTAAACTTTTTTCGAATCGCCGAAGATTATTAGGAAAGTTTATCAAATTTATTTAATAAATATTGAAGCATCAATCAAGAATGAACTTGGAAAATTTTGATCCTTTATTCAAAGTATAAAAGGCTGCTTTTGAATACCTGGACTGTTGACTTGCGATGATGATACTCTTGAGAATCCATAAGCTATTGTTGATGGCTTCGCTAATTATTTTGGCTGTGTTTATAATTCAAGCCAACGTAATAACTTTAATTGTCAAGACACTAACTCTATTTCTATAAGTATATATAAAGTTAATGATACCGAGGCCTCTGAAGGGTTAAAAAACTTGAAAATAAAACGACATGTCGTCCTGACGGTATTTCTAGTTTTTTAGTTAGCAATTGTAGATTTTTCCTTCTGCGTTCACTACTAACTATATTCAATCTTACATTACTTACTATAATATTTCCGGATTCGTGGAAGACTGATATCAATTCTTAAAAACTTTGCATTAAAATAGTCATTACTTCTCGAATATATCCCTATCAATATACAACTGTTTTCTTTCCAGTATATTTTTTTTGAACGTTTGACCTAATTCATTTCCCATGCTTTTAACTCCAGAGAACAAATGGATGTTATTTACACTGACATATTGAAGGCTTTCGAACGCATATCATGCGATTCTTCTTCGAAAGCTAGATCTATCTATCTAAGTTGACCATCGACTTCGACGGTTCTTCTCTTCCTCTGTAGATAGCAGAATGTAATGGGTATGTTATAACAGATACAAGTCATCGACTTTCTATTCTAAATCAGGCGTGCCAAAGAGTTTAACCTAGATCTACATATTGCTAATATTTTCCTTAAGAGATTTAATTTTAATTTACTGTAATAAATTGGTTTTGGCTGACAGTTTAACAAAGTAGCCCGATGGTGTGAGTAAAACAATTTGTCTCAAAATGTACCGAAATGCAATGTTGACAATATTTATCAAAATTAATGATCTCCCCAGGTTGCAAAACTAAACGTACAACTTTTCCTTCATTTAATGTCAATCCAGATTCTGAAGCTATTTTCTCGGATTACAGATGGCACTCTCTTTGCAAATATTAAAATCGATCCATTTTTATTTTAGGAAAAACTAAAGCTACCGTATCCTAGTCTTTACCTGTTATCACGAAATCATCTTCAAATCTCTGTTACTTCTTTACCAGCTGCAAAGATTTTTTGCTAATAATAAGCAAAGTCAGGAATAGAATCAAACCAAAAATTACAATAACTAGTATTTCTAAATTTAATAGATAAAAATGATTGGACTGATGTGTAGTATATATGTATATTTGTTATTTTAGTATATCTTCTTTATATACCAACTTAGAGATTTTTCACATTAGTTTTACATAAATTCGTTCTATTTAACATTCCTCTAAAACAAAAAAAAATCCCTTGATGCTCTCGTTTTTCATTACTTATATATAAAAATAAATTAATGTATAATTTCATTATCGAGAATATCCAAAATATAAATATTTCAATTTGCGCGTATTACTACCTGTGAATTTTTCTATTTTAATTCGATATCATTTTTCTAAGCAGCGGTATTAGAAAACATCAATTTTATTTTTTCTATGTGCCCATACCTAATATGCATCCCTAATAAATAATTATTAAATTAGTAGAGCCCACAGAAACTTAGACATATGTTACTTATTTAATAAATTAATAGAACGACTAAAATATTAAAAATAAAAACTTTAGAAATACATACGTGGAAATCATATAATAAAATTATATAATTGAAACTCGAAATATTAAAATATCTTAAAAAAAATAATTAAGACAGCGAAGAATAATAAAGATTGTTATCAAAATTCTTTGTATCAATCGTCCTGTTTTTTATCTCCGCAAAATGCCCCATTTCCCTCACAGAATTTCGGTAGCTATAAATTTATTCCAAGCGCTAATTTTTATCACTTCTTCTGTTTTTTTTTTATCTGCCTAACACTTTTATTATGTTGCAGATACTGAAACTGGAAGGGCTGATGCTCTGCTGGGTCTTCTTCTGGGCAATATTATCATTGTGCTTGCCTTGCGCAGTGGTCGCGCAAATGTGCTGTCCTAAAAGGAATATACAGAGACTTCGGGACGATACATCTAGCGCGTCGTCTAATTTAAATAACAAATGTACTGGCAAAACCGCCGGATCCGTCTTATATATCTTAATGTTGTCTCTTTTGTAAGTCATGAGAGCATTTATATTGTAGACGTTTGATTGAAATATATCTCTAAATAAATCACAATGACATTGAAATAACGTAAAACTTGTACTTTCGTTGTTATGTAAGAACAAAGCAAACATATATTTTGATACCGAAAACTTATGACATTTTTAAGTACCTCTTTATAAAACGAAAGACGAATATATTGTGTAAGAAAAGCAGAACAAACGAGACTACCAGACATTGAAACCTAAAGAAAACATGCAAAATGCTAATAGAATACATTTGAATTTTCTTAATCTTCATATGCTTTGAGAAAATATCCTGAATAACAAGCGCTGCCTAGCAGTTGAGTTAGTGCAGTATTATAAAAATTGCCATTTTCATAAATTTGTACTTATATATCCAGTAATCAACAGAATTAAGAATTTTTTACTAATATACACGTATTCATGAACCGTTTATTAGAAAATGAATTTTGAATTTTACGCAGTATATTTCTAATTCATTTTGAATACTGAAAATTGAGAAAAAATAATAAGGTAACTATACATAATGTAAATAATTGTACATTTGCAAATAATAATAATAATACAATATAAGAAATAATAATCATTTTCTAAGCTAGAATAGAACTATTTATGTATACAACATATAATAAATTCTTGCCTCTCAACAGTTGCCATCTTTATACGTTTAAAATATTCTTTTAACATAAATAGAAATACGTTCAAAATCTAAATCAAAAGTATTGCCACACTTAATGACCAAACTTTTGCTGTAATACGAGAGGAACTAGAAAAAAATGTAGCTAACCATGATAGAAACAACTGATTGCGCGTTGCTTAGCAGCGTTTGATAGTGACAATATTTTTATACTTATGCGTCAAATTTGATTCCATTTAGTTTACTATTTTGTACTTTATAAAGTGTTTTGTAGCAAAAATGAGTCTTGTGAAATTGGAACATCGCAGGCTCATCAAATTTTTGGCAAAGGAGCAGAGTAATGCTAAAACTATTCATAACCAAATAATCGCAGTGTATGGGTACGAAGCTCTGTCATATTTCAGAAGGAAATATTGGTCAAAACAGTTTTGGTGGAGTCGTGAATCAATTCAAGACAACCCAGCGTCTTTTGGGACAAAACAATAGTTATTCTTGTTGAATACATTCAAAAGGAGGCTGCAATAACAGTTACTTTCAGTAACACGTGAACAAAATTATGTATAACTATGGACCACAAACGTCGCAAATTCATAAGGCAGCCAAAGTCCGACAGATCCTCCGAGAATGTAACTCATTGGGGTGAACCACTCATCATATAGTCTTGATTTGGCTGCGTCCGACTTCTTTTTATTTTAGAAATTAAAGCAAAACACCTCAGATAATTTCACTTTGCTGACTATAAATAACCATTTGAAAGAGAGAAGTCGTTACAAGTCAGATGTCACAAGTGCGTTGAAGTTAAGGGAAACTAGAATACTAATTGTTTTGTTTCGTAGTTTTGTAAAAAGCTTCTCTCGGTCCCCTCGTAATTAAGCTTTGAACTCCATCATTTCTGTCGTTATATTTTTTAAAACTGTCAAAATTTGATCGTCTGTTTCTATGTTCTTATTTAAATTAATTAATATTAAAATAATTGACTATTTTTTCAATTTGAATAGACAGTTACTTATTGAATTTATTAAACATTTATGAATGAAAACCACATATGTGCAATGGAGCATCCGATTACTAGAGATTATTATATTTTGATGATTATTTCGTAACACATAGATATACGGAAAAATAGCCAACAATAAAAAAAACGGCTTCTATTGTTTTCTATAAATAATATATTAACTCTTGCTTATATAGACTTATTTGTATTAACCTAAGGGCGTCGAATCGAATAAATGATTTTAATGTCTTTTTATGGTATCGTACACATTCATTCATGAATAGTTTTAGGAGAATTCTGCCCTTTTGTCAAAAATTTTATGACACTGGGATAATCTAATTTTACAAGATTCATTTTTGCTTCAAAATGCCTTATTAAGTACAAAATAATAAACGAAGTGAAGTCAAATTTGACACACACGTAGAAAAATATTGTCACAATCAAACACTGCTAGACTACGCACAATCAGCTGTTTCCGTCATCACTAGCTAGATTTTTCCAGATCCCCTCGTATTACAGAAAAAATATGGCAACGTTTTTGATTTGTTTCTAAGCGTACAATTACCTTATTATTGTTTCTCGATTGTCAGAGTTCAAAATGAATTAGAAACATACTGCCTTTATCTCATGTCGAAGAGTCTTCACTGGTTGTGCCAGATTGTTCGAGTTCTATTAGAGAAATATACGGGAACCTAGAAGGTTACGACAAAAGGCTGATGTTAGTCTCTTTATATAAATGTATGAGTCTTCGCATATCCATTGTCTTGTTAAAAAATTATATCTTCCAACCTCTGATGATAAAGGAAAAGACGAAGTTCAACAATTTCTTCGGATAGACGAACTCAGACGTCTATCATGCTGACCAATGCAGACCACAAAAACTCTCTTACCACGTTAGGAAAACGGTCACCATTAATTGTAATTGTAATTAAGTCTGCCATCCCAAAAGCTACACCAAACAATCTTTTCTTGTGGGTGTATTTTTTTCTCATGAATATGCCGAGAATTTTAAATAATCCAAACACAAGTTGAGGACGTTCACATAGCCATCCAAATGAAAGTGCACTTCATCGTTAAATAGTATTTTAAATCACCGTTTACTTCTTGATTTAACCATTCAGTTGGCAAATGCAAGTCTGCGCATCTACCCGTTTAATACCCCGAGTTAACTAGACTATAGACGAAGATCATTCTTTAAGATCTGCTGTAAAATGTTTCTTGGAATAGCTAACACCTGTGAACTGTGGCGGGTCGAGATCGTTGTATTCTTAGCAACACTTTCAACCAATGCGGCATATTTTCGATAGACTGTCCTGGTCGAAGACGGGTCGGTGTGTTTCTTTTATTAACAACGTCAATGTCCTCATATTTTTCGATCAATCACTTAACTGTCGAACTATTTGATGCGTTTTTTCTATCAAAAGTTGTAAATAATTTGCGAACTGTTTCCGCTAAATTTTCCCCGTAAGTTTTAACAATTAAAATACGCTGTTCATTCTTATAACACTCCACTTTTGATAACATTCCACTTTTGATAACCATACTTAATGAAAAGATAATACTATGGAAATCAAATACTGCACTCTTATTGTTCCACCTTTTATAATGATATTAAAAAACATATTTTGATCCAATCTGTAACAAATTTCCAACAATTTCTGTAATTCTTATTTAGTTAAATTAAAATATTCGACATTTTAACTCTTAATGCAATAATTTGTAGGCAACATAATAAATATTTTTTTTTGGTTTTCTGTATATTGTCCTAACCATATAATTTTCAAAGCACAGATGTACTATACTATTAATATTGGTCGCCAACGATAAATTTTCGAGGGCGATAGAAAAGTCGCCCAGTACAACAGCGGTCGTCTTCAAGGATCTGGAAACCTTTATCAAGAACACACAACTACAAATGTCCTTCGTTGCCACCTCCTCATTCGAAATAACGATGGATCAAATAAACGGGGATCTGCGAGGTATCTTTTATACAGTCTCTGTCTAACATCGTGTTTCGAAATTCTCTTCATTGCCGTTCTTTTTCTGCAGATGTTGATAAATTACTTGGCAATTCCTTCAAGCAGGATTTCATAGAGGAAACTGGTTTCGATAAGACGATAGGAGGTCTAATAAATCTAAAGTCAGGTAAGGTAATAATTCAAATAGAGATAATTTAAGACTTCTGAATGAACTAAGTGCATTTGTCTTTAGATAAACAATATTCATTTACTAACACATCAACGTTTGAAATATTTAAGTGATATAATAATTAGTATCGTGTTTTACTTTATAACGGAAGATATTACTACATTTTTTAGATTCAATTATAGACTCATCTGCTTGACTAAATAAAATAGCGCCAAACTTCTAATTTAATATTAGAAGAATTAGGTTGATAAAAATAACCAAGCAGTGGACTACAAAATTAGATTCAAGTAATATCGTTCTTAAAGTCATTTTCTTTACATTACTTTAAATATTTCAGAAAAGGAATAATCTAGAAATTTATAAAAATTATTACAAAAATAACACGTCATTTACACTTCTTTAAAGCATATCTCTTGGGAAATACAGTACAGGAACAAATTCTCAAATACTGGTTGGAATAACAACGTGCATTGTGGTTGTCAATTCTTAAATACTATCTACTCAAATTTCTCAATATTTTTCATGCAATAATAATAAAGTATTCTAGAATAAACAATAATTCTATTTTCAGAGGCGTATTTCATCTCTTTAAAACCTTCGTTTACCTATAAAAGTCGATTTCTTTAAATAATCCTTCTAATTTTAATGTATTTCTAAAAATTCTTTAGTGACAAAAATGATAACTTCTAATGATCAGTTGTTTGATCTTTCTGGACAATGTTTTTACAATTCGAATTATTTCCAAATCTTAGGTACTGACAAAATACTTGAAAATTTCTACGTATGACGATGAATAAAGGCACAATGGATTAACATATAAACCTTAGAATTTATTAATATACTGTTGTCATACAAATAATTTATTAAAGCTAACTTACTGATAATGCTGAGCATGAAATGATGTACGAGAGTGGACTGAAAAGCTTCCGACCTCAACGTGAAGACGGCGGCGCTCATCAATAAAAGCTAAGGAATGTAATTGTGTATCTATTGTCAGGTGCTCACCAAAGTTTCAGTCTTTTGGACGCGCAGTTGTTATTTGACAGTCGTTTGAGTGAGTCGATGTGAGTGTCGAGTATCGAGCTGTCGTTAAATATTTATTTTTGAAAGGCAATGCGCCTACGCAAATCAAAGATGAATTGGACTCTGTGTACGGGGGATTCTGCACCAACATGTACCACAGTAAAATTTTGGGCAGCTGATTTTAAACATGGCCGTAAGAGCTTGGGAGACGATGAACGTTTCGGACGTCCAAAAACTGCAACTACTGACGATAACATCGCTAAAGTTCACCAATTGGTGCTAGACGACCGTCGAATTAAATTGAGAGAGATAGCAAAGGCTATGAATATGTCCAAAGAACGTGCTTGTCACATGTTAAATCAAGAATAAGAATAAATAATACATTTTTATGAACGATAAATATTAATCTTCAGTAACTAACTAAAAATTGCCTTTATATGCTTAAACTTTACGCACATGTGAGTTCAAACATGTTGAAACACAAATACTCATATAATTTCCACAGCATTACGCCATGGTAGCTATTTCGGGATTAAATTGTCACGTCTCGTATATCTGTGTGAGTTAATAAGATTTAAGATAATGTCGATTGTTTCATAGACATCAACAAAATGAATGTATGACATAGGATTACAACTATACAGGACATTTGCCAAATATGGGCCAAAATGTAGATATACTCTCATAGGAAAACAAGAAATATTCAACGAACACAATCCATCATACTCTATCAGATACTTTTCACTATATTATGGGCCATATACATTTATGCTGCAGACAATGCATTCATGCTGTAAACAAAAATTTACTTTGAATTTTTAGAAATAGAACGCGATTTTACAATATTTTTACCTTTTTTTTTATTTGTAAATATTTTAATTCTTTGCGTTATAAAAACCCGTAGGGAGGATACATTACCAAAGTAAGTTTCTCGAATATATATGTACGTATGACTAGTAATAACCCTGACTTATTTATACGTTTAATAAATTCTACAGAATAATAAATCTCGACATGTTTCCTCTTTTCAGGAAGCGCCGAGATATCCAAACGTGTACGGGAGCTTTTAAGGGAATGTAATGTGGCCAAGGGCGCCGGAAAATTATTACAGGAAAGCCTTTCCGAGCTTTCGAAGCAACTGAACTTGGCACGCAGATATTGCACCCAAAAGGACCGCTCGCTCTGTGAATCCCTCCAATCAACCGGATTAGATTTAGCGTTTTCGGTCGAAGAGGTAAGTAATTTCGTAATTTTTGACATTTAATGGAATATTAACACATTTATGTAACTGTTAAGATCTGAAACTTCCTTTGCCGTGTCTATCAATTTTTCTAAATCGAAGGATATCGACACAAAATATGTTACTGAACACGCTGTCTGTCGGTGTGCGTGAATATCAATACAGACACGGAGAGAGAAAGACGATAAACGATAAGCACAATGTTAGCAATTTTAAAGAGAAGTATATGGTCGTTGAAGAAAAGAGAAGTTATTCTTTAATTCCTTAATGCATTTTACAAGAAAAAACTATTAACTTTGTTGGGCTTGGTATAATGTATACGTAAATAATAATATTTTTATCATATTTTTAAATCATTTTATTTAATTTAAATATGATTCGATCTTAAATATGAAAATTATTATCAAAGCTAAAGTTTGTGAGTTACGAATATTCAAATGAGAAATACTTTTGCTCAGTAGTGAACTTTCTGCAAAAGAAAGTAATATTCCACTTACATTTAATATTCATTCTATTTCATGTTATTTATAATTTCAATTAGAAATTCAAACTTAAATCCCTTTTCGCATAGAATATGTATTTATTTTTCTGCCCTATTATTCACCTTCCTGGTAATTATATTCAGTATATCGCGCCTCTTAATTAACTCTTGTTTCTAGCGTGCTTTTTCTGAATCGTAATTGGTTCATTTCAAATTGGCCAGTGCACGTGGCCTTTGTCCCACCGATTCGTTTAAAAGGCCTGATCTTTTATAACATTCTCCTCTATGATATCTCTCTACAGCAAAACACGTGCACGTTCATAAGTGAAGTTTTTCGTAATCTTGAAATACTCACGATCCAAGGAGATATATGTATACGCACGCAAGAACACCACGCATCATTAGCCTACTAATTTTCTACCAATTCTTATACATTCTAATTCATTGCTTATTACCGAATTAATTTATTTTATTTTTTATGACAGCGTAGCTATTGAAATACGTATTGAGAATACAAATATTAATGTGCGAAGGATTTTTTCACCTTTTAAATTATTCGCTTCCTACAGTTTCCAACGTAATTTACATCGAAGGATTTCTTGGACAAATTGTAGATTATTGTATGTCAGATTCATGCCAAATTAGCATACGATGAGATACAACGTAAATCTGAATTTATCACTGAATAGTATTCACCATAAATCGCTAAGACCCTATATAATAAGCGATTTCTTATTGTTTCCGTGGATCGTGGTCTTCTTGTAGCAACAAACTCGATTGGGTTGCATAAAGAGCGCGATTTCTACTTCCTAATACTTTCCAATGTCTAAAAATTACTCTTTGGCTCGCTTCAAATAGTTCTACAACACTTTGTTGTGTCTTTCACTTTTCAATTGACATATAACCCTCCAATGCTTTATCTATGACAGATCCCGGTGTGTGTTTCTATCATATTTCGAACGCCACAAAATACAGATCTTCACTGGCGATCATAGAAACGAATTTGGATACTAGCCGAAGAGTACGAAGAAGCGTGTTTTTATGCACGCTAGGGCCGATCGCTTCGACACACACATTAACATGCTAAGACACGTACGTGTATTCGTTTTTTTGTATAAGAAGCTTGTCACTGCTTTATCTAAATATTTGTATTTTTATTATCAATTATATATTGTAGAATATTTGCTAATTGTTTTAAACAGAAACTTTCCTAAAAATTATATCAAAATAAATTAATTAAATGAATGAATGTATTAGTAAGGCTTACAATTAGGTATTTAAATACATATATTTTCATTTTCTCATATATTTGTTTTAAAATTTTGATTTATTAAATTAATTATCTTTATTTACACTTTATTATTAAATTAATTCACATATAAAGTTAAAATGATCTCAAGTAGTTTACCCTGTATATAAAAAAATCTATAAACATATAAATTCTTGATATCAAAAAGTTCCAATTCCCTATAAATTATTATCTGGATGTGCGCCAACTTAATAACGTTTCTTCAAGTTTTTCTCACAAAAGATTCGACCTACCGCAGTGGCAGACAGGTTACAGGCGTTGGTATTTATCTTAATAAGGTTTTAGATTTCCAGACCTACATTATAAATAATGATTTTATAATCTTTTCAATATACTACTGGGAAACCCGAGATAATTTATCATTTAAACATCCAGGCTCCCTTTCATCATTTACCTACTTGTAGATTATACACCAAAGAGTATTTTTCAACTAACAGAAGCCAACCCAGGATGACTTTCATTTTTGCCACGACGTTGACGGACGAAAATATGAAAAATATATTTATCAGATTAGGGGCTGTTTCCTTCTTCAAAATAAATACTTAATTGTTTCAATATTATGTTTTATGGAATAAACGCAGTAAATGAAGCAAATAATAATATTCTCATTATTTAAAATAAGCTTTACTAAAGCTGCATATAATTGTATTTATAACAATTTACAATAATTTTATAAATTATATCACTCCTTATAATTTTATGTATCTGTGAGGTAATTGTAAAATTTACGAGTGTAAAATTATTCTTACAGAATGGTCGAAAATTTCATAACATGCCCTAGACTGCTATACTATTTTTTAAATTCAATGACTTTATATTTTTTAGAATTAAATTTTGTATCAAAAATATATACCAGTTTCAAGACTCAACTTTTTATTCCTCAAAATAAAGGAAAAAAATACACGCCATATCATTGCTAACTTCGTTGTTATTACTATTGAAGTCACGACTTCATTTAAATTAAGAACGTTGTATTACTTTTTCATGAAAAACCTGTCTCTACAAAAAAACTTCCTTAATGAATTTAACGACGATTTTGAAGAGATTGCGATGTTTTTTAACAACGGACTATATCTATATTGCGTTTATACATCACCAATTTTGTAACTTAGCATTTCAAAAAATCCCGTTGAACACTTTCCACAACTAATTACAAATAAATTTAATGCAGTGGCCATGCGATTAAGCACATTCCAACTTGCAAAAAACAAAACTGAAATACGCAGTACAAAGCATATAATTTTAGATGCTGTAATGCAGATGTCAATATGTAGAATAAAACATAGATGAGAGCCAAATAAAACCACTAAGATCCACTAAGATTATTTCAATATACTGGATCGATACAATTATTTTTTTGCTGTAAGCAACAAAACAGCGTTTACTAAAGAATAATTTGAGTTTATATCTAAAACATTATCAATTAATTATATCAAGATAATACTATAAATGAAGTATATTATCCCAAATCTTAAGAGAGTGATAAATTTTCAGATTGTCCGCATAGGCTAAGCACAGAACACGACAAAGACACCAAATTTTTAATCAATGATAAAGAAAACAAGCAAATGGAATCCTTCTGGAACCACAGACGAATGGAGAACACTCAAATGACTTATATTCATTGTAATAAATATAATTTGATTTGCTAGATATCACTGGCAATTTAGCAAGTAAAATTCCATAGCTTATTATACCAAAAATACTCAAATTAGTTTAAATAACATCGACTTGCTGCTCACTAATAAATTAACATATGGTTACAAAATTCGTTACAGTAAATCTTCCACGCTGGTGAAATGAAATGGTTGATTTAATATTAAGGTGTAAATGTGAATAGAATAACACCTTTCGAAAATCGAAATTTGATAAAATTTCTATTGATCTCTAATTATCAAAATATGTGTTATCATTTCCTTTGAAAACTGAATAATTTTTGTACGTCTCCACATCCTCGAACGAATTGCAATTTGAAGTGCTTTATTAATAATTAATATAAAATGTTTTCCCACGGAAAATTGTACACTGCGTAATCAAAAACTAGGGATCAAGTCATCATCTGCAATCTTTTGAGGAAACCCCGCCAACATGTAGACTAGTTCCCCTTCAAAAACTGGAAATAATGTAAAAGGTATACGATTAGAGAGTTCAGTATTAAAAAGATAATTCGTGCTGGGAATGTGTGTGGACGAACACCTATTACCAAACGCGTCAACTACTATGAGGAGAACCAAGTGAAGTTTGTAGAGTAAAAATTTTGAAAGTGTAATGTGCATTGTGCCTTGCTCAGCATGAATATATTGGGAAACTTTTCTTGTACGAGTTTTGATTAAATTCTTCAATTTTCCTGTAATATGCAGAATAATCAGCAACAATATCATTTCTACATATTATTCGAAACCCTTTCATGTATATTTCGATTTGCGTCGATAATATTGCCTCGACAATTTTAAAATTATATTAGCTCCGAATCGAATTAAAATAAAAAACAATAAGAAAATAGGAGCATCGTCTTCTATCGTTCTAAACAACAACGAATTTATTTTAAATATTTTATTATATAATACATTTTCTAGTTAACTGTTTTCAGATTTTTAAATAAGGTGAATTGATATTTTTTTGTATGTCTTCTTCTCGCTGTTAGCTAATAGGAAAATGAGAGATGGACAATGGACAAAATGATAAAGTTCAGCGAACAAATGTATTTATAATCACCGTAAAAAATGAAATAAATTTAAAATATAATATAAGTAAAAATGAGTGAAAATAAACAACTATGTAGCAGGGAAAAGGGAAAAGCAATAACACGTATTTTTATCCATTTATTTGCCAGTAGCAATATTATAACTTTTACAATTTATGAAACTCAGCAACTGAACTATGCGATTGTGCACAGTAAAAGCAATTAATGAAAGCGTTGGTATTAAAAAGCGCAAAATATAGAACGAAAAAATAAATGAATGCTTATTATATAGCGGATATATGAGAAAACTTAAATTGCATATCTGGCGTTCCTTCATATCGCTGAATTAAACATTATTAATTTTAGTAGACACAACTATTTTTTTCGAGAAAATACAGGAAGAAAAAACCAAAAAATTTACATTTATGTACATTTAATCTGAATATTCCTAGTCAATTACACAGGTTGTTCTAAAAAATTTTATTTACAAAAAAACTACGAAATTCTTAAACAAAATAATTTTTCTCTTTTCCAAAATATTTAGGTAAAATATAATTGCTCATTCTTAAGAAATACGTCTCGAAGTAGATAAACAGTCCTTGTTTTGAAGAGTTATTAAAATATCGCTAATATTTACTAACCGTCTTATTGGCGTCAAAACTGCAGGAGTTATTGGATGAAGACCCAACCCAAACTCAAAAACAATTCCCAGAAGCGTTAAATGCGGATCAAGAAACGATTAGCGACCGATTATGAAAAATAAGAAAAATCCATAAGATGGAAAAATGGATGCCATATCAATTGAATGACAAATTGAAACTCGAAACATCGTCTGTGAAATGCTTCTTCACAGATATGATCGGAAGTCATCTCTGCATCGAATAGTGACGGGTGATGAAAAATCGATTTATTTCGAAAACCCTATGCGCAAAAAATCGTTGTTCTCACTTGGCGAACTTGGCTCATCCTCTCTAAGACCAAATCGTTTTGGTCGCAAAACAATGCTCTGTGTTTGGTGGAACCAGAGTGGCGGGGTATATTACGAACTGTTGAAATCTGGAGAAATACTTAATACTGATCGCTACCGACAACAAATTATCAATTTAAACCATGCATTGATATTTAGAAAAGCGTCCAACATGGATCAGACCTTGCTCCGAGCGACTTTCACCTTTTTGCACCAATGGCACACGCGTTTGAAGCGCAGCACTTCGTAAATTTCAAAGAAGTTAGAAAATGGCTCAATGAATGATTTTGCTCAAAGGAGAAACAATTTTTTGAAAGATGGGCAAGATGTGTAGAATTAAATGGTCAACACTTTGAATAAATAAATTTTACCTTTTTCTTGAAAATTATGCAATTTTTTTAAGAGAAAACTGGTAGTGACTTTCCAGTACACCTGGTATAAGTGTGACTTTTAGTCTACATAAGCTAAAA
Organism: Dermolepida albohirtum; assembly: GCA_031893035.1. Classification (NCBI taxonomy): domain Eukaryota; kingdom Metazoa; phylum Arthropoda; class Insecta; order Coleoptera; family Scarabaeidae; genus Dermolepida; species Dermolepida albohirtum. Next base: position 104,449 of record JAVIWB010000614.1, on the reverse strand, counting down.
CTGAACAAGAGTTAATTAACAGAAGATATATTTCAACAGTGTTACCCTATGTTATAATCTCATTCAATACATCTTGTTGAAGTATCATTAACATTAATAGTTAGAATATCTTTATATCGACCAGTATAAAATCGAACAAGTGATAATGCCCAAACGAACACCAGGTGATGTATATGGTACCAAGCTAAAGGAGATAGGTTCAAATTAGAAAGGCACTTCGACTTATAGTGTAAATAATGCAAAAGAACAAGATTAAAATATGTGTAGTTAACAACCTAGAATATAAATTTTGATATTTATTGTCGAATATTACGCAATGAAAATCAAGAATATAAATGCAGCAATTCTCAGCCAAATTGAGCCAATTAAACTAAAACTATGTGAATTATACGACTTTTGACACGAGCGACGAATTTAATCACAACCGTTCATTATCACGGTCAATTTCCACGAAACAAAATCAATTAATCAAAACACACCATTCAATGCAACAGCCGTCGCGACGCTCGATCCATTGTGATTTTGTTGATAAATTGCTGTCGGCGTTAAATTTTATATAAACGCTCGTATCACATTTAGTGTTAAAATCAAACTGAAACTCAGAAAACTTCATGTATATGTACGAGTATATACTCATGTATAGATGTGCGTGTTTGTTAAATTTTAAACTGTTATATTCTTTGACATTTTCCCGCACAATTAATTACGAAACTGGCATTTTTTCGGATGTATTGTTAGACTACAGAAACGACTTTTTTTCGTCAGTACAGCTTTGCGACTGACAGATAACATATTAACCAGGGCGTGCTCAAAATATACGAGATCATTGCTTGTAGGCGGACTTTGTTTTACTGTCCATGTACTAAAATATAAATATTGTTAATGTTGATTAGAATCATTGCAATTTATAATAATTTTTGAGTCTATAGCACCAACAATATTTTAGAAAAACATTTGCAAATTTTAAAACAATATACAATATATTTGTTAATTGAGAATCCGACAGTATGAACTAGAATATTTCGCTAATGTTTATTCCGTGCTAATACAATAATGAGAATGACACATAGGTGGCGTTCTAATTGGTAAAACAAAAGCACTGTAATTTAGGTTGCCTACTTATATGTGTACATTCCGATATTTAGATAAATCGGTTGATTAGTTTATTTTTGACAACTGATTGAATAAATAAAATTGAGCTTCATACTTAATATAATTTCTGAAAGAAATCCCTCTTCGATTACTACAATTCAATGAAAACACATAACAGAAACTCTATTATGTATATCTCAAAACTTTCTACCACTTTGGATTATTTTTCGCATATTCCCTTATAACATTTTATGGTGCCAAGAAAATTTTGAAATACCAGCTGTATATACATCGGCCGTCTAGCACTTGAGCCTCATTACAACATTACTCTGCAATTGAACATCTTCAAAATATTGGAAAACGATCCCCTCATATCTATGTGCAAATAGTTATCCTCCGATGCCAAAGCTAAATTATATTGAATGTAATGCAGAGCATTCAACTGTTAAAGTTATTGGATTTAAACATAAGTACAGGGGAAAAGGACTATCATGCAAAAACACTGTAACGAAACACTTCGCAGCTTTTTAATATAGTACACATAATAGTTATTATACATAAAATACATACATAAAATACATAAAATTCTGTATATCTATTAGTTCCTAAAATTTTTCTGGAAAACAAAATTTACTGAAACTATGATCTAGGTGGTCGTTTCTTTTAATAGAAATTCAAAAATGTCATCATTGGTAATAGATCTTAAAGAGAAATTCTTCTCAAGGAAAATCACAACCCAAACCTCTGCACTGCTTTATAGCCTATGATTTTCTGATAGCCATTTCGGAAGCAGTTTTTTCTGCAATTTCGTTTTACTGTAATGACCTCACTCAAAAGAGTGAATGAAGTTTTAAAACGTTTTCCGAGAGTTCTAATATCGTGATCATATTTTTCGGTTAATTTTCTGAGCGAATTCATCGTTAGCGACAATTGATCTGCTACATTTAGAAATTTGCATTAAATCTCTACAACTTGCATTGTTTTTGCTAACAAAAGACTTAACATTTCGCTGAATTTTCTATTACAGAACACATTTTAAATAGCATTTACATACAGCCAGCCAGTAATCAACACACATTAAATGTGTGTCTTCACTCAATTCATATTTATTTCAGAAAAATCAGTATTGTCGTAGAATTTAATTTTTTATTATAGAGAAGCTCGTACTAGTGATTATGCTTATACATATAATTTCTTAGAGACACTCTCTATCCTAAAAATTATAAGAAATGAAATGTTATATAGTAGTAGTATTTATAAAATAGCATCTATAAAATAGCAACTATGAGGTAAACTCGATCTAGGCCATCGAGTTTACCTCATAGTTGCTCCAAATACTGGGAATATATACCAAGGGTCAATAATATGCGTTCCCACAACCATTCTCCTCGAAAATTTGTTTAATTATCAATGGAAATTTCTCTCTACTAGATCTACCAGTTGCATGTTCATACTTAAAGCGTTTATTTCTAGTTGACCTTACACAGTCGTTATAAAATCGGCTTCCACCTCTTTAATACTCGATAACTTACTGGTATGCTCCTGAAAACATAATTATTCAGACTTTGTAAATGTTCTATTTATAACTTACTTGGCCGACTGGTAAGTTAATGGGTTTTCACGTCAGGGATCTCGGGGTCAAATCTGATGGCCTGCTGTTCGGGAAGATTTATCGTGGTCTTCCCCTCCCATTTAAGTGAATGCTGACTAACAAGTATTTTAGGATGAACCATGAGTGTGGTCGTATTGATAACACATTACCTGCCAATGACCTCAATATAATTGTCTTTAAGCTATTGGTTTAATTATTATTATAACAATTATTATTCACATGAATATTTTCTCATCTTCGTCCTTATATGTATATGCACACATAGTAAACATATTGTCAACTGTGCATTTCATAGATAATTATTATATTTAATTGAAGCATTTCTTAAACGGACAATTTCTAGTGTTATGCAAGATCTAGCGTTAAAAATGAAAACACATTGAGAACTCGTATGGTATAGTAATGATAGTACAATAACAATATTTGATTTTCTTTATTTAACTTCAATGATAATTGGAATATATCAAAAGATCTTAAGTAATTCATTCGTTTTAAAAAAAAAGGGAAGCCGTTTCTTCTAATCAAGCAACTTCTTAAATTTATTTAGCAGACAATAAACTATTTAGAAAAATTAACAAAAATGAAATAAAACAAATTAAGGAGCTCTATTGTTTGGTTTAAGCCGTTTTAGTCGACGCACACATAATATTTAACAACTTCTTCCACTGAAAGCGCTCCTAAGATATTTTCTACTAACGAAGATGTAACACACGCCAGCCTATTTTGAAAATATTAAAATATTTCAGGTTTGAAATCACTAACTGCGTCGCACAGCTAAATGCCTTGAATTCACATTAGCTCGAGGATTGCTTTGTACAGCAACAATTCTAATTTCGAGTTACTACTAATCAGTCAGTATAGTTTTCTGAATCTAATTCCAAATTGCTTCCATTGACGAAGGTGTAGTTTTCACCAATTCACCAATTTAAGTGAATTCTTAAGCATTTTAGTTGGATTGCTTAGCATCGTCTCTCGACATTTTAAAATAGGACTGCCTCAAAGAAAATAATAATCAAAAAGAAAGAATTTAACCAATAAATTGGACAATACTGAAGAAAATATATTACAAATTCATTAAAACGCTGTGATAAGTAAAGGTAACAAATTGGAAATGCCTATTAATCGAATTTGATTCTACCATATCCTTCCATCGAATAATAGTACAATAATAATAAAACTTCATTAACAAATACATTTAAAAATCAAATTTTATAGAAAACGTTCCTAATTCTTAACCACAACTTTACCAATTAACACATCTTGTCAAAGAAAAAGACGAAAATCAGTGTTTTCCTCGATCACACTATGAATATTTTCGTAGCTTTGACAACTTTTTCGTTTCTGAATCATAAATAAAACATATTTCTACTAGATAACATACAAACTCAAGTATTTTACATATTTGTCTATAATATATACAAAACTTTACAGATTGCGTTCCACGTTCAGGAAGAATATAAATGGACGTTGAAAAATCCAAACGTTGGTTACCTTTTGAATGCGATTTTTTATTCCTTTCATGTTATATTTTCTCCCCGACGTATATTAAAATAATTTTTCTTTTGGCTCAACAGCTTTTTGCCGATCCCAATTTGCAATATTTGGAGCGCATCACTCACGATAACAAGTTTAACGGCAGCATCGATGAAACCGTCAGATTACTGAACGCCATACCCAAGCATATCGAAGCGGAAACGTCCTCACACAGAGCAGGTGATGTATGCAAAAATCCGTTACTTTTTATAACATTATGAGAAAGTTTCAATACTGATGACGATTGAATATGTATTATAACAGAGGGTATTCGATATTTTTGAATAACTGTATGTGTAGCGATTAGTACGTGTTTACATGTTGAATCTGAAATATTATATTTCCAGAAAAATACATGGAAAAGAAATTGCACTCTCAATATTAATTAAAATACATCATGACAATACAAACAATTTCATTGTTAAACATATAGCTAGCAACACTATCGAATAGACATATCGAACGTACACCAATTGAAAAAAAACTGAAGAAAACGAAAAACAACAAAAATGCCAGCGTCAATAAAACTACAATTTCTTAGGCTCTAAAAAATATGTAATACTTCAAAAGGATCCTAGAAGCTCATACAAAAACCAAACTAAACAAGTTATTAAAAATCGTCCAGCATTATTTAATAAAAGCATTTGTCATTTCAACACTTACGTTGAGATTTCGAAATATTGTTCAAATTTGACATATTTCAATTTCCGTTTACTTTAATTTATTATTACTTTTACAATATCTTCATAATAAGTATGTACTCATTGGGAAGGAAATATACAGCATTCTATTCATAAAATTAAAGTTGGTAAAACTGTCTTTCATCTAGAAATTATTGTTAACGTCGAAAATGTTGCCATTAACCCATGCGCATAAATTGAAGGAGTGTTTTAATAGGACACTATGTTTTTATTATATTTACATTTTATGTCAGAAATTTAATCACAAAGTAATTAATTTAAATTAGAAAAAGATGGAAGTAATACACTTTAATATAAATTTCTGCAAATTATACGTGTGTATAAGTTAATTTATTCCAGTTTAAGTACTTAATAGAATAAACTAACATTCAACAAATTATAAAAGGGATTGTTGTAGAAGTCCCAAAATTAACATACATTTAGATCAACTCCATAAATATTTAATGCTGTTTATGTTAACAAGAATATGACCTTAATACTAAACTCTACCTCTTTATTTATTAATATTGTGACATAAGTAGACAATAAATTAGCAAGAACGAATTCCTCCACATTAATACTTTGAGCCTTCATTATTAAAACAACAAATTTTATTATAAAAAATGAAAATTATTATAAATCGTATATACATAATAAGCTTTTTTTCTCTCATAACGCACTTTGTTAGAAATTTCATAACTACTTATTATAAAATCATGTTTATGTATTATATTCACATGAACACCATTTAAATACATAAATGTATAATGTTCTTTACAAGCATTCATGTAATCAGGGACATAGCTAACTTTGTCAAATTACATACTTTTCGCCAATGGTGATAAAATTAATATTACTTTCGCACTTGAAAATTTAAATACAAATACATCCCAACAATTTTGAAGCGAATGGAATAAGAGATATATAATGGCTCCACGTTTCTGGGTATATAGAACATACTACATAGCTTTCAATCTTAAATTTAATTTTTACTTGGCCACCGAAGCAATGAATGGTTTAATGCTCTCTTGGTGAAAGACAATTTCTCTCTTGATTACTAATTTTAACCTTTAACCGTTTCCGGTTCACTGCCTATTTCTATTTCAATAACTACACGCAATATTTATTCAAATCTATTGTTTAACACGCAAGGAAAGCTGGTGACACACTACTCGTTTCCAATCCCACTATTCACTTCTTAAGATGGAAAACTGGTGGTGATATAAACTTGCCAATTCTAGATGTTTACATACTAAGAGAAGCAAAGTTAGTACCTTAAACACTAACACAAAGCCAATCTCCTATAAGCCAGGTCTATGGCACTGACTACAATAAGTTTCCAAAAGAACTTAAACCGAATTTATGGGCAAGCCAACCAAGTGACGAATCAAGGAATCGACAATGATCCATGTGAGCCTAGATAAATAACTAACGAAATAACCGTATTATATAACTGTTTTAAAGAAATTAATAGATATGGTGTGATAAAACGCACAGCAGGAATACTAAAAGCACTAGATTCGGTGTAAGTGAAATATAAGCTTATATGGGATTATGTGCGCGTTCTGTAGGAAGTCAGTAGTCGCAAAAACAACAGTAGTCTAAGATCCAGTGTGCCAAAACCAACGAACTAGCGCAACGAGCTTCATCAATGTCTTTCGTAGGACCGGAGTCTTCCTGTAGTATTGTAAAAGAAACTATCAAAGCAGACATGTAAAAGTGATGAAAACATGTCTTGGTATAGGTACGCGTAGAAGAACTTATCAGATCAATTCAGGCAAACAGTTCCTTAGAGAACGGTAACCTAAATTTACACCTATTAAATAAGAACAGAAGCTTTATTAGGATGACAGTGAGCTTACTCGTAGGGCACTGTAAGCTAAACAATTAATATGATTTTGGCAGAAAAGAATCATGTGCAAATTCTGCTAAGTAGAAGAGCAATCCGAGATACATGTACTACATCAATGTGAGGGATTAGCAAGACCAGGGTCTCTGTAAGTGGGAGACGAATATCCTGAAATGCAATTATATATGAAAAACCACTCTTGTAGCTGCTAGATTTGGTTAAGATGAAGCTAGAGAAGATACTGTAACGAGACATGAGAACTATAATAGACCTGGATAGGTCGCAATAAAATATGGCTCTCCTCAGGATATCTAATCAAAGATTAAAAACTACTTTGGCTGATGACTTGCCTAACGCACCATAACCGCTGCTTTTAAATATGTGTAATCGTATTTGTGTTCTCTTCTGTAAGTACTGATTACATAAATGACTACAACAGGTTCCGTTTCAATGAAGGTATTAATTCAAAACCATATTTTGATCTTTCATGAAGAATTAAACATTTCCAATAATTTTGTAACTGTCGAGTAGTCGCGTGCATTGTTAGAAAATCATCTTAAATTGCAGTTAATTTCTGGTCGTATTTCTAGTCGTCGTATTTCTGGTCATGGTTAAACAACTGATATTGGTAGCGTGATTGAGTTTCATATTCCCATAATGAAACTATTTTCTATATCCACAGAACTGAACACATTTTTCGTTACTCTTCTACCGCTTTTCACTCTTATCTGAACCAAATTAAGGGCATATGTTTAAATGATATTTTTAATCACTTATAGCAATGCGTACCATCAAAGCAAATCTTCCCTTAAATGTTAAACACTATTTGATCCTCCAAACAATGTTGGACAATCCTAAATACGTACCGCATGTAACATTATAATAAACAAGCGCATATATTTAAAAAAAACAACTTATTTCACAGCTTAATATAAATATTTAGATCATTTATAATATATCTAAAAAAAGGAAGCTAGATTAACTAATCTTAAATTGAAGAATATATCTAAATTATTACTTAATAAGTTTCGAATCTTTAAAATCTTCATATTCTTTCAATAAAATAAGAGTGTGATTATTAAATTCACTTTTGCCACAATTTTAGGCAGCTCAATGTACATATAAGTGATTTTATAGAGATACAATAAAGTAGTTGAGTACTTATGAAAAAACGATAAATTATTGAAATAAAAAACATTACTTTTTCACAAAAACAAGTTGTAATTTTAAATAACCCGATATACATTTCGTGCGCATTGCATACATTTTTAATTCCAGCTCTACTAGAGTAAATTTTATTTCAATAATTTACAGATATAACTTAAAATTTAGTTTAGTTTTCCTCCTTTTTTCTATTGACGAGTGCAGATTGACAAGCGTTGATTCAAACCTTGACATACTGCATCTGTCGGATGTATGTATATACGAGTACATATAAGTGCATTAAATACTTAACAAGCAACAATATTGCGAAACACAAATCGAAGGAACGTATATACTTCTTTATTGTTTTAATATCCCAATATAAACTATCTCCCCTTATCCTAGAAAAATGAAAATTTAATATCGAAACTTTACAAGACTCATTTGCCTGTAGTAAGACTTGAAACCACTATTGTTTTATAAATCTTTGCTTTTGTTGTTATCTGTATCTACTTCTTTCCCAATATTACTCCAATAATTACGTGATAATTATTGATTCATTTTCGTTTTATTTTTGCAATATCTAAATTAAAACTACTATCATTTGCTATAAACTGTCCACAAATAGTCGAAAGCTATTAATAGTCCGAATATTCCATGTAAACAAGTTATTTCTTGAATGCTGTTTCCTATGTTATTAATTATCATAACTTTTTTGATTTCCTTTTTTCTATCTGAAGTTAGCAGTTTAGTAATTTCTAGTGAGTTTTCCTACTCTATTTTTATGTCATTAACCTTTCATTGACGTGCAGTGTACAGAACAAAGTATTTCTTTAATATATATATATATATATATATATATATATATATATATATATATATATATATATATATGTATAAATTAACTAATTAATAATTTGCACAGTAGTATTTGTTGTTTACATAGTAGCTAGCACATTTTTATTAGAATTATTAGAATTACGTGAGACACTGTCTAATTTCACTTTAAAGAGGAAGTAAATATTGAGGTGACATGTATGGAAAGAAGTATAGGATCAGGTCACATTGTTTCTCACACTGTATGTATTAGTCGACAAATGAAATCCTTTTCATTTAAATTTTGTATGCAAATGATATAAAAATTAAAAGTTGGGGAAAAGTTGCAACGTAATAACTGCACGAGTTTGTCTGGAAAGTGAGGAAACGTAAAATTACTGGACCTGTCCATTATTAAACCAAATTTAATTTTAAATTAAAATATTAAATTATTAAATAAAATGATGTATTTTAAATTTAAAATGTAAATTGACAGTTTTATCAGAACACTTACTCACAAAACTTTCTCAAAGTTGAAAATATTCCCTTGCCCGAAATAAACAAACACTGATATTACATACTTGAAAACTGCTGTATATGTGTATTTATCTATATATATATATATATATATATATATATATATATATATATATCCTTTTATTGTGTCCTTCGCTTGTTTTTTCTATATTTACCTTAAATATGCAAATTTGTTATTTGTTCTCTAAAAACCTTAAACGATTGATCGCATTGTTTACAGTAACGTAAAAATCTTTTTTATTTTGGTAATGTTGTTGGAAATTTACATTTTAAAGTATTATTGGTTCTTTTTTACGTGTGGAAGTTTGAACGATATTGACAATAGAAAGAGAAATTTGTAATGTAGATGAGATATTTGTCCTTTAAGTTATATAATATTAGCATTTACTTTTTTCTAAATATTTCTGTACAACAATAACTCAATTGTACCAGCTAGTGTAAATGAAACGCAAAGACAAAAAATATTTCGATGATAGGAAATTGTATTAGTCGACTTACGCTAATTCGTCAAAGTGCCTAGCCGTTATGAAACAATACAGTACAATTGATATTTTCTTACAAAGTTATCCCAAGTGTTTCGTTGCATAACAGAACATTGAAAGTCAAAGACTCCACTTTAACGCTATTATACTGGACTAGACTGTATACAAAACAATAATGTATCAGTAAGAGTAATTGACAGACCATCAAATAGTATATTTCTGATCATATCGATCAATTGATTGTGTTTAATATTGATAAAGTAGAAATATACTTACAAAAGATTTTTCACGCAAGAGAACGTGTAGACTATATATGTGAAATAAATTCGCATGAAGCAGGTTGGAATATTTGCAAGGTAGTAGACGAAAATGTAAATCTATAATGGAATGCATTTCCAGACATATTTTCTAAATTATTTAATGATGCTTTTTCTTTAAAAAAGTTTGATTCGAGACTACTAAAACAGAGAAATAATCAATCGCCGAAATAATCTTGATATTCTATATACGCGTTTTCATTATATTTTCAAGGAATAATATAAATATATATAATACATCTGATTGGTAAGAATAGGAATTCAGATATTTGCGGTCAGATTTGAATTTGGAAACTTGGATATAAGGAAATGAAAATGGAACTTTCATATTTTTATTTGCAATCTGAAAATAAAGAGCTGGTATAATTTTATTAATTGCGTAATACTTGTACTCGTATTAATTCATTAACTATATGACTAACTACGAGGATAGTTTGACAAGCAGTGAGAATGACACACAGGTGGCGCTCTAATTGGTAAAACAAATGCACTGTAATTTAGGTTGCCTATTTATATGTTTACATTCCCATATTTACATAAATCAGTTGATTAGTTTATTTTTGACAGCTAATTGGAAAAGGAGCAACACGTCGTTTTGTTAAAATGGAAAAAGCAGAGTATCGTGCGGTGATTAAATACTTCGTAATTAAGGGTATGAAAGCTACCGAAATAAAAGATGAGTTACGGGAAACATTAGGTGAATCTGCTCCATCATCCGCCACAATAAGTAGATGGCTAAATGAATTTAAACGTGGTAGAACAAGCTGTGCTGATGATGTGCGCTCTGGAGCACCCAAAATCGTGATTTCTAGGGAAATGATTATAAAAATTCATAATATTATTACGCAAGATCGACGACTCAAAGTGAGAGAGATAGCAGGCATTGTAAACATTTCAACAGAACGCGTACACCACATTTTAACGAAAGAATTGGGCCTTTCCAAGCTTTCGGTAAGATGGGTGCCGCGACTGATTAAAAGTTCACTCGTTTGCGCATTTCCAATTAGTGTTAGGACCTTTATAAGCGGAATCCGGTTGATTTTTGTAGGCGATTTGTTACTTGCGATGAAACTTGGATACACTACAGTACATCCGAAACTAAACAACAGTCGAAACAATGGTTAGAACGTGGTTCTGCACCTCCAAAGAAAGCGAAAACCACTTTATCGGCAAACAAGGTGACGGCATCAATTTTTTGGGATTCAAAGGGCATTTTACTCATTGATTACCTTCAGAAAGGTGCCACAATAAACGGACAATATTATGCAGAACTTCTACAAAAATTAAATGTCGAGACTCGTGCTAAACGGCCAGTAATGGCAAAGAAAAAGATTCTGTTTCACCAAGACAACGCTCCCTCGCATACCAGCACAGCTGCGATGTCCAAAATCCACGACTTGCATTTGCAATTAGTACCGCATGCGGATCTAGCACCGGATCTAGCCCCTTCCGACTTCCACCTTTTTCCAAAATTGAAAACGGCACTAGGTGGAAAGAAATTTTCGTCTAACGGCGAGCTAATAATCTTCGTAAATGAGTATTTTGCAAGCCTTCCGGAATCGCATTTTAGAGATGGTATTAGAGCACCGTTGGAATAAATGTATTGCTCTTTTAGGAGAATATATTGAAAAATAAAAATTATTTTGTATTTAAAAAATTCGTTTTTCTTTTCCATTCTCACTACTTGTCAAACTACCCTCGTATATACCAGATTTATAATGTTGATTTTTAAAATTTGTTTAGAAAATCATATTGGTTTTGTTATTAATAATAATTTTATTATTTGATTTAGTATAATTGTTGGTATTTGATTTATTCCCAATATACATGTTTCTTATTAAAAGTTATTGTTTAATTATTATAATACTTTCAATTCGGTTGATTATTTCTTTAATTAGAAGTCATAATTTTTTTAAAATAAATTAAATAGAATTATACATCTATAAAAAAATATATTAATAATATTATACATTTACGAAAATTTCAGAAAAGATATATTTTTTGTTTTTATTAATTTGGTTTTTTTTGGTATGTATATATGTACATATATTACAGAGCAATTAGTTCTAGTCTTCTAGTCTCCTTCATAATACCCCGAGATAGTAATGAAAATGAAAATTGAAATTAAAAGATAGTTTAAAACAAAAGTAAGTATAATAATTTAAAATTTAATTCATATTATTGACTTATAATGTTAGTTTATTTCAGAGCATTTAATTCATTTAATTTATGCACGTTAATTGACATATATTTTATTAAATAAATTACATTAAATTGTTTTTTATATACATAATTACAGTTTTTGATAATTTAACATTTAACGTATAATTAAATATATAATTATTATTAACTTAAACAAATATTTTATAACATTTGGTGCAATCCAACGTGGATCTTGAATAATTAGGTAGTAAAAATTGTATCTTAACTGATACAGCAGTATTTTCTAATAATACATACATACATACATATATATATATATAGAAAAATACAATGCCTGGCCTGTACATAAAAATTTAATTAACGAATATATAAATCTGAGAAAACCGATATTTTTCCACCTTTATTATATCTCGAACGGGTATTACCCTGCGTATCTTGCCGGATTGTTAGTAACATTACCCCTTTTCCAAAGCTTTAATTACGCACCCTCGTTAAGAGAAGATTCTCGAATTTAGCGAGGCCTTTTACCCTATGCGGGTGGTTCCGGCAAAAAAGAAAATAGGGTTGAAGGTAGATAAAGAACATCTCTAACATTAGACATATGTGCATACATACAGAATATATGTAAAAGTCGTAATCGGCATAGTTTTTTCACAATATCAAGAAATATTTAAAAAACTGAATTACATAGTACCACTCCCTCCTTAATGTTATTGCTATGTACAATTGTATTTAAAAAAAAGTTTAATGACAAGTCTTTGTGAATCATGTCTGTTTTAGAATGTTTAAGTAGCATATTACTTTCGTATTCTAAAACTGCAAAACATACAGATAAGATACATACCAGATTCACAGATGTGTTTAAAACTGCATATATGGTTGTCTAAATGTCTAAATTTATATGATTCTTATTTTGCCACAAGACGAAATAAATCGCGTCAACTGTTAGATGATCGTAAAAGTATTTTAATAAAACAAAATTAATATTATGAATGTAATGAAAGAGTTAATCTATAATGAGGAAACAATTAGCAACAAGGGAAAAATTAGTCAAATTTAAAAAAATTGAAGCCGAAATATTATTATCTAATTTGACTAGTAACTGCGTCCAAATTTTCGGGGCAGAAGGTGAAAAATCGCATTTACATTTATCCGTTTCTACAATTTGTCATTTTTTCATGCGAGTAAACTAATCTTCATAGCACTTTTCCCATACAAGAGATTTTTGACTTGTTCAAGTATAAAAAATTCATTAGCATTTGAGTCAGGGCTATACAAACGAGGCATTAATTCTACATTTTGACTGGTGTGGTTTTCTTCAATGTGTAAACTTGTATTTTCTATTAATTTTTATCTTTTTTCGTGAAGCTATAGAAACTGTTTTGCTCCACAACGGTGACTGATTTACCGAAGTTGGTAGCTGATTCTTTATTTTATACTAAATGCTGTTCATGAAACTACATATGTAGTCTTCTCAATGTTAAACAATTTATAGTCAGACTCTTCTTTCCTGTATAATCGAAACCAAGCGCCTTTCCGAAAATCTTTATATGTGTATATACAGTAAAAGATAATAAAATTAGGGCCGCATATAATTTCAACTTTTTGATTTTCTTTTCATAAGAAGTAAGACAAAATAACAACTTCACGTGAACAATTGTTATTATTATTAACTTTATAACATAAAGATTAAAATATAATTTTAGATATGAATTAACATCTTATTAAACCACCTTTCTGCTTTGATCACGGCGGCAATTCTTCACGGCATACTTTTGAACATGACACAGTTAATTTCTTCAATTCCTGATTATTGCACCAGATATTCTCAATCCTTTTTTTAAAACAGCTAGGATCTGATTTGGAGTTCAGTAAACAATCCACTCTAAACTATTTCATATACTTTCGATTGGGTTTAGCTTTGGAAGCCTACAAGTTACTGTCAAAAAACAAATCTTTTATTGATTTTACTCTCTGGCATGGTGCACCATCTTATATAAATTTGTAAACAACATCTGCAGAACTTAAAAAATCAATGTATGGAATTAATATTGATAAAATCATGACAGCTGGAAAATGTTTAATTGTTCTAATCATTGCAACTTCATGGAAACGCTGATGTGGTCTTCTCCTAATGAAGCGGAAATTTTCCGCTACTCTTTCTAAGCACGATTCATCACTGAATACAACTTTGAAAAGACAAAATATTCATTTAATTCTTAATTTTACTGAATATGTGTAAAATTTTACAACAAAAATGAAATTATGATGCATTATTTCTTTTTCACTATTATGTTGTTTAGCTCAGTGTAATCTCACTTTTTTTGTTCTCTCGCTTAAACGTGTTTGTTTCATGGGACAGCGACATTAAAATTTCTGCTAGTACAATCGAACTTGCAATATTCGTCTCGATATTTTGACGTCATCTACTTCTACGATGTGTACCACCCCTCTAATAGGTGGCTGTCGATTCTCTAAAGATCTTTCAAACAATTAATATCTCCCCATGATCCGTTGTCTTTCTCTTTATTCCACAATGAGTGCGAACGCTCGAAATGGATGGTATGGTAGGTTTTCTGCAATTAACTTCTCCACCCTATCCTCTGCTTGACGAGAAACACGTTCTTGTCTTTCTCTTCTCGTTTTCAGTGAAGTAAACAACATTTATGCTTTATATTTTCATATTACTTCGCACCAGTGGAATCTCTTTGAATCTCCTGCAAAATTTTGAAATTTGATTCGGAGTTATCCTAACAATTGATTTTGTAATAGTTTTACTTTATTTCCTATTACGCGCTAAGTTTCTTTTCAAATCTTGCAAATAAATTGAAAAATTTATTTCCATTTTATCAGAAAAGGGAATATAAAATTTTTCAAAATTGAAATTTTTTTCAAAATAAAATTTTTTGAAATTAACTTTTTGCAGTTTTAATTTCGTTATTCCACATTTTTCATACTCGATCTGCTATTAATTACATTGAACAATATTCCTATATATTACTACTAGAAGTGCTGTTAATATACCAATGCAAATTAGAAGATCGATAATTTTATTGAATTTAATACCTTTACGATATTCCTTTTTTAGCCTTATTCAGTATTAAAAGCACTTCTCATAATTAAAAAGAAAAAATTCGTCATTTGCCCTCCAGTGTTGTACAAGTCATTAAAATGCTTGAATCCGGTCGACAGCAAATTGATATTGTCACAAAGTTCAGTACTGTGCAGAACGTTAATTAGTTTATTGTGGCGAAAGTATCGTGAACAAGAATAGCGATTGAACGACGCAACTGACCCTATAGAACGACAGCCCTCGAGACAATTTGTACAAGCATGAAGAAAATCAAAAGTACCGCTGATCGTGCTTTGGGATTCCATCGAATCAATATGTGCGTTACATTCCAAATAATACAAGAGTATTCGCTAGCTCAGTTTATTTTTAAAAATTTATGCATTTAAGTATATACGTTTTCACTATTTTAATTAGTTTTAATTACTTCGAAAAGAATTAATGTTTATGGCCTAGAAATAATTATACTAAATTATAAGCAATCTGGTGTAACTTCGCCATAACCAAAGTAATTTTTAAAAAAAAATAACATAAAAATAATTATTAAGATTTAGGGGAGGCTTTACTAAAAATGTATTTATCGAATAGTTCTAGATTTTATAGCATATACAGTTTTCTCAAAAAAATTTTAATACAAAACCTTTAAAACAATTTGTCGTGACTTGCTCTGAATAAGATGGTAGCCTTTACAAACCGATCAAACGGGACTGAGAGATTTTTGGTGCCCAACCCTAGAAAATAATAATAAAATAATATACAGAATGTTGATCGAAATTCTGCAAAATAAAAATCGAAGTATTGAGCCTGAAGGAACTGAAGAGTAGGTAGATTTAGGAAGATGTACTTAATGCCCATGGTGATCATTGTTCTTTATACGCGATTGGGAAAAGATAAATTATGTGCTCCAAAAACACTTTTCTATTGGAGTTGAAGAAAGACCTGAAAGACCGATTTCTGTATCCCTTCGCAAGGATATCAATGCAGTTCATTACGCGATATTAACAGACCATCGAGTTAGACTAACATGAATATTCCATACAAACCCTCCATCGCATAGTTTTCGATTCGTCGATTTGGATATGAGAAAAATTCTTGCAAAACGTATCCTCCAAATATCCAAATGTTGATCGTAAATGAGCATGGGTTGAGGCATCGTGAACCTTAGAACGCATTTCCGGGAGATGAACCATACTTTAGCTGCCTTCTAACATACACAAATTAAACACTAAAACCAATATTAAGTGACTAAGTAAATTTCAAACGATTGTAAATCCAATAATCAATATATATAATTCCTAAATGCATCTATTACATTATACACAAACCATGATTGTATAAAAATTGTGGTATGTTTTATCGAGGCTACGTTTTATTGAAACTACAAGTTCACAAATTACCATTTTTATTGCAGAAGGAAAGAAATGACATATTTAAAGCAATTTTATTTTCTTCAATATATTTTGAAAAAGAGGAGGAACAAAAACTCCATTTTGTTCCACCAGTCACTCATCAGCAATCACATCTTCATCGTTAGAAAAGACAGTTCCTAATAAATTTTTCTTGAGCTTAAACAATAAAAAATTATCATAGATAGGAATATCTAGAGAATAGGGAGGCTACTTAAAAATGGTGAAACACACATGGTAGATGGCTCTCAATGAAATACAACTGCGATGAACTAATAAATCTTAGCTATCTTTAGTCTTTAGCTTTTATTGCTTCACAAACTTTCATAGTTCTTTATAATATAAATTTGTAATAGTATCCTCACGTGATAAGTAATCAAAAAGAATACCCCATGTGATATCCCAAAAATTGCCACCTTCCTGGCAACGCGAAACTTTTGTGAAGACGATAAACCTTTTTGCCACCATTCTATACTTTGTACTTTTGACCTTAATCAAAGTGATGGATCTAGATTTAATCCACCGTCACTTCAGTTCTGTCTTAATTATCACAAAACTTCCATTAACAGTGACATTTCAAGCAGTCAAGAAGAGAAGGCTTTGCAATGCCTCAATTCTTGCCGCAATTTTTTAACACTACCTACTTAAAGCCACGTGCTTTTGCTATAAATTTTACAATAATTCTTCGATTAACTTATACCTGTAACACTACCTTCAGTAGTACCACACCACAATATTCTCTTCCAAACAGAACAATTAGAAACCACTTTTTGATTTCTAAATATGAATATGCAGAAGAGGTACTTTATGGTAGCATACAAATATCAATAGGCAGAATCACTTAATACACCAGTAATTACGTACTTCTTGCGCTAAGAAGTCCTTTTAAAGAAGTACTTTGTGACAGCATAAAAAAAACTGTCGCAAATTAAAATTAATAAATCTTGAGCAAAACAAAACAAACTTGTACTGAGTATTATAATAATATCTATAAAGGACAAATCCGCAATGTATTATTTCATTTACTGCAGCAGAAATAAACAATTTGTGATTCTTTTTATATTAACAGAATGGCATAATGATAATTCAAATTTAATTGGTATTAACAATTATTGAGATAATTATGAATAAATCCAGTAAGTTGAATTTTAATCAGTTTTTCATAAAGCCGTTAGTCATTATCGAAATTACTAATTTCAAAAAACCAGTTTAATACGAAAAATAGAAACGAAACGGATATTGTCGACACAGTTGATGTCACAGCACTTTAAGAGACCAAACCGGATATTAAAGGAAGTCGAGTCAAATAAGTCTTATATAGTACGCTATTTTAACTGTCGAAATAGTTTTCGATGGAATTTTATTGAAAAGAACAAAAAATTTAAAATCGTACAATCTAAATGTCCTCTCTTTTTGATTATAAATATTAATTTAGAATCTGTATTAATACTGAAAGAGTAAATTTTAATCTCAGAACAAGTTCAATACAATTCCCCTGCAGGTTTATAAACACTCTTTATCTAAATCCTATTTGAATCTACAGGTATTTCAGATATACTTCAACAACGACGGAGGCAAATGTACAATTCCGTGCGATCCTTAGAGGAAATCTTCAGATCAATGACAATATCAGTCAAGATAGTAGGACGAGATATATTACATTTTGTGGAAAGTGTCGCTTCCAGGGACTTGTGGCGTTATCTAGTTGTTATAGGTAAGTAAGCATGTAGATAAACGCCAAAACAACTTTGCACTATTATAAACAATACAAAATGTAATGCAATATTCTGAAATAACATTAAACACGAATTCAAAAAGATTGCGAAGTTATTACGAAGATAGAATACTTATTTTTTAAAACCAAATTCATTACGATTTTATATGTTATTACGTGCTTTTTTTAGTTGCAATTTTTGCTGTATCATCGCTATATTGAGAATTTAAATATATTTCGATCACTTAGTTTTAATTTATATTCAAAATATTTTTAAACAACATATGTTTTATCAGTATAGTGATTATTGTTCACTGTATTTTCAGCTTCTTGCTTGCCATAGTGGTGTGTTCAGTTCGTCTTGTACGTGCATTGAAGTTTATTCCAATTCATTGCTAATTAAATCAAAAATTTAATAAGTTAAATACAGAGTATCCCAATAAAATGTACTCACTGCTTATTCGCTAATAACTTGAAAATAAATTGAAAGACTTTTTATGCACCCACTGCACTGACTCTAGTTTTGTTGAAGTATTTCAGAAGTTAGCTTTCTCGCTAGTGATAATTTTCCAAAATTTCCTGGCACACTTTTTACCTGTCTAATCCTTGCTCTGGTGTAGGAATCTTTGTTCATCTGTAAATCGTCAAGACTGTCTCCAATATTCACTTTCCCTTGCAATAAGCGAATTTTGGATTCTCTTTGGCTGATATCTGAGTGGTAAGTCGCTGGCTTATCATGCCGTGGGATTAGAGTTCGAGCTCGATGACTTCTGTCCGAGAAAATTTTTCGTTACTTCCCTTTTCCGTTAAAATGAATGCTGACAACTAAAGATCATAGGTCGCACCACGAGGGCAAGCGTAATTAATAATCCACTGTAATTAGCATTGTGCTATTGGGGGATGTAAAGGCATAGAATACTATTACTATGTAATAGATTTGTCATAATTTTGGATGTCTTCGCGATAATTTCGCATCGAATCCCTTCTTTCCATTATACGATTATAGACTGTTATTTCTATAATCTCTACCACTCTTCATATTTGCTTAAAGAAATAATGCTACAGGAGTTAAATCAAACCAACAAACTTTTCAATCAGTTGTTCACGACACATCCTGTGAACTGTGTTATTAAGTAAGGTAATTGTTTCTCTGTCTGTATAACTGGCGGAATTGCTATTCGTGCCCAAACCTTCAAAATGATTCGAAAAAAGTGGGCTAGCATATTCCGCATGACATTGACTAAAACTTTCTTCATCATTTTCAAAGTAAAAGAAAATTTCAACCTAAATATAACACCAAACAGTATCTTTTGGAGAGGAATTTTTTTTCAAAAATCTGCCTTCGGTTTCCAACCACCAAATTCGACAGTTTTACTTATCTTCGAAGCAATTATGGTGGAAATAGGCACTGTTGATGGCTTTTGTGTCAGATAAAACCTGTAGACGCACGATTAAAATTTCCTGCATATTAGAATATAACGCAGTTTGCTGGAACCTAGATTGAATATATTTATCTGTCACACACTTCTAGGCGAAATTTTTCTCCAATCTGGATAAACAAAAGAAATAATTTAGCACTATTTACGGACTAACACATTTTTTGAAATACTTAGTGGCTCCAAATCCGCAGTAATAAAAATGTCCATAATTAGCGAGACTATATTAAGTAATTTGATATTCTTCTTTTAGAATTTTAGTCATTTCTATAATAAATTTGATAAGAACTCAGTTTTATATCCGTCATTTTTGCTACTTTTGTTGTTGATGTAAATGAACATAAATATTTCTGAAAGCACTGATTTCACAACCTCTGCTTTAGTATTCCGGAAAAACGAAACTTTTAAACAAGCACTTAAGAATTCTGAAGAACCACTATACCATAGCTAATGAGTTGTTAACACAACAGGAAACTTTTAATTACCATATAACTGACTTAAAAATTCATATGATCTAGAAAACATTGCTTCGGACAGCGATGGCAAAATATTCCGAGACATAATACCTTCAATGTAGACATTATATTTTTATATTTTCTAATGAATAATTTATCTCAAGAGCGATGAATCCATTATCCATGAATCTTTTCAATAAATTTTAAAATACAGCTAGTACAAATAACGAGTAAAATAGCATAGACAGTAATAAATATTACAGACGGGTAACAAGTCTATATATGTAATGTCCTGAAGTGTTTTGCTGAAGTTTTCATTTTATTGTTGTGATTCACTGTTTAAATGAATTTGGAAACTAGATAAGTTTTCTCTGTTGCGTACTTCATAAACTAAAAAACAATTTAAATTTAAAATAAAATTCAAATTCAGATTATTTAATTAATAATTATCTAGATCATTTTCCTATATTTTTGGTAAATTTATATAAAGAAAGATCAAGAGGCTATCGAATATTTTTAATTTATTGAAGAAATAATAGCCAATATGGAGACTAGTGCTTCCGAGGACGTCGATCTAGACCTAAAATAAGGTACGAGGCACTGAAAATTCCATGATCACAGAAAAGTGCAATAGTTTGTATTTAGCCTTACTCAATAAAGGGAGACTCCGGTCGGGTGTTATGTTATTTCCATTGCTACTTGTGAAAACACTATGGTAAAGGTTCCAGAGTAAAATCTAAAAACAAAAAGTACAGAATAGCGAACATGCGAGAGGTTCTAAAGCTGCAAATCAAAAACTTTTCATTGGAAAAATAAACCAGCAAAGCAAGAAGAACCAGAACTATCTGCACGGTTAAGGATAAATAAAACTGTGAAAGGCCAACATCGTGTAGGAATCAACCAAGTAGGTGTTCTGAAATTTCTAAGGGTAAAGTAAAGAAATTGGTAAAACAAGCCCAAGATTACTTAGAAGCTAAAAGAGCCGTATTCAAGGCTAACATTAACAGGCTTATGCGAAGAAGTTAGGAAACTCTAGAGGGACATGAAAACCACAATAGATTTGGAAATATCACAGTAGAATTATCTTAAATCTTAATCTGTCAATATCAGCCTGCGAATCTCATGACATCATGAGGTAAAAATCAGGATCGGCTTAAGATGTAGTACATGTAAAACAATTTCCTGTCTGGATATGGAAAAAAACTCACCTAAAAAGTACGCGATAACACAGAAGCTTCTGTACCTAAACGCAACCGTTAACAATTTCTTTGTTCATGGTTCAGATTATAATAAAAGTATACTGGTATTGTAACTTCTAAATGTTTAAGTATGATTTGCTAGCGTGTATCATTAAATATCCATTTGAACTCTGAAAATGATAATTCAGTTGCAAAATGTCTTGTGCATATTTAATGCACGTAAAATATCTCAAGGTAATAAAACATTTATGTTATTAGAGAAATCAGCTTTTTTTAATAATGCCACTGTTGAAGATATGATGCGGAAACATGAATTATTGTCAAAGTGGAAGAAATTTGTCTTTTTACAGTTTCCACAAAACGAGTAGTTCCCAATAAGTGTTGTAAGTACTATCCCATATCTAAAATGATGTTGATAGCATCATTAAGAGAACTTATCTCCGTATAAGGTCTCTGCAATAGTTCTAGTATAGATAAAGCAGGCGTGAAAAGTATCTGTATGTAGTTCAAATTGTAAAACAGAGTTTTTGGAAATTGCGTAGTTTGCAAATTTCGGTTCTTTTACAATTCCAAACGAAACACGTTTGATTTAGTAAAAAAATACATAATACAAAAACACATGATACAGAAATACTTCTTTCTAATCAATAATTAAAGAATTTAATTCTTATTTCACATTTTGTATTTTTTTCAGCTACATGCTTCTTAACATTTCTTGCATGGATTTTGTTTCTTTCTGGATCTCCATGTGGTTGCCATTACACTAAGAAAACGATACCTTATCTGAAATTAGGCCTGTTTATAGTATGTACGTTATCAATTATTCTGTGGACATGTGGATCCCTGAGTTTGCTAATTGGAGGCCATGGACAAACCATCGTTTGCAATCCTCTGTATGAAGATCGTTTTGTTACATTGTCGAATGTACTGGATGAGGATGGACTAATTTATAAAGAGGGATATTTTACACGTATCTTCAAGGCAAACGAATCTTTAAAAACAGAAGAACTACTGAGGTATGTTAATTATGTACCTAGATATATTTTATATCTGTAAATACATATGAAAATCAATTGTTAATGCATACAGAAAAATATTTGCCTTAGTTAACTCAACCACATGGAATATTTTGTCCTCATTCTGATGGAAAATTATTTTATATCATTATTCCATATTTTCCATATTCATAGTTTGAAAATGTTCGTTAATTTGTTTTTTCTTATTGATTATTATCAGCTGCAGCTTGATGAGATAAACATATGCAGCTTTACAATAACAGAACGGGTCCATCGATGGTTGCGAATTTGTGAACTCCACAATACAAATCCAGATTTGTTAGTTCCTATGTAAATTAAATAATTTTCTAAAAACTAATTTGACGATATTCCAAGCTCGTTAACGCATCAACATCATTTGACCTTAAATGTGATTTTCATTAAGACAAAATTTTATGACTTATTTGCACTGACAATAAATATTGTTGCTGATAATAACATCAAATCACTAAACTAAAATTGTTGATAATTTTTTTTCAGAAACTGCCAGCGAAATCAACCTTCTTATGTAACATTTCACTTACAAAGTCGATTAAATTTACAAAAAATATTTAATTATCAAACTTGGGATGATTTAAAGTCAAGTTTCGATGATTTTCATTTTAATACCAAAGACATAAAAATATATCCAGCCAGTTTGGAGCGTATCCTACAAGAATTCTCCTCAGCAGCTTCGAAACATAAATTTAGAGATATTAGAAGCAAAATATCCTTTCCAGTGACTCACAAAGACCTAAATACTTTTTACGATCAGATTTTCTCCGTTACCAAACAAATATCGAATACAAAATCAGCTACTAGTTTTGAAAGAGTAATGATTAAAACACAAGAAATTATTAACAATGAGCTCAAGGTTGTGGAAAATCACAGGGATAGTATACTATATAAACTAACCGCTTTGGAGATTTTGCTCCAGCCTATAAATGTAAAAGTCAACAATTATTTGGATCGTTTGGTGGAAGCCCAATTCTTTTTAGAAGATACCGGAGGTGTGTTAGAAGAAAAAGTAAGTAATTTTAGTAGTACTGTACTGAATGCAATTATAAAAAAATTCTTTAAACGCCAAATAACCACCCGAATATAATGTGCATTGAAGTATTATTGTTTTTTGTAAGAAAGCAATATTACATTGGCATTCTATAACACATTACAGCTTCAGGTGTTATAAAATGAGTAAAGTCAAAATAATAAGTAAACGTTATATGAGTCAAAGATGAAAAAAACCAGAATCAAATACTGGTAGTAAAATTTATTCTTTATTCCAATCATAAAGACGCTTTTTACTTGAATTGGAAGTGAACTGTTTTCAGCTTGTTTTAAGGGAAAAAGTAAAGCACCGATCAATGACTAAGTTCCTATTTTTAAAGAATGGATTATCTTAAAATGTATAAACTCGTGCTGAAACAACTGCATAAATTACCAATTAAGCTAATTATGCCTATACCAACCGGAGAATTGACACTAAGAAAATAGTGCGTACATCACGTTTTACATAAAAAATTGCGAGTCATTGATAAAATAAGTACCGTTAATTTTGAATTATGATCAAAGCCGTGAACAAATGTCAATATTAGGTGATAATTTGAAACAATTTAACAAGAAACAAGTTGCTTTTTGCGAAGATTTATTACAATTGATAAAACCTGACTTTCCAATATGTGTCTGAATCCAAACGGCAATCTCAACAGTAGATACACATCATAGCGACTCTTTCCCGAAGAAAAAACAAAATATTTCCATTGACGGGTAAAGAAATAGCTACGATTTTTTGACATGCAAAGGGAATAATTTTCGTACGCTATTTTGCAAAAGATCGAACCATTAGCAGATCGTATTATGTTGCTCTACTATACAAATTTAAGAAACCAATTATTAAAAAACGACTTAAAATTATCCACTGAAAGTTTTCTTTAATCACTACAACACGCCTTCTAATACCCGTCAAAGCGATTGAAATTTCAGGTTATATCTCATATGCTCTGCTCCCCAGAACTAGCCCAAAGTAACATTATGCTCCAAACCCAAAGTTTACCTTACCAGAGAAAAATTTTGAGTCTGCAAAGAGCTTATTACAACGGAACTGTATTTGGAGGATTTTAAGAATGATAATTAGAGAAACTATATAATGGCACTACTCTATTGTTAGCACAAGTGCGTTGAAAAATAATGAAAAAATTTAATGCCTTAACTTATGTGTTTCATTTCTCATCGAATCATCCTCATATCACACATACAGCTATTTTTCTAAATACTTTAGCAAATAATAAATAAATAAAAATAACTCCTAAATTTTAAAATCAAATCTTTGCCATCGATAATTTAGATTTAATGCTCCGTAGGCTTTCACAGCCAATGTAGCTAACAATACAAGTAGGATTATAATACGTCGAAACCAATAAGAAAATTATGTCGTTAGATTTTGCTACCTGTATTACTATTAAAATCGCCAATTCTTATTTTTCGTTTAAACGTTTAGAATGTCAGGAACTTTGTCTTCCAATTGGAGCGTCATTTACACGATCTACAAAAGCACGTCAACGATCAAGTAAGGAAGAAGATAGGAAGGTGTAAACCCATTTGGGACATATTCTTCCATGTACGAAATCATTTATGCAAAGCAATAATCGATCCCCTGGTATGATAATTCCCGAAACTTTATTATTCTAATTTAAAATTCTAATGACTTTTCAGAATGCCTTTTCTTGCTCACACTTCATTGTTATTCTGATCTTCCTTTGTTTAGTACAAGTTATTATTAATTTAATTACTTACTACAGAGATTATGGTATGCATTTCCCTCAACCTAGCGGGTAAGTAATATTAAAATTATTATATTAAAAGTATAAATTTATATTTCAAATGTACTAAAAAAATTAAACACAATGAGCGAAATTGCAAGAAAAAATAAATTACACAAAGTAGTGCATTATATGACGAGTGCCATAAGACAGTTCCTATAGTACTAGCCCAATATAAAACCTAAGGAGTCACGTAAGAAGGGCATGAAAGGTGAGTGCGATAAGTGTTTTAGGACTAGGGTTGAACAATCCTTCTGGTAACCAGCGGTAGAAACTAATAGAGGCGAACGCATGCAGACATTGCCGATAGCTTGCTTCATGTGTACTTGTCGAACAAAGTACTGACCATTACGCATTTCGCTTAATACCAGCGTGCACCTGTTGGATGTTCATACAGAAGCGATATAACAGAGTGAGAGAACTATACTTCCATCTCTCGGACAGAAATGAAACTACCCGAGAGAAAGACGTAAAGCTAGAGTACTTAGATATATCGCTTTAAATCGCAATTGACTAGATGATCTATTACTATGCAAACAGCGACGTACAAGTACACGGTAATTGCTAAATAGTTAAAACAATTACGAACGAAGTATTTGTTATTTATGTACACATTTAGATATTTAGTATACATATTTTAGGAACTATAATAGCAATTTTTTAAATTTCAGGCATTTCGACGAAGAAATGTCCCTCAGAGATCAAGCAATATGGACTTCTCCACAGTCCGGGTGAGTTAAAATGATATCTACTGAAAACTGAATTTTTTGAATTTCTTTTATTTATACAATCCCCCCAAGAAGATAGGAGTATAGAATAGTAAGCAGGCCAACAATTAATATCACTAAAAGAAAAATATTCCCCTTCCTCTGATTACTGAAATCTAATTATTAATATCATATACTATGTGACAACAAAGTTGTAATATTGCTCTTCGATCAGCGCTTTTGCCCAGTAGGTGTGATCTTAGAATCATCTTTAGTATCTTTCTACTCGCTATCCATTCCAAGTGTCCCATTTATCACAGTCTACCAATTTTATTGTCGTAACCATATCCCTGTCAACACAGATCTAATACAGTTCATAGTTGCAACTCTTGCATCATTGTTTACCTTCTTTCATCTTGAATGTGTGCCTTAATATTTATCTATAAATATTACTACCTCGTTTTATGAGCCAGGCTTTCAATACCACAAAACGGGTATAATTAGAGTTGTATTCATTTTTCTTTTGAATGTTTCTGGAGATGAAATTGTCTTTAACATTAACTTAATCCACACTAAATTCTGTTTGTTACATATATTCAACCACTATAAATGTATTGTTGTCATTTGTGATTTGTGACCCCATATGCGTAAAACTTATTACTCGCATCGATATTTTATAATTAACAAGGGAGATACATGATGAAACCCTGTTATCACTAAACTAATAAACATATGTTTCATAATAGAATGTCTTCATTAGATACGAACAAATATATGCCAATACCTGATAAAACCATTGTATCGGGGTGAATTACTGATGAAGGTAATTTATTTAATTCATTATATAATGGCATTATCTAGAGATATAAATATAAACCTTCATATAGTTGTGATAGCTACTTCGCTAGCAATCCTTAGTCAAGATTAGAATCAAAAAAAATATTTACAAAGAGATGGTGGGCGTTTCTAAAAATTCTGCACCTTCGTTATTTACAGTTCAAGAATGGTCAAGTGATTTTAAAAGTAGCAGAGAGAGCACTGATAACCCTCACTCAAGCGGCCCGGTTACTGTCGCTATGGAAGAAAAAAAATGTTAAGAATCTTGTATTGGTGGATGTTCGAATAAAGGTTAGAATATTAACAGAAGTGACTAACTTTTCCATTGGTACCATACGCACTATTCTTCATGATCAGCCCAACCTTTCAAAAGTCAGTGGAAGGTAGATGCCGCGAATATACACGGTTCCTCAAAAACAAGTACGAATTAGTGCTGTAAAGGAAGAGATAAGCTTTGTGATGAATATATATATTGAAGTATTTTCGACCGAATTATTATTGAAAATGAAACGTGGATACATCATTATGACCCTAAAAGTAAGTAGGAGTGGCATAAAAAGTGTACAGACCTCCCAAACAAACTAAAACTCTCCGTCCGCCATCATGGCCGCAGTGTTATAGTGCTCAAAAGGAATTCTACTGACCGAGTACATGAAAAAAAATGAAACCATAATAAATGCAGCATCTTACGCAACTGCTTTGCGTAATTTAAGAGAAGCAATTAGAGAAGAAAAAAGGTAAGGTAAACAGATGGCAGCGTGTGTTTCCAAGGTTGCTATATGCGAATACAACCACCCACCCTATAGCCCTAATTTGAAGAAAGACCTCTACGAGCAACGGTTTTCCGACGATTAAGACACTTCATGGCGGTGATAAATTCACATTTTTCAGACAAAGAGGAAAGTTATTTTTTAAAAGGGCGTTAAAAGGTTAATTTCGAGATGCAATACAGCATTGAGAGGGTGGGAGATTATATTGAAAAATAAAATTAAATTTAATTACTTTTGCGTTTTTCTTCATGCTGATACTGATTAATACATTGGATACTCTTCATATGTAATATCTACAACACAATTTTGAAACTTAAATACCTATGTTTTAATAGTTTAGTGTATTGATGTTGAGGTAGATAAAT
This sequence comes from Dermolepida albohirtum, assembly GCA_031893035.1. NCBI lineage: Eukaryota > Metazoa > Arthropoda > Insecta > Coleoptera > Scarabaeidae > Dermolepida > Dermolepida albohirtum. The sequence goes on along the minus strand of JAVIWB010000614.1, from coordinate 76,413 downwards.
AAAAATTTGTAATTTACTATTGTAACGCAATTCACTTAAAAACTTCAAACTTAATTATTGATATTAACAGTTCGAAAATATCTCGCCACTAAATTTTATGGAAATTTGCCTGCCCTGATTACCACTGTTCTTTTACTATCACTTATACTTAAATTTCTTTTTAACCTACAGATCGGTTGCTAGTGGAAATAATAACTTAGCAAACTTCCCGCCTCCTAACGTAGAGACAAGGTGGACAATTCCAAGGTATTACTAAATAAAATGCATTTCTAACGTGTTTCTTCTATAGAATAGATAATGCACATAATCGATTTTATTCATGTTTAAGGCCACCTGAACCACCATCCGAGGCACTGATGCCTTCAACATCTAGGTAAGCTACTTCATACGCAATCTACATAAATGTACATAAAAGTGCATGAGAACATGTATTTACTATATTGAACTTAGAACGATAAGCTATTGCCTTCAAATATATTATTATATGCAAAACTCTGCACGAAATTTTAATTATAATTATTTTTGGTTCTAATGAACTTTATAATACAATTTTAAAATACTTTTTTAATCTAATCTTTATACTTTTTTTAGCAGCAACATCAGTTATTGATTATAAAATATTGGTTTTTACTTGAAACAAATACCTTGTGACAAATATATTTCCAACTAAACCTACTAAAAAGATTTCATTTGCTAAACATAATGAAATAAAAAGTAGTTTTATCAGTTAAAATAATTATTTTCGTTCTCGTAAAAGGAATTTCTTTTCACCTATGAATAAAGTTTTTTATTATTATTAATCTAGATAAAGGTAATTATAGAATATCGATTTCGTTTCTCTTTTTCTTAGTTTTCCACCCGATCCTCCTCTACCGCCTAGGTAAAAGGATACTCAAAATTGTGTTTCAAGATGCTTCTTAACAGTAATTATTTTTAGACCACCATCAATGCCGTCAATGACGAGGACAGCCCCGAAGTAAGCTAAAGCTTAAGTAATTTTAAACTTTTATTTAAAAAGAAGAGAGAATGCCGAAACAAGTTTTTGCGCAATTAATTTTAAGTAAAAGGTGTAACTAAAATGTATGTTTAAAACACTTTAAATTGCCTATGTAGTTATAATTAGTATCATCACGTGATAAATTCCAACTAAAGCGACTTGTTTCAGTAAACATACAGTAAGATTAAGCAAAAAAGGCCACTGTCTTCATATAACGTTGCTTCGAATGCACCTTTAAACGTCAAAGTCTAAATAATGTAGCATATTAACTAATATAATTTTAAAGCTTAAACAAATTAGAATGACTTGTCTGACATTAAAACACGGAACTAACTTTTATTCTTTTGTGTTTGGATTTTTCGTCTAGTATAGGATAAAGGTCTCCTTTTTCAAGTTATTTAATTGTTTTCTTCCTTTAACCTACACGTGTAGGTCAAAGTAAGAAAAAGAAAAAGTAATTACATAGCTTGAAAAAAAGGGAACCCCCTTCACCTAAACGTCATTAATGTAAACTAAAAAAGCACTGCCGATGTAAAAGTGTACTTACACATAGAAAACTGACAGTTGTTTTCTTGTTCTTTAATAAATTGCTGAATTCTAAATTAACATATGAACTTTTTCATAACTCCTTATTAAAAATAAAAGGAAATTTTGAAGTGCAGGTGGTCGATGCGGTGAAAAGTGGCGTGGCAAGGCAAGAGCTGTACTGAATTTCAACCTCCTACGCAACGTGATTAGCATTATACGTAAAGCCTCTAGAGTATACATAAATCTTGTACCTCTGTCCGCGTGACTGCCTAATATATGTGAAAAAAACACCCCTTAAGGTCAAACGATTCCATTTAAAATAATTTAATATATAACGATGTGTATGAACATATTAATGAATAACGCCCTACACAAAAAACTTTATATTTCTTTTCACGCGCAGTTCAGCTGTAAATGAAATTTTGTTAAATTTCGCTGCCAAATACAAAAAAATTGTTCTTTATTCAAACTCTATTATCATACTATAAGTACGTACATGAAATAAAGCATTATTGTACTTCCTACGCTGCTTAAATCTCCCGCTTAAATTTCTTTGTGTAATACATTATTCACATCAAATCCTTTAAGGTTATGCAAGAAAAAGAATCCAGTAATCTTTTTTAATAACTTTATCAGACAAGCCTTTTTGTTCCTTACTGCATGTGATGAATTTACCATATCGTACCTAACAAATTGAATATACTTTCTTATTTAGTTCTAGATTAGTGGGATTATACACATTAGCTAAAACCAAATCTATAAAGTAAGTAAATGTTATTAAATTCTAATTTCTAACTATTTTATTTCCATTTTTGTCCTAACATACGAGGGACAATTAAAAAGTAATATATACTGTCTATACTATTAAAATGCGCAATCAATAACGAAGTATGTGCTACGTATGATAGCAGCTCTACGAATTTTAAAGAACTTTTATCGATGTTATTATCCTCAAAAGAATAATGTCCCCGAAATCTTGTTATAGGATAAGAACCTATCACAATTAAATATTGTTAAATAGATAATGCAAGACACTCCATTGCAATGTACTTTTTTTATATTTCTACATATTAAACTTGTTGTGAGTCCTTTTGCCTCAAGAAGTAAGTAAGAATAACTCTCTCTGCATCCCGAAAACAAAAAACCTGAAAATTAATTCGAAATACTTTACCTTTTACCTTACTTTTTGAGCTTAAATACGAAGAAATAAGTGCAATCTCAATTACATCTCACAATATTTTATAAAAACCGCCTTGTTTCAATAACAATGCAAATGTCAATGTTAAATATATCGAAGTTTTAGCAAAAGTCCCTCTATTAGGGATAAACCCAAACTAATATATAGATAGGGCAACATGCTGAGAGTTGTGCATTACTTTAGGAAAATGCAGTAGCCGACATTCTTCTGGAGGGCATCTGACGCAACTTCCTTGTATTTAGCCTTACATGGTTACGAACGACCTTGATCAGTTAAATTGTGTAGTCCCTTGCTGGGAACAAAATCTACATAGAAGACAGAGTATTTCTCAAAAACAAAAAAGTGAGAAAGAACTTGTAAGAGGTTCTAAAGCTGCAAGGCTAGAATGCTCCATAACAAAAACGAGTCAGGAATGCAAAGCTGAACCAGGGTCGCCCAAATAGGTAAAGATACATGAATTACTGAAGAAAATAAGAATCTGATGTTCGGCGAGGACACCCGGTCATCTAGATGTTCTAGAATTTCTAAGACTAAAGGGTAGAAAAACTAGTAAAATATGACGAAGATTACATAGAGATTGAAGGAACTATAACGAAGGCTAACTTCAACAGCAGATATATGCAAAGAAACTAAGAAATTCTCAAGAAACATGACGGTCACCACAGACTTGGACAGATTGCAATAAAAGACTCTTTGTGGTCACCTTAAGTAATTTTAAATCTTGAGTAAGAGTCATTTATGTGTATGAAAATTATTATCACAGTCTCGAATAAGAAGTACATTTCAAAGCTTTACCTGCGTATCAGTTACTTTATAGCACAATATTACAATATATACATATATAAGTGTTCTCCATTAACCCGGCATTGGTCGCTAGGATAGATTTGCACTGATAGGTCGCGCGTGAGATATTCTCTCACATCGCAGATTTAAGCTATTTGAAGTGATGTAGATGACAAAATATAAAGGTTTTTTTTAAATTTTCAACAATTTATTTATTTCCGATACAAAAGTTACAATATGCATTTTTTTACAAAGCTTATCTATGTAAATATGGTAATTTAATTATAATGTAGGCCTTCCATTAATGAAATAAAATAATAAATTCTATTTAAAATATAAGATAATACCTTTTTTGTTCCCTTCATGACAATCTAAATGTTCAATCTGATTGATCATTTATTGATTGTGAAATACAATCCTCACACGTAAAAATTGTGTGGGTAGGACAAATAGGTCTGCTACAGACATGACTTTTTTTTTTGTTTTTTTGTTAGCTCTTCTTGGGCAAAATACACAGAATCCTTCTAAAGCCACCCTTTTTGGTGCTGTTGGTTCTTCCTCAATTCTAGCAATTCTCTTGATGGATAATTTGAGATCTTGCGATAAATTTCCAACTGAAGATCTTCTAATTTGATGAGGTCTCATTAATTCTAATGCCAAATCCTTCAGGTAATCCTTTCTCTCCAATTTTTGATCCGTGTTAGAGTAATAAATAATTTGGCTGTTTATTCCGCCGATATTTAGTAGAGTGAAAAAAACCGTCAGAGGCCATCGACAGCTTATTCTGGCGACATTATAATAAGATTTCAATAAATCGACAACATCTACCCCACCCTTGGTGAGGTTATAAAACATAACTACATCTGGTTTATATTCTGTTCCGGTCTCCGCATCAATATTTCCAGTATCGTGAAAAGTAGAATACATCAAAACATTTTTATTCTTTTTTGGTATATAAGAAGCGAGCGTTCCTGTTTTTGAATATGCAAACATCGTACTTTTTATGGGCCTCTCCTTGATGAAAAAAACTGGAGGAATTTCTCTTTTATTTTTTCTTATTGTACCGACCAATGTTGTTCTTTTCTTGGCGAGTTCCTCGGCTAATGGCACGGAAGTAAAATAATTATCCATCGTCAAATTTCTGCCGGTATTCAGGATAGGTTGAGCCAATCTCATAACTACACTACTCGCACTGTTGTCATATTTGTAGGGTCCATCCGGTTGTTTCCCTGCATAGATCTCCAAATTTGCTGTATAAAACATACGAGAGTCCACTAATGCCCAAATTTTAATCCCGTACTTAGCAGGTTTATTTCCAATGTATTGTCTAAATTTACATCGTCCTCTAAAGGCTTCAAGCATCTCATCAACTGTAGCGTATTCACCTATTTGATAGTTTAATTGACACCTCATAACAAATTCTTCAAATATCTTTCTAATAGGCGCCAGGTTATCAACGGCACTTCGAGCTCCTCTGTCACGAAAATCATCAAATCTCAAGGCACGAAGCAATAAATAAAAACGCCTTTGACTCATTGTTGCTCTAAAGCATTCGATACCTGAGCCATCACTAGCCCACAACTCATTTAGATTCAAGTGATTTGCCTTTTTCACTCCTGCCATATATAGTAAGCCTAGTACAGCACAAATTTCTTCGAAATTTGTCTCGTTACAATCTCTGGGTCGCGTATATTTCTCTCGAAGTTTCTCCAAATACGTATTGGTACAAGTCACGATGTATTCAATAGTTTCGTCTGGGAAGAATAATTTCCACGAATCTATAATTGATTTGGCATTTTTTTGCAGGGTCATTTACTCCTGGAAGATGAATGACAATGTTTTTCTTCTTGGTTCTAATAGCAGCATTAGTCTGTAGAGGATGCGCAGACCAAGTAGTTTTATTGTCCCTTCCTAAATACGTATGTCCTGATATCACCGGCTCATTTTCTTCATCGCCACTCTGTTCCGTGTCTGTGTCGTGGTCACTATGCTCACTGTCAGAGTCACTTTCACACTGATCCGCACGGTTTTCAGGAATACTGTCTTCTAAATCTTGTAAAGAATCAGAAGCAAAGCTATCAAGTGCTGGAGGAGCAGCCCACTCATTTTTCTCTGAGAAAGGAAAAAAATTGTATCCTAAAACAAGTACAAATTGAACAATGAATTATTATAATTACCTAACAACGATTGTGTCTCCTCATATTGACGTTGCGCTAAGTAGACGATTCTTTTTGATCGCGACGCAAACATATTGAAAAAAACAAACGGAGACGCGGTTGGTCGCACGTGAGATAATCTCTCATGAATTCTAATCGAAACTTACTCCACCACAGTTAGCGCCAAACTAACTGAAGCAACCTAACCGATGTACGGATATTCTACGGAGGAGGGTGTAGGCTACAGCTAGACGGCGACACGTGATGCTACAGTTCCAGGGAAAAAAGTTAGATAACGCAAAAGATTTTTGTGAGAGAAAATCTCACGTAGCGACCAATGCCGGGTTAACAACACATTCACTTCATAATGTTCCCCTGGCAGTGAGACAAACAAGTGACAAAACGAAGAGAATATTGCAACTATATCTTAGTGTTCGTGATGATCTAAATATGTTAATTCTTCATCGATCTCAAGCATTACATCATCAAGCCATTACAAATACGTGACGAAAACAGTTTGTAGTGAATTTTGCGAAAAGATTTTAGACTACATGTTTTATAAATTTGCTTTATCTCAAGTAGTCAAACCAAACAAGCATTCGTTGCGTCGTAGATTCAGTAATTGATTAAAAAATTAAAGGATTAAAGAATTAAAGAAAATTTAAAATGATCCCGAATTTCATAAGATTATCATCTTTAACGACGAAGCTCACTTTTTACTTAATAGTTTTGTGGATAATGGAAGGTTCCGTATCTAGTCCCAGAAAAAATATATGAAGAAGCATGACATCCACTAAAACTGACTGTCTCCCGTGTATTTGTTACCGTGAATGGAACTATAGCTCAATGTTAATTTTTTTAGTCCAAATTGTATGATCTCGGCTGGTACGACATGTGGTTTCAAAAAGACGGTGCCACTTACCACACTTCCAATCAAACGAATCACTTACTGACAGAGAAATTTTATGAATCATTTTTCCAGAAATGGAACAATAATAAACTCTTTTCTGTGGCGTTATGTTAAGTCGTTAGTTTACGCCAACAAACCAGCAACATTGCATTTCTTGCAGATTAACATGGCTGATATCTTGCCCAATTTAGATGAAGAAGCTGTAGAAAATTTAATTCAACGAATTCATTTCTCTCAGTGCTTCCGTCATTCAAGGTCATTTGAATTATGTTATATTTCATCGATAATAGTACGTTATTAACTTTGTATTGAACTAGTAATGATGTTAAATTTCTCACTATATCTGTATTTTATTATTCAAACAAAATTCGCCGCTTTTAATGAAAAACATATACATACACATATATATATATATATATATATATATATATATATATATATTCATGTAGAAGTAACCTAGAAAACCCAAAATTATATCTTTCTACATGCATATACATATTTACAAGTGCCTGTGTTTCATATATAAACGCAATTACCACTGCTCAGGTTCATTTGAAAAGGACTGCTTTTGTACAGCACAAAAATCATGTAATAATTTATGTTATCAACATAAAACTAAGTTACGAATCTTATAGATAAAGAATTTTGCATTGTACAGAAGTATTACTTGATTCAATAATTTTTTTTTCGTTTTACTGTCTTTTTCTCGCATGTACACAACTGTGTATCTTTTCTTTTGAAAAAAAATTAATTATTACTATTATGTACTGAAAAAGGCAATAATTGTGACAAAATTTATAGCAAGTTTAAAAAAGTAGACCAAATTTAAGAGTTGCTAATAGATAATTAATTGAACAAGATAAAATGTAAAAATTGTTACATTCTAATAGCCCCTCGAATTTGTTTATTTGAATCCCACTAGAAATTACTTTCAAATACATTTAAATACTGAAATAACTGCGTTTATAATCAGACATTCGAAACTACCTTCCAACTTTAAATATATTCTTTTCTCCAAATGATTTTGCTAATCTCAACCTCGCACATATGAATTTGTTTCAAAAAATGTTTAAAATATCGTGTGTAAATACAATTGCTTAGCTACCTGTTGATACTAAAAATAGCAAACAAAGTACGGCAGTAATTTAGTTGTTCTTTATTTGTTTATGACATAAAATGAAAAACGTAACGACTTTAATTTTATTTCTAGATATTAACTTCTCTACTATTGATTGTACTGCTAACCACACTTCACTGAACATCTCTATGAAATATTAATATGATATAATCCTCAACAATAGCGATCTCTGGAAAAACATAAAACATCCTTCTTATCCGATTGTTGGGTTAATAAGCTCTTGTTTCTATATTTATTTAAAGTTATTGACGGAAACATGAAACATACTATTAAACTACTATAAACAAGAACAATAAACTAAGTGCTTGCAAATTGTGGATTTTTGGTGCTTTTAAGCAATAGTTTATCCACAAAAAACAATTTAACGAGTACAAATGAATACAAATCTCTTCACTAGTGACTATGATTGTTTTAAAATACTTTTCAATTTTCAGCAATGAATAAATTTCTGTTCTTATGTACTTATTTTTTACTAATTGGATATAATTATTGAAATACTTGGAAATGTTTCCCAAAATACATATTATCAGAAACAAAAATAGCAGCGAATAAAAACGACTTTTTGTCAGACTCCAAACATATCGAAAAACTGTAATTTATAAATTGAAACAATATTATTTTTTAAACCAATCCCAACATCGAAACTGAATGATTTTAAGAACCAATATCTTCATACTTCCGGGATTTCTAGACTTTTCTAAGCAGTTTTCATTCCTACGACTTCTCAAATAAATGCGCACAAAACAGTAATAGTTGGAGGTTCAAATCAAAACATTCACGGCAATTCTTTTTCGACTTCGTAAATAATTTTTACCTTATCATCGTAAATATATTTCATACACGGTCAATATATTAATATAACTTTTATAAAAAACTTCTCCAAAACTTCTCTTCTTTAAATTTAACGCCAAATATACCAAAACCCACTGGAGGTGTTTAAAAAAAGCAAACCCAAATAACAGTTGGAATAGTGGAATAGTCAATGAGTTAATATTTTTTTGGAGCACACCACACATATGTATATTAACCAAATTTGCCAAAATATCGTAAATGAGTTATCTGCTTCTGGGCTTCCGGGCTAGAAACCGCGTCACTCTTCAGAGCTCAACTACTGCAGTGCAGTAGTTGAGCCCTGAAGATGTCCCATACAAATGGGTACGAAACATCGGCAAATATACAAGTGACGCGGTTTCCAGCCCGGAAGCCCAGAAGCAGATAGCGTGGACCACAACCGCGAAAGTCTGCGTACCAGATTATCGTAAACGAGTATTGGCATTAGACACGTTGTTCTAAAGGCATTCGTATTTTGCCTTCTAGCTATAACAACTTTATTGAAGTACATGACATTTCACTAGACATGCTGTCAGTTTCTTTCGCAGATTTTTTAAAGATTGGCGTGATTCTTTTGTAGTATTTGGACAATGCCTTGCCTCATTAAGCCTTGTTTGTGCATGTCGTCGCATTCATTGTATATTAGTTATCTCTATAATATTACCCTCCATGTATTGCCAACCTACAGTACTCTCTATTGAATTTACAACGGTTCTTGAATTTTTAAGCAACATATGGAGAATAATATTACAGAATAATCAACAATTAAAAAGTAAACCACAACAAATATTAAACAAACATAGGCAAATACAGCCTAAAGAACACTAAGAGACACAATTCAACTAAACGAGCCAACGTCCATGTACTTGTATAATGCGAAAACCATTTAAATAGATAACTAGCGTTTGGTGAATGTTCCACTTCTATATAAAATGACTGCAGAAACACTATGGTGTATTAACAGATATCAACAAGAAACGTTCACTTTCCCGAATAAAATATTAGAATTTCTCGAAACAGTTTGCCAGAATTTTGAAACTCAGTTTAAAAAGCTGGAAATACATCAATCTTTAGAAAAGTAGATTTTCTTCATCGGCACAGGATATAACATTGTTCGAATAAATCAATAATGTTACTAAAGGCCGACTGTCGCGATGATAAAACTGCAAAGTATATATGTACATTTAGATAACATACAACGTGCGGCTAATTCAAACGCCGCATAAATCAATGGATCAACTACTTTCTGATAATCCTTTCGATCGCCATTATTTTAAGAAAAGAAAATGAAGTAACAAAACCGCAGAATGTTTATTGTGCATAATTAACATCCGAGGAACTTTAATTGCATTAAAACTTAGACAATAAAAACATAACTTCCTCTATCCAATCATTCTAAGATATTCGAAATTACTATGTCCCCTAATATAAAAAATTTACTCACGTACGAGTAATACTTCCCAGTAGTAGTAAATACATGAGAATTTGTAATATTTTAATCATGGAAATTTTGCATCCAACTTTAGAGACCCTTAACTTTGTAGACCTCCATACGAATTAAATATTTTTGCTTGCTTTGTACGTATTTACACATTTCAGGACTAAATACGACCCTCTGAAGTTTATAGAGAGAACCTGGAAAACACCGAGGTACAGAAAACATTTTTACGTCAAAACACCCTTCTGAAAAACTTACAAACGAACCGTTCTTTGTTTAGGTCTGTACAGTCTCCGAGAGGATGGTTGTAATAGTCAGTGAAATTAAATAAAATGTAATTATAATGAGTAAGGACTGACAATTTTGATTCAAATCATTAGCTTTGAAGGGATGGATATGAACACTGGTACAAATTTTCTACATCAACCAGTGTACTGAAAGGATAACGTGTTCATATGTTTCGTTCTGTGTGCGTTTACAAAAAATCTATTGGTGTAGTTTGAGTGTGGCTTTTACAAGAATTATAAGAAATTCTAAAATATCACATTTTTGTACTCTAGTTAAAATTGTAACTGCACGTGTATCTATCGGTTCCCTATGTCAATAAAACAGATTAAAATTGTCAATCCTGAATAATGAATAAATAAAGAAAGTCATTGAAGTATGTAGTTATTTTGAATTCCCTTATATTTTTATTACTTGAGAAATAACACGCAATGAGAATGTAAATGAAGATGCAAAAAACACAATAGCAGAAAAATAGAGTCTTATAAAATGGGAAACGGTACAAGATTAACTTCAATGACAATTCATTACAAATGTCAATCAAAACAAGAATACTGTTTTGGTTTTTTTTTGAATCCTCTTTATTTGTAAGTTCCATTCTTTTACACAGTAAGTTCAACCGTACTAGCCTGAGAAAATAGAAGTCTGGACAATTATTGCAATGTATGAGAAAGTAAAGCAGACATACTTATTCAGCCTCCATATGTGTCATTCGTGAATCGTAGACATAGTAAGCTTCTTATGGAACTATATTCGATAAATCAACATGTTTTAGTAGTTAAAACATTTCTTTGACTAGTTATATTGAAATTACGAGAAAATTTTGATCCTAATAATATACTAACACAAGCAACCACATAGCATATAATATGTATGTAAATTTGAAACGGGTATGTTTTAATAAACAAAACGGTTTTCAACAAATGAAAATGTACAAATTATTCATCAATTATCTTTACGTGTACATCGAGAGAAAGTGACTGTGATGCACTATTCGTTCTGGAGGAGTTGAGTAAATATTTTCGAAGATGTAAATATATGAAATCACTATTACTGTTATTGGAGACTAGGTGATTTAGGATCCACATCTCATTTTAACAATTTTAGTAATTCCAGAATGAATTATCTCCAGAAATTTTGATGTCGATTGCTTCCACGATCAACACTTTCAACACGCCAGGACTTCTTTTCATGAGTATTGAATATTGAAGAGAAGTGTACAGGGGGACTAGCTAATCACAAACTTTGTAGCAGTTCAAACAAAATATTCGAAATTAAATAAAGCAAATAGCGACTGACCTAATGTGAAGTTATTATAAAAAATGTGATGAGAGGAAGTCGCATTTTCGTAACTAATATATGCAGTTATCTAGCTGATATTATATTTAATGTATAATTCCCGATCCTCAATAAAATATGAGAGGATGGATTAGAATGTTTCTAGAGTATTGATTTTCTCAAACTGAAGTCTCGAACTTAACTACAATAACGCAATTTATAAGTAGAATATTGGATAATGATATGAAGGTCGATATTATGACTACCCACTTCTAGCGAATTTTTGACAAAATTGATATATATTATCGTACAAGCAAAATGTTTTTTTATTATGGTATATGTATCCAGGAATTTAAGTGCAAAAAACAATCAGATTTAAGTGTATTATAATAGAGTCGCCTGAATTTATTATCATTTGTGTTCCTCAGAGATCCTGTTTATGCCCACTACTTTTTGTATTTTCTACCGCTAGAAGATACTCACATGTACTAACATGTTAGCTTACGCTGATTATTTAAAAATATATTTAAGAATTAAAACAAGTGAAAAATCAGAATCAGAACATACAAAGGCGAATTGATATATAGTCTCCAACAATGCCACTATGAGTAGCGGTGATAGAAACAAATTCTAGCCTGCAAATGACAATTTCAATATCTTGCCATGCGAAGTTTCATTTTCCTATGTTCTTGCGTACCAGTCGTTGAGTGTCTTTCATCATGCGTAGCATTATCAGCAGGCACGAATCTTGGGTTCATCGTTATGACCCCAAAAACAAGCAGCTGTCAATGTATCTCGTCTTTCTGATTCTCCACGTATACGAAAATTCAAAACGGTTCCTTTAGAGCAGAAAGTCATGGTCACTATTTTCTGGGATGCAAAGAAGTTATTCGCACCGAATATCTGCCGAAGCGATCAGCGATTAATTCAATAAGATTCCGCAAAAAATTTTAAGATCACTGAAGAAGCGTGTCCGTAGAGTAAGGTTGGAAGGAACAAATGTTTTGTTGCACCACGATAATGCCAGACTGCATTGGAGCAACGAAACGATAAAGACACAACCTCTGTACAGTGCTGCACAGTACAACACCCTCAGATTTCTTGTGGTGTCTAAAATTGAAAGGGGTATTGATAGGTCAATATTTTTCTTCAGACAGTGAAATTCAAGCTGCTGTTCAAAGTCGGAAAGAAGAAGAACAAGAAGTAAACGAGAAAGTTTTTTCATGGACGGAATAAAGAAATGAATTCAACGTTTGGATAGATGTGTTGCACTAAATGGTAATTATATGGAAAAATAATTGTGTATGTGAGTAGTACAATAAATTTACTGCATTTGAAGACTGGTTTCATTATTTTGTGTTTTGTGATTCTTATTTTAGAGTTGGAGACTTTATATGTATATCAGTCCACGCTCGTATTATGAAATTGCATTCATCGTATTAGTATGCAGGTAGAAGATATTTTAAATACTACAAACGTGTACGTATCCTACGCCTGTCAACTTTAAAGTTTTTCAATTGTACGCAATATACAATTTACCTTCCGTTGATAGTTCTGAGTTTCTTCCAACCATTCAGTGGATTTGCATTTTACTCCTAGTTGTTACCAAAAGAAAATGTTTTAAAGACAAATTACATTTTAGAATATTTCACATTAAATAAAATTAAGACTATCATGTGTATGTTATTCTATTCTTGCAAATATTCTTATTACTCTATGCCTCCTTTTACATTGAATGTTACTGAGTTAAAACGCAATATAAATATTATTTCGTCTTATCGTGCCACTACTATGTCATCACGCTTCGTATCTATTTAGTTTTAGGCGTATTCAGTGCTGACATATTGAGATAGTATTTCAACACCGTTATTGTTCAACATACAATTCTTAGTTGGTGTATTGTGTAACGCCTTCAAAGTGAATACATGTAGAAAGGGAAACTGCAAAATAAGTTTTGTGTTAGAGATTAGACCAATTCGTTAGCGCTAGTCCATTGGAACCCATTTCGTCGTTCATTCGTCGCCAGTAATAAATGATAAATTAAGATTATATCGATCGCATTAATACGACAAATTTTAGCAGCATTCTTATAAACGTGGGCTTTGTTTTTACACAAACGATTATATGAACTAGAACGAGTTGTGTAATGCATTTAGTTGCATAAAATACATCAATGTATTGTGTTCGGTATATTTTTTCCAGTAAGTGTTTACATACATTAAAAAAATATACGCATATAAATAATAAAACTCTAATATGTATAACAGGGGATTTTTACGTAACCAACCTAATCACGAAAAGAATGGTGAATTGCAGTGATTGTTAAACGTCAAGCAGTGTCAAGTATTCAGGCCAGGTGGTGTTGAATATTAGAAGTTTTTAGTAGTTTTGGTAGGCGTTTGCATAGTAGGAAAAAGTAATTTTAAACGGGAATACAGAAACGCTATAAAATTATCCATGAGCGTAGGGTTGCCGTGTTAGTCCTGCCATAAGTACTGTCACATATAACGAAGGACTACGATTCGATAAAACAAACGTTCCAATGAAGCGAATTAAATCCATTGGTCTACATTATTCTAAAAGCAAAAATACAAAAATTATTCAAAATATTTTCTTCTCGGGCTTTAAGCGGCTTGGCCACTTATCGATTGCAGTGCACACCAAACCCATTGAAAAATTAGTGAGAACTACTATCAGAGATAGTTTGCATTTTTAAATATTTGACTATCCTTTACTGCAGACCATCCTTTCTATCCCCGACAGCAATTTGTAGTACAAAAGATTTAAATTTAAGCTTCCCGATAGCTACTAAGAAGCTCGAACAAACTCCGGTAAGTTGTATCAGCCGAGTTTGTGTAGCTAACACTACACGGTTTAACACACAGAGTGGCTTGATATATGTGCCTAAGATGTCACTTTGATCATTTTTAACTGCTGTTTAAATACCTTTTCGCCAAAAATGCAGTTATGTGACGCTTTTATAGCTAGGTACTAGCTACAAGAGAAGCGTTGTACCCTTTTAATAACATTTATATCTTCTGCAGAGGAGTGTACATAACAAAGAGCCATTTTTCTTATTAAAGTGTTCTTCGACTATAAATATTTTTTGTCGGTGAACAAAACCATTCCATTGCTTATTGTTCACATAGAGTTTAAGTAGCATCTTGGATATTTTCAAGATGATCTTTTTTAAAGCGTCAATAGGCAAGTGTCCTGTACTTCTTCTGAAAGCCGTTTTCGAAATTACTTTAATAGAGCGAAATGTAATTGTTGTCTATATCTGCATTTCTTTAGCCACTATTTTTACCTCCTGCCCCGACACAGAATTGTTTTCTCAACTACCTTAACTTATGCTAGCGTTCGAACAATGCGAGACCGGCCAGATCGTGGTAAGCCGCTGCTTTATGATATTTCATTAAAATTATCTACGGCACGATAGACAAATCAACGGCTTATTTTCAGGTTTCGAAATATAAGTTTTCCATATTTATAAAGAATTATCACAACGATTCTATTCCTTTATTATCCCACTCCACATTAACTAATTGAGAAGTTCAGCAAAACTAATTTTGTCTTGTCATATTTAATTGCCTGACAGAGACCATGATATATCGAGAATGTTTCATCGCCTTATTGAGAAAAATTTCGATGGGGTAGAGATTCCGCTTGGATTATCCAAAAAATGATAGATTTTTGCAGGTTCGCTTATTGCAAGGAAAGTTAGATATCAAAGACAACAGAAAACACGAAAACTTTACGTCAAAATTTACGAATAGATTTCCATGCTTCTCACATCAGAATGGAAAATAGTCAGGCGAGATATTACCAGGAACTTTTGAGAAATTATCACTGGTGATAGAAGTAACTAAACCAGTGTATAACTGGGAGACTCCAATGAAACCAAAGCCATTGCAGTGAGTGCATAAAGAGAAAAAAACAGGAACGCAGTTTTTAACAAATAAATTAATAATAATAATACAGCGGCGAGACTGAGTCTGCGGAGGATTTTGTTGGATGAGTATATTAAGAATAGTACTATTAAAAACGATTTGAGTGAAAATCCCTCAAAATTTTGCTGAAAAAATCATACTGCTACATGATAGTCAGAGAGTGTACAAGTTCGACAGTTAACAAAGAATGCGGCCAAGTTAAAAAACAATTACGAGGGTGAAGAGATATTCTCCTGGTAATGACTAAAAACTGCTATTAATGGTTAAGTTACCGAAAGAATTTTTTGAATGACTCTCGTTACACTGTAAAAACATTGGAATAGGTGTATAGATATCGAAGAAACATTAAATTGTAAAAAAATCTCCTCCCATAATGGTCAAAATGATAACACGAAGAAATAAAAATTTAATATACCAGGGAAAGCTTTAAATTATCAAAGTATATCAACCCTACTGGCAATTGGGGACAAATTAATGTACAATAGTTTATAAATACACGGTCTGCACTCCACTGGTTCTATTTTACCAAATAATATTTCATAACATCAAAACTGACTTACCTAAAAGATGAAATGCACGAGTGTTACTTTAGGTATTTGGAAGTGAGACATCACCAGCAGCTTTCTTTAGATAATTTTGAGAAGATATTTCGATATTTAAAAAGGCTTATTACTTTAGAAGCAGAAAATGTGGTCCGTGTCTAGACAATGAAATAAGTAGCCACTATTCCTTTCAAATAGATTTACAACAATATATGAAATCTTTAATGTGCAATTAAATATCAAAGAATGTTTCGTTAGTTCCACGCCATTTAACGCAGAAGTAAAAAGTCTGAGCATGAAAATCAGATTATAGTGTTTTCTGGGGTATTTCTACAATTATACCGTTCCATGATACTTATGTTCCTTTTTTGAGATATTCCAAGACATCAAGAATGGAAATATGTGCTTTTAAAGGTAAAGTAACACCGACCACTAAAGTAAAAAGTATCGTTCAACAGCTTACTTTAGTACGAGTTTAGTCAATGCCATTATGTCAGGAAAATAGGAGATATGCAGAAATTTGGTACAGGCAATTCTGACTTTCAAAATTTCTTCAGTGCCTGTGAATAATTATTTCTTTTTCAGTTTACAATCACGACAATGCAAAATGCAAATTACATTGAAGACTGTTGAAAAGCGAATAATAAAAAAGGTAAAAAAAGACCATGATACAGTAATATTTGCATCCTAAATACATATTTCGACAGTTAAGCTGCCGCATTCAGTAAAGAAAATAATAAACACGATGTCGAATCATGGGCTCGTTAGTAAAACTACACAGAAAGCGAAACACTAACTCCAAAATAGACACAAAGAAGCTTTACTGACCAAGGATAGACTGCTTAATACCTTGAAATTAAGATAATAAATGATTTCCAAACACAAAAATATAAATTTTAGTGCAATAAATGCATATATAATAAAATATGATCATTTACAACCTTTAACTTAATTTTAAAAGTCGAAGTTTCACTCAAACTTATATATAATACATATATATATATATATATATATAATGTCTAAATTTTTCGATGTTTCTTTAGTTTTACATTCGCACAATACTTACATGTGTAATTTTTATTTATTATTTCTTAACTTTATCACAAAAAGCTAATTAAATTTATTAGAGAAGACTATTTTAAATTATTTCACATTATTATCTCTGATCAATCTTCAAAATTCATTCATAATACACATGGACATTTATCAAGGACATACGACTGAAATTTGTAACAGTAATTAATACAATATGTCGCTTATATTAAATTTTATTAATATTACGTAATACCTAAAGGTTAGGACAAGGATTATTATACACGTAAAATCATGCAGTTCTAGGGCATGTTTCACAATAATAACGTTCATAAATATACGGTTCTTAATTTTCGTAAAAGTCTTCTATTGAATATGCGGAGAGACAGTAAGTCGTTTAGGGTGTGGACCGTACAAAAAATTACGAAATTCATCTACCCAATTAAAGGTCTTTGACAGAATCAAAATTACATATTACGACAGACCAGAGGTACTTATTATTATATTCAGAATTTGTATTGAATATTATAAATATGCAGGCTTATATTGCCCTAAATAAATTTAATACGTATTTTTACAAATTTCTCACTAAACTGATTTAATTTATGTGCGAAATATTTCCTTTATAAAATATGCATAAATAAATCGTTTTAAATTAGAGGATTGAGATATATCAAAAAGAGTAAAATAATGAAAAGATTCAATAAGATATGATAAACAGAAAGATAAAAAACCTTGCTCCATTAATAATTGTATCCTGAATTTCGATAACTAAGTTGTAATCTTCAATAGGAAATAAGTTCTTTATGTAGATATCTATTAGAATATTTTGCGCTTTATTTTATGTAGCGTTCCTTTTCTACTGAAGATGACAACAAAATATATATCTATGATACAAATATTAATACGGTATAGGTTGTTTTTTACCTTTCCATTATTCACTCAGTGACAGTCTCCAACGTAATTTGCAAAATATGATGATTATGGAATATTAAAAACTTTTTTCGAATAAATTAACACAACTTATCGCAAATTCTAACAATATAGTAATAACATCAAAAAAGAAAAAAGCATGGCAGAAGTTCTATTGAAATTCAGCAAAAAAAAGTCAGGTATATTGTGTCGTTAGCGAATATAAAATGTAACTGCAGAACGGATTGTTGTTTTACAACTCTTCAGATTTTTATTATGTAATAGTTTTTGTAACGACAATAATTAATTTTCGGTTGGAATATGTTGTTTTATTTCTTGGTATCTTCCGTCATTTCTATTGACCCCACATCTAAATATTTAAAATTTTTTACCTTTTTAAACTTGTATTTTATAAGTGTGATATGTTTTACATCTTTTAATTTTTATCACTTTGTGTTACCTTTGTTTAAAACTACACTTTAAAGAAAGATGTAGATAAATTACGTATTCTTGAACAGAGAACTATTAAAAACATTCTAGACCCAATAAAGATGGAAGAATTAAAGGACTGTATTATCGTCCTCTCTAACATATCCTCTGAAATTCGTTCAGAAAATTTCTTATTTCCTAATTCATGAGTCCTCTATATTCTTCCATTTTTATTAAGTCTAGAACGTTTCTAATAGTTCTCTTTTCAAAAATACTTCATTTCTCTTCATCTTAGAAGTCAATAGACCGAAATGAAGGCCAAAGCCCAGACGGAAGGATCTGGTAATAGACAATTTAATAATTATGAAAGTTGATCGCTGGCGAAAGTTATAAACACGAGCGAATGAAAATATTGAAGAAAAAAAAACGAAAAAGCAATGACTTCGAATAATTCACTACAATAATTGAATATACAGAGCTCCGTAGAGATCGATTCAAATTCTAAAGAATAATGTACAACCAAATGTAAATATTATTCTGTTTAAAAATTTTTATATTACAAATATTTGTATTTCCTGGTCTCCTTCCTGTTATTGTACGATTGTTCTGGTGTTCCTCAAATGAGGATATTGTAGTAACGGACTTTAAAAGGTATATATCCAAAAGATGATTTAAAGAATCATAATCTCATAAATACTGTTTATAGTAACTTTTAAATTGAATAGTATATGTCAACAAATACCAAATTTAGATTCTTAAAAATCAAACCATTTGAATCATGAACAAAATCAAATGAATTATCAGTCATCCACAATGTTTTAGAAAAACTAAGTCTAACTACAATTATATTCAAACGAAATTTATTTTTCCAAGAATTTTCTTGCGTAAGATGGCCAATTTTTATTTTGAGACCAACTAATCCTACTAAAACTAATGCCAGATACACAGTACTGACTTTAGAAAAAATATGTTTACTCAAAACAAGAAAGCGGATTTTTATTAAATAAAAGTGACGCAGTCTACTATTTCGATAGATTTTTTCCAGGTAGTTCCACATAATTTACCTTTACCGTATTCAAACACTTCATGAATTCTAGAGAAAACCTTTGCTATTTAAAAAAAGAAATGCAAATATTTTGTTGTAAAATTATTTTCGAAAGGTGAGACACGTATGGTATTCATGCAAAACCAAATCAGTGTGGTAAAATTCATGTAATCATAAACAATTCAACACCTAACAATCAATAGAATTATTAGAACAATTAACTAACAGAATTTCTTTTAAGGGAAACCTAATATTCAGTCTTAATTAAATATTCGTATTATTAATATTTTTAAATAATCAAGTTTTTTTCGTTTTATTTATAAAATGAGTAATCATACTTGAATAAAAAGAAAAGTAGGTAAAGGTCATGTAATTTTTATTAAATAAAACGAGAAAAGACCAGTTCATTTAATTATGTTTATTGCTTAAAAAAGTTATAATATCCCTCCCTAAATTTCAAAAGTGGTTTGTGAAACAAAAAATGTTTATCGTAATTATCAGAATTAAGAGTTTTCTTTGCCATTATGAATAATTTCGTTCCTATATACCTATTTAGGTTAATGTTACACCATAAATTTATATATCCTGTTATGGTACTGACAAGAATAAATTAGACTTACGAATCATCACCTGCAATACCTTTTTGAAATGCCAAGTATATGGTCCTTAGTGGACACTAATATAAAAGGAAATAATGATATAGGAAGATGACTACAAGAAAGATCTCTCTTTTTAATGTGTATGGAAGAAAATTTATTTGCAGATTTATGAACAATATTTGAAAAAATCTAATCTGTGAAGCAAAACTTTATTACATACGACTATCTCAATTAGCAACGCTTTTGAATCTATTTTGAAAGATTATTCAACTACGCTAAAGTGAATAGAATAAGTAGCAGCAATGTATGTTACAAATGGCTCAGAAACGTTTGAAATTATTTTAAAAAAATAATTATGAAAAGATTGTTACAGACTTCTATAATATTCTTTTATCTTCGAAATAAAAATTATACGTATACAGAAGAATATTTAGGAACACCACCGTTACATATTACAGAAAACATGATTTAAATGAGTAAAAGTCTCTAAAAATAACTATTCAACATGATTATTAAGTTGAGAAAGATTAGTTCTACGAAAATTGTATTGTAGATATTTGTTAAAAGAAAAAAGAAAGTACAAGAAAGGAATTTTTACAATTAGTTACTGTATTAACTGTTTAATATTTAAACGTCCTCAAATCCTTATATCAATTTATATAATTTGAAAACAGTTAAGTAACAATAAAAATGACTTTACGTCTGAAAAATGCTATAAATGTCGATAATACTCGTATATCTATCTATTAACTTAAGTACACACACTAGGTCAAACGCTAAGGTCATCTCAAACAAAAAATAAATAAAAATATACATCGGAAATATTTCCATAATTTAAAAAGCTTTTAGGAAATCATCAGTATAACAAAATTAAAAGGATTGAAGTAACTAGGAATTGCAAGGTGGTCCAGATGATAATTGAAAAAAGCATCACACTGGGGCAGTAATTATTCTCGCAGATTCACTTTTAACTATCTCACAACTTTCTAACATTCAAGAAACATCTGCTGGAAGTGTTTTTATCCTCCTGCATACATATTTAGAAGTATTTAGAGTTCACACTTGCTGGATTCTGTATTCGCTAATACCAAATTAGAAAAAAGACGAAGAATGGTGTATTGTTATGATCTAAAAATGAAGCAGCGGCATATGAGTAGGAAAAGGAGAACCACCACAAACAGAAACACGTGCGCAAAATCTGCAGTTACAGCTATATTTATAACAATTTTTTTATTACAAGATGATAGTGTATACACATAGGATCCTAAATAGTTACCACAGCAACTGCCAATTGTTATAAATAAGTTCTTCATCAGTTAATGAAGCATTACTCCTCCAACCTGAGCTGACAAAAGAAGTCTCGCCATGATAACGCTCACTCGCACATTGCTGCTATTGTGAAACTGCAGTTTTAAAAAATTGGAGGTTTTGAAAATTTTAAAGAAGTTATCGAAGATTTCCATTACGTCTTTGAAAAATAGTAAGTAGCACAGTTGGAATAAGGTTATTACACTACAGAGGAGAAGCCCTTTATAGATATTAGCATCTTTTATACTTTAGGAAGTGTGTACTGCACATACTGGTTTCTTTGTATTACCTGCCTTTCGAGTACAAAAAATGTATTGAACATTTTAAAATAAATATGTTAGCATTGCTTTTTTGTAATTTTAAACTTATTCATTAGGAAATTAGATTAAAATACTCAGTTCGATTCTTCTTTTCAGAAGAAGAGAAAATTATAAATAATTTTACGAAGACGGATAACATTAGTGAATCTAAACAAAAAAAAAATCTTTTGACAAATGATTATTTTGTTTTCCAACGTATTCTCCTCGTAACTCATTACATTTAGCTCACCTATGAATAATTCAAGTCTTTTCATTTCTTCATGAAAGTGAGCTTCATCAAATTGTCTCAGTGGACCAAACTTGGTGAATAATCTGGATGTAGAATTAGTCCAAGGTTCGTGAATTTTTTCCGTTGAAACAGATGTATTATCCTAAATAGCAAGCACTCGTGTCTTCTTTAAGTGAGAATTTATTTGCAATTAATCTAAAATTTTAAAATAAACGATAAGAAAAATATCAGTCGGTCTCAATAGACAGTTGCTTTAACTTTCCCAGCCTAATGTACGGCCTACTTCGTAGCAATTATGCCAGGTCAGGTTGTTGTTTATTCATTTCGGGTGTATAATAGAGTATTCAGGTTTTATCACCCGTGATTATTTAGCATCAATGATCTTTCAGATAAAGTCTTAACTTCGTTAAATTGAATTTTAAATGCGGTCTCGTTCGTGTTCGTGGACCATAGTCAACAAATACAGCAATCATCTCGCGCGCACTAATTTTTTTTTTACTCCGTTCATTATGCTAAATCGAAACAACTAATCCATATGAAATGAATATTCGATGGTCATCTACCACCACATCATGTATCTTCTTAATCATTTCTGGAGAACGAATGTTTTTCTGAGCATCAACTGCGTTGTTCATAAATCATAATTGGCCGGCCACGTTTAATCTCAGATGTCAACATAAAACAGGTCACTTTCTATCTATTCAAATAACAAGCGCTCTTACGATCGGGATGAATGCAAATTTTGACAGTTATGTTTTGAAGTACTACCAAGTTGAAAAACAAGATTTTCATTAATGCAGCACTCTTTCGTCATACTTAATGTTCGCCCTTGTTTAATGCGATTTACATTTCAATTATACATAAGTAAAATAGAATAGAATAGAGTAGCTCAGGTGATTCCCTCAAAAAAGGTTATTGTCAGTAGCGCCAATAACACTCTACTTTAGGTATGAGCAATTCTCTAGAAGATTTACTTAATTGATTTTTATTGATTTATATTAATTTCTCGGCAATTTCTAGACGTTCCCATTCAAATAATAAGCGTCCCTGTGATCGAAATGAACACAAATTTTTTAGAAGTTATAATTTAAAGGATTGCCAAGTTAAAAAAAACAAATAAACCTTCAAAGTAAATATTACATACAAAAATTAAACTTTCTAACTTTAGTAAGTTACAACAGTTTAAAAGAAAAATAAATACTTTAACTTCTAACTCGCAATAAAAAAGAAATAATTATCTCGTAATCCAAACTGTTATATACAAAAAATGTAGTTCAATTTGCTTAATAAAGTTTCCTAAATGCACAATAGTAAGAACGATCTAACTACCGTCATTTTTAAAGATATACATACGTACGCGTATACATATGTATTTGAAAGGAAACACTAGATCTCTTGGGAGACGAAACGGAGCCGCCCTAACCCAGACCTTCAATGGAAAGGGAAAGTAGACCACTATACCTCGGGAGCCATCAAAACACCACAGCAGACACGTCCGACACCCTGCTATAAAATCCGTTCAATTTCAGCGATTATATCAGTTTCGCAAGCATACACTAATAATTAACAACGTCATAATGGCATTCAGGGTTTCTACACATAGATATATATGTACGTAGGTATATCCAAATAGTAGAAAATTAAACCAAGCTTAATGCCACTTAGACAATAACTATAGAGGGTAAACGAACTCCAGTTCCCTGAAGCATATATATATTGCTATTAGATATCTAATGATTCTGTAGAGATAATCCATTAATAACGCTCGGTTTGTTTGCGTACAATGTCGAGATAAATTTTGATAAATTGTGCGGTTATTTGTTAGTTTGGTAATGAAATAACTCTATGTTTCAGCAATATTTTTAATGTGATATCATTTTTCTTGTTAGTTCTTCATCATTGTTACATTCCT
Source organism: Dermolepida albohirtum (assembly GCA_031893035.1). Taxonomy (NCBI): domain Eukaryota; kingdom Metazoa; phylum Arthropoda; class Insecta; order Coleoptera; family Scarabaeidae; genus Dermolepida; species Dermolepida albohirtum. The sequence goes on along the minus strand of JAVIWB010000614.1, from coordinate 52,593 downwards.
TAAATGACTAAATTATGTATTAATCTTAATGCTTGTTACCAGAAAAATAAAAAAACACAAAAGTAGTCATACAAAAATTTATTGTGCTTTTACAATAATGCATGACTAAAATTGAAACTTTTTAATTTAGTTTTTAAATAATTTTTTATTAGAATAAATAACGACTCTATTGTCGATGAGAAAATGGTTAAGACACGCTTTGCTTGTTAATAAAAGATTCTCTTCAGTTCTCTTCGGGTAATCTGCATCTCATCAGCAAATCGTTCAAAGAGAATAAACGTATCAACCCAATACTAGCTACTTTGTATTAAACAAATCAGTGTCCCCTCCACGTGAACACATTTCTGCCATAACTATAAAAGCTACAAATACCACTTTAACGAAATCTTAGTCCCCAAGCCTGATAAAGATTTCAACAATACCTTCAACCTCTTTTACATTAATAAATTCTGTTCCTTTCCTCATCTTCTAAGCCTAATGTCATTCGTCTCGTTATCAGAGACAAATTTCACCCTCTCTTTATTTTTTAATTTTTAGAAAATTTTTTCGCACTTCATTTCAAAACAACGAGTGCCTCTCTCTCTCTACTTCCTCTTACTTAAGCTTGTATTTTCCATATTCGTTCAATCATCTTCTTTTCTATCATTCTAACTAAACGGCTAAATCTCTTTAATGAGTGTTATTCTATGTACGAGGATCTTACAGAAAGTAAAGAATGTTTAGGTGTCATTTAATTAAGGCAGAAGGTATCACAACAAAACTTTATTTACATTGACACTAAAACTAACACTACTTTTCAAAATAGTCGTCATTATTAAATGAGGCGCTTCTCGTAACATAAGACAAATTTCTCAATGCCGTTGCCATCAAAGTCTGAAACCACGAAATTACTATTTATATGAAATCTTCATAATTTTTGAAATGTAACCCCTACAAAGATACCTACAAAATATGAAAGTGACTTGGCATTAAGCCGAGTCGTACTTGAAGCGCTTTAATTCTTGTTTTGTTGCTTCAACTGCATGAAGTCGAGCATAATCGTAAATCAACACGATCCCGGGCGACAATTTTCTGCGCCTCTTGTTTTAGATGGAGCGTCGAAGTCATTAAAGTGTCTCACAGTAGACTGCTTGCGTTACTGTCTCTCGTTTTGGCATGAAGTCAAGAAACAGTAGAGCCTCGCCATACCAAAAGTCAATTGCCACCATTTCTTTGTAATCAAATTTGGCTTTTCTTTTCTTGATTTTGAAGGTAAACTTGTTCGATGCCGATCAATTGACTGCCTTTTAGATTCAGATATTTTATACGAAACCCATCTCTCGTTACTGAAAAACTACTTGATTTTCAAGTCTTTATGGACATTTGCAAATGCACTGAAAATTAAAAAAATAAAAGCACTAAGAGATAAAGAATGTTCCATGTGACAAATAATAAATGTTTCTTGCGGACGAAATTTGAATTCTTACTTCTATTCGCACATTGCATCCCTACTAAAAATTTCACCAACGGCATTATTTCAAGCGAAAGCCACCATCGATGTATGTAAAAATAATACAAATAAAATATATTTATTATTCAACAATTATAACTAAGCACAGAATAATAGAATACTTTTTTAACTAGAGAGAGTATACCACTGATATGTGTACACTTGCGCCAGTAGTGTGACTTGAATATGAGAGGAAACAGGAAAACCTAACCATAATAGAAACAATTAATTGTTAAAACAATGGGTCTCAAAGGTTGTCATTTAAAAATTTTTACCATTGTTACCTTGCAAAATATATCTGAACCAACGGTTTTAACAATTCTATATAATAAACTAGGTATGGGAAAGGTTTCAACAAAGTGAGTTCCAAGATTGTTAACTTCTTAACAAAAACTGCTTAGACAACGAATTTCTCCAAATAATTCGGAATATTTGGATATTTTTCCCTAAGATAGTGACAGGCGACTAGACTTGGCTACACCACTTAAATCCAAAAACAAAATTATATAGGTCCTAAAGGTTTTCAGCCTCTAAAGAATACCCGCACACAATTTGCAGCTATAAAGTTCATAGCCACCGTCTTTTATGGTCAAGCAGGGAGTTATTCTTATGGAATACATTCCAAAGAAAACACCAATAACAAAAGCTTACCTACGGTAAACCGTTGACATACGACTACTTCCGTTATTGCTATTGCAATATTCTCAAGTCTCGTTCATCTGTCTTTGTTATTGTTATTATTCCTGCTGTATACATATTCATTCTTCAAAAATGTGTCAACATAAAATACTCTATTTTCTAATTATAATTATTTTCAAATTTATCTGTCCACCACTTGATATCATGACGTTTAAATAATTGAAAATATCAACTTCTTTAAATGTACATCATTTGTTAATTTGCTTTTCTTTAGTTCGTTTGTCAAATTTTCATTACTTTAGTTTTCTGTTCATTGATTTTTTGCCTAATACTTTTGGAGAACTTTGATTATTTTTCTTCGTTATAATTACAAAATATATCTATAATCAAATGTCTCAGTTTTTTGTAACAATTTTCCAGTTAAAAGAAAAGTCATTAAAATATACTACAGGCAAGGAACGCCAATGCATAATCTCAGAATCTACATGAACTTACTGATAATACATATATATACATCGTAGTAAGTAAACCTTTTATGTTTTGTGTCATAAATTGAGTATAAACATTTATGATGGCTACTAATTTATTAAACCAATTAGAATCCAAAAAGGTATTTGGTACTATGTAAATTCTAATACAATTAATGTTACTGTAATTCAGCACTATTCTAATCATGGGACTAATTTCTATACAACTTCTTGCACAAATTCCAAGAACCTTTACACCACATGATAATAACGTCGGCAAAACTGGTTTTATCATGTAAATTTCATTGTGATTTGCTAAATTAATTACATGCCGCTCGGCTTCGCATATCATAACTGGGCGGTCAGTTGCCATAATTGCGTTCGCAAGACAAATGTATTTTAAAGCGCTACTTGTTTGATGATATCCGCACCCAAGCGACAGGATATTATACTCTTAGCCTAACGATGTTTTGTAACCCTTCTAATGACAATCGGTTCGACATTCGCCTCGTTAATCCAACGTCGTCATTTTTTGCGTTACCAAAATTTGTTAGATGACCCAGTTAAGTTTATTAATTACACAGCAATATACACATGAACACGTTCGAATATTCGACTGCGTTGGTCAATATCGACGCTGTACTTTAATAATAATGTGATATGCTTGTGGAAGGGCAATGAAACACTATAAATGTCAGGTAATTATGATTCCTCGCTGACCATTGGACAGGTTTATCGCTTTGAAGTGATTTATATAAAATTAACAAAAGCGACTCATGCATGCATCTTTTACGTCGACCTATTAACTTATTTTCGGAACATTACCTGTACTAATATTAAGAATCGATATTCGAAAAAACAGCACCGACTTTTGAAAAGAAAAAATCTCCTCGTATGTGGATGATAATATTTAATTTAAAATGAAATGCATGTATTGTTCAACAAATTTACCAACTTAAACAAAGAAAAAACAAATACTGAAACTCTACAGATAAAGAAGATGCAATTCTATAACAATTGAGAAAATGGCACAAACCTGAAGGTTTGATGCACTGGTATATTGCTATGGACCTAAATACACCAATCCACTATAATATAAATCGAAACATTACAAACATGTGGATGTAGTTTAAAAGAAGCTACTTCAACCTCACCGCGAAAGCTGAGGAGATGCAATTGTAGACATTGTTTATATTTTAACGTCGGAAAACGATTAGAAAATGTATTAACACCGTTGCAGTTTACACTCCATTTTTGCAAAACATCTTCGCGTCATTGACATGATGCAAACTATAGGCAATGCCAGCGCGGATTCGCCCTCCATCAGTTCCTGCTACTGATTATCCGGAGGATTGTTCAACCGTACTTATAAGTTATGTAAAATCAACTCGAATAAGTATAACGATTGAAATTGCCCCTTGAGAATATTGAAAAAAGATTACAGTCACCAAAAAATGGATATTTATGTTGCGATGAAATTCTACCATCAAATATAAATCTAGAAGAACATTCCTAAGAATATCAGCGCAATTAGCTTATAAGCAAACATATGTGAACATAATGGGTAAATATACAATTGGACTGAATCACAGAACGAATTGAGGTTATGAAGAAATATAGCCTTTCATTTGATTTAACATACGTAGTTATGATGAGGAACAAGCTTAGTGAAAGTATGTCTGGACGTTTAAATAGAATTTAATTTTGACAAAATCATGTGAATATGGATATGTTTATCCCGGCATAAATAATGAAGTAAATGAATCAGCGTTATCAGTAAAAACTAAATATGGACGTCATACAAAAGCCCAGAAGCAAACGTTCGGGGGAATGTCGACAATAGCGACCCGCATGGAAAAAAGTTTGTTTTCGAACGTTGTTGGATGTAATCGTATATAATAGCGCCGCGTAATTATAATTAATAATTTCTTTTGTGACGGATATCAAAAATGTTATATTTAACTAAGCACTGTAAGCCGTGATGTTTTCAATTGCAGGCAATGCATTAAAATAAAATTTTGGGGTCGCAGCATATACCACAGGCGTTAGTTATCGCTATATACATACTTACATATACATATATAACAAAATTAATTCACCAGTTCGTTTATATATTTATTTATTTACTTATATGTTTATATATAAAAGATTATTTACAGAGAAATATTGTAAATAATAAAACATCTTACGTTCATCCCACGTTCACATAATTTAGATAAAGAACCCTAATACTTCCTTTTATTTCTTAAAAGGAAGTACACAGAAAAGTATTTCCAAATTTTAGTAATGATCAACGTATTTTAGAAACTAGCAGAAGTATCTCTAAAATTTAAACTAATTAAAACTAAAATTAAGTATTGTCGAAATACTAGTGAATTTGGAAGATATAAAAACTAATGAGATCTAATGATAGAATGACATTTAAGTATCTTTATGTTAAAGGTTCTTGTAAGACCGTCTCGTTTTTTTTGCGAGCGGACGCTCTAATTGAGCGTTTCTCAATCCAACTGTCACTGGTGGCTGTGGTGAATATGTCCTATGGACTGGTGTCACCACATCAAACTTCAACAGAGACAGTCGTGTAACTACTAACTGTAAAAGATGAAAGTCAAAATATTCCTCATCGTTGAAAACTCGTAATTTTCTGCTTATTACATCATTATAATTATGGCACAAATTAATAAAGAATTTTGCCAATTGCATATGCATTTAATTCCCCGTTGTCTTTTCCTAATCAAAAAAAATTATTCACAATAAACTGGATTCAAGTGATACAACAATTAATAATGCGCTTGGTCAGTCGCATTCGTTTACCCTGAATATCTAGGACTAGGCAGCTGGCGATTGTTACGCAATAGTGCACTCCTTATCATTAGTCAATTCTCACTGGTTTTTAGACGAAAAATCCAATTTGTTTACATCTCCCATATTCTCGCAATTTGTCTCTGAGCTATATTTTATATTCCCAAAGCTACAGTTCAATTATACCATTTTGCGGCGTCCAACGATCAACGACGAATAATCTTAACAACTTACAATGGTGTTGAAATCAACGACATAAAAGTCTTCTGATGCACTTCTTGTACGTGAAAATTATTGTGCCTTTGACGAAGTAGAGTATTTCTAATAAATATCATAAAATGATTTTTGCTAAGGTTTCTTAAATATTTTTGCTTTTGTTTCTTTTTTACCCGTTTCAGTTATTTTTTGAGACACAAAGTTTGTTAACGCTGTATTGGAAATTAAATTATTTATTTCTATGGAAAAATATGTAACAAAAACAAAATAAAAATGTTATTTTAAATAAACTTATCTTCTATATCATAATATCATATTCAAACAAGTAATAAAAATCTCTTGCCACATTAGTATTTGTATCCTATATACATATCCTTACACTAAGTTGTCATCTTCAGTGTTAAACACAAACACTTCAGTATTTCTGGAGGGATCTAATATCGTGTTTTTCGTTTTTTCTATGTAGATATAGATTTACTATGAGCCCAAGTTCAAGAAAGTATTTACTTCATACTGAAAGTGACAACCTTGTTGTCAACATACGTACCTATAATACAAATACCAGCGTAGTAATTACCTATTGAAGTATTTATTCAACCACAGTCTCCAACGTAATTGCATCACCTATCATTTTTATTAAAAATAACTTTTCAAAAGAAACATATTTTGTACATACATTCATTTAATAATTAACTTTAAATTTGGAAATTGGTTTAGCGCGACGGCAAATAAAATTTCCTATTATATATATTTTTATGAAATACCCGTTGCAGTGTTTACAAAACGATTTATACTGAAAAATAAACAAAAAAATTCAAAACAGAAACATAATTAATATCCTAATACCCATTATTATTCCATGAGGCGAAACTTAGTTTAATCCTAAATAAACACACCATAATCTTACTTGCAACAGAAGGCTAATCTTTTTTCACATTTTATATTGCATAAATTATCATTAAATTAAAAAAATACTTTTTCCGTACTATTTTAAAATCATCTTTTATGTGGAAAATTCTTATAAACGAAACTAGTAGAAACAATTCAAAGAAAATACTTCTTTGTTTACTATACACAAACGACAGATATTATTCACAGCAATCACCTCAAACTGAAAACAAATATACGAGAGATATTCTCTTAATGTTGCACTTAACTAACAATTCGACGACTTACTGATACAAGTGTCATTGTCATATTTCTCTTAATCTTTATTAATAACGAGCATTTGCGAACAGTAAAATTTTCTACAAACTTGTAATGGGAATATTTGGATGAACTGAACAAGGTGTTTACTAACGTGTAATATACTAATGTGTCATGTCCATTGACTAGTGTAAAATACTGGTATAATGAATTTCTTTTTGACTGCGAACCTTCGAAGGATCATTTTCCTATAGACGTTCAACTTCCAGTGAGAAAAGTGCACCCTAATGGATAAAGATCCAGCCTTTAATATGAAAACGATCAAGACTATCTGCTATGATAATTTGAATGTACCAAAGATGTGTGCGCGCTCAATAACTCATAGCACCAGCTCAAAAAACAAAAAGCCATGTACATTAGTCCATTGTCATTCTCGAATGCTTTGGCCGAAAAACCTTCCACCTAATAGATAATCCTGTAAAATGCATAGAGCCTAAATATATGTATTTTTACAGTTCAGACAAAAAAAAACAGCAACTGACTTTATTGTTTCAAAACGAATGTATTCCACAAAAGTTGTTGGCGAGAAAAAGCTTGGTATTACTAGGAATGTTACATTTCATTAGCAATCATTCCTTTGTTACGTTTTTTTCACGAACAGCTTTGTTAAGAACAGACTCATTTTGGAAGAATCAAGTTCTTTTAGTTGTAACAACTTATATTATTTGTTTTTCACAGTATAATCCATTGCGAATAATGGTACACTATAATATGCTTTCTCTAAATCAAATAAAAAAATATATACTGAACTAAATATAAGAGTTATACTAAATCATAACAATATTCATTCATTCATCTACAAAAGCTTAGATTGTAAATTAGAAAGAAAATATTACATCGATGGGTCGCCCACCATATATATCAACTACCAAAATATTTCTTTTAATACGACTAATTACTTAATTTAATTATACTATTGATACTTTCAGAAGTAAACAAATAATAAGCCAAAATTTAACAGAAATATAGTAAATAAATAAGTCTTCAACCCATTAAAAAAATATATTAGACATCTGAAGAATAGAATAAACTAAAATAAAATGAATGCAAAGGCATTATGGCTTAGTAAAAAAGTCAGTAAACTAGAAATAAATAAAAAGACATTTAAAAATATGAAAAGACCCCAACTACAAAAGAGCTAGAGCAATATCTCATTGTACCGAATATCCAAAATTTAACTTACGAAATAGGTATATTGAGAAAAATATTTACATGATATCAGAAAAAATTCTTAGTGTTTGTAGAATGTCCCAGAAAATATATAAACGAAGTAATTAAAATAAACAACGTAGATTACAAAGAACAGTTTCACTACTTTATAATGAAATTTCGGAGGAAAAAAAATTGACCAGAATCAACAAAAGCAAAGATTATATCAATGACGCCGTGGAAATATCATTCAAAGAAGAGGCCATCAGCAAATTCAAAGATAGAAAATTTCCAAGTGTAGATAGAATCTCGGAATCGATAAAGCATGGACAAAGTGAACTGAACAGATACATGAGTGCATTCACAAAAGCAATATCTAAAGCGAAAAATTTTTATTTTAACCGCTTGTAATGGTTACATAAAGTGTGTATGTCTTATTTTTTAACCTAGTATCACTTTTTTCCATTTTCTTTGAGTGACCATACTACAGTATACTACCATTTGGGATGGATGGTACTGTATTCATCAAAGGCTATATTTGTTACAACTAAAAAGACTTGGTCCTTTGAAAACGAGTGATGATCACTAATCTTTTTGAAATTGCAATATCCCCGTAATACTACAATTCCACATGAAGAACCTTTGTGAAATAGATTCGTTTTGAAAGAATCAAGTTTATTGCTATCTTTTTTTTGTCTAAGCTGTAAAATATGTATATCTAACCTCTATCAGCCTTACATGCTTATCAAACAGGTGGAAGGATTTTCGAGCAAAGTGTTCGAGAATGACCTAACACCAATTTACATTGTGTTTTCTTTTTTTGAGTTGGTGCTGTTGGTTAATCAAGGAGCATACATCTTCGAACGATTCAAATTATCACATAGTAGATTGAATTTATCGTTTTCATATTATATCCTATAGTTGTTTAATTCAAAAGTAAATGATTAACTTTATCTATTATGATTCGAATGTTTCCAATGTTAGCGTAATGACTAAAGAAAAACGTAGTTTGGGAAAAAGAAACGATTTAATACACTTCTTTTACTTTGGGAAAGCTTTTGATATATCTTTGAAGAAGGCAGACTAAATACCAAGTAGAATAGAAGAATTAATTGACGAACTAAATAAAAAAAAAGCAACCATTAGCTTAACTGGTTCCTAATATAAGTATAACTTTGGTTACAATATTATACGTTTCAATGTATTTTACGTTTTCACAGCCATCAAAAAATTTCAAATTCATTGAAGAAGTTCTCCATTTCATAGAAATATTATGGGATAGAATACTACTTGTGCATGTTATAACAGAAATTATATATTTTTAGTATTGATGCTATTATTTTGATTGCCATATGTCCATAATAAAAATCAAGAAAAAAACAATATATTTAATGATATATGGATTTTATTAATAATTTTCGATAAACCTAAATTAAAAGAAAACTTCAAAAGTTTAAATACATACATTGCAGAACAATGCTTATAAAACGCTCATATAATGAATGATATACCTACATACTAAATGATAAATCAGAAGCAGGCATCCGCCCTAACCCAGACCTTCAATAGAACCGAAAAGGAAAGTGGACCACACCTCCTGGGGCCATTACTTATGCAATTTCTCACATTAGTATATAAGAGCGGCCGAAAGTCCAATACATACATCAGTTCAGAACAAGATCGATTGATCCATACACATAGTACATTATCACAATGGTTTTCAAAGTAAGTACATATGTTTAAAATATGTTAATGAATACGTACTATTTTAATTACTTTAACGTTAAGTGATTCCATTTCTATACTCAATTGATAGAATTCACAAAACTTTTAAGTCTCTTTTGAATAATTACTCAAAAATACATTTTTGAATAATTTTGTATTAAGAATATCTAAATTGTCAACTTACGTACATTTATTTTTTTTTATTTCATTCTAACTTAAACATTCGCATTCTATTTGCCCAACAATCGATTCCGTAACAATTCGGAAAAATTTTTTAAAAATTTTCTAAAACGATTCCTGCTTGAGAAATTGACATTTTATATTGAATTTAGTTACATGTTCTTCGAACTTGATGGTGTTTATAAATTTACCACGAATTAGCACAAGTTTCAAGACCGCTAATTTGACTGGAAATAAGTAATAAGAGATTATTCATAATTGAATTACTTCTTTTTTGTGTAGGAAATAGAAATGTTATTATGTAAATATTTTAACAGCACCCCTTTTCGGAATTTTTTAACAAAAAGTATTGAATTATATCTACCACAGATAATAAAAATTCATTCACAAATTAATAAACGTATATAATTCTAATTTATTTATCATTTTAGGTCATAGTTTTCTGCGCAGCTTTGGCAATCGCTAACGCAGGATATTTAAGTGCTCCCGCACTTCAATATTCCGCAGCCCCTGCTGTAAGTTCGTCTTACTTCAGTCAACCTGTTGCAGCTGTACATGCTGCTCCATTAGCTGCTGTTCATGCTGCTCCAGTAGCCGCTGTTCATGCTGCCCCTGTAGCCGTTCACGCCCCTGCAATTGGAGCTTCTCAACAAAGTGTAATTCGTTCCCTTGGTGGTAATCAAGCTATCTCTACTTACTCAAAGGCAGTAGACAGTGCTTTCTCAACCGTGCGCAAATACGACACAAGAATCACCAACGATGCTCTCTCTGTTGCACATGCTCCAGTTGCCTATGCTGCACCAGTTGCACATGCCCCAGTTGCGTATGCTGCCCCAGTTGCCCATGCTCCAGTTGCGTATGCTGCCCCAGTTGCCCATGCTCCAGTTGCGTACGCTGCACCATTAGCCCATGCTAGTCCAGTAGCCACTTATGCCGCTGCCGCCCCAGTTTATTCCAAAGCCGCCGTTTCTTACTCTCCAGCTGTTGCAGTTGCTCATACAACATTCGCGGGATTGGGCGCTCATTATGAATGGTAAACGATTTAAAAATACAGCCTACATGTAAAGTGATTATTTATTTAAATATTAATAAATTGTTTGCAAAATGTAAGTGTTTGGTTTTCCAAAATTCGTTCTTTTTCGTAATGTGTATGCGAAATAAAAAAATTTAACAGCAGATCAAAATAATTAATATGATTAGAGAAAATATAAATGTGGGCGAATTATAAAATTATTCTTAAATTGTCACTGGCCATACAATAGAGCACTGGAGCTTTATTCGCAGATAGCGGCAGTTTAACTGTGTCACATCGCACTTTATTCGGCGTGCATTTTTTTTGTAACAAGTTATTATAGTCGCCCAATTCAACTTATCAAGTGCATAGATGACAGAGCATTTACGTTTAACTCAAGAGGAATAAGTTTTTGTGGATTACTTGATGTTAACACATGGATCAATAAGTCCCGAGACTAACCCATAGATGGCGGCCAGTAACCACGTCTTTCTAAGTACTAACCTTTGCTTGAAACGTGTCAAAATTTTAAGTCGATCGGACCAGAAACAGCTGAGTTATCGAGGTTGGAGTAAAGTCGTTTTGTAGTTTGTTTAAACAATGGAAAAAACCGAGTTTCGTGTTCTGATAAAACATTGTTTTTTAATGGGTAAAAACACCACGCAAGCAAAACAATGGATTGAAAAATGTTACCCGGACTCTTGTCCATCAAAAGCAAAGATTTGTCGGTGGTTTGCCGAGTTTAAACGTGGTCGTACCGACACAAATGACGCGGAACGCTCGGGTAGACCTGTGGAAGCCGTTACACCGGAAAATGTGAGTGAAGTGATAAAAATTATACTGAAAGATCGTAAAGTGAAGCTCCGTGAGATTGCTGAGATGACACAGATATCATATGGAAGTGTATTTACTATCCTTCATGAAAAATTGAGCATGAAAAACGTTTTTTCCAAGTGGGTGCCGCGATTGCTCTCGATGGAACAAAAACAGCAACGGGTCGATGATTCAGAAAGCTGTTTATCGCTATTTACTCGCAACAAAAAAGATTTCTTGCGTCGTTACGTGAGCATTTACATCACTACACTCCAGAGTTCATCTGAGTGGCGCACAGCTGGCGAAAGCCGTCCGAAACGTCCGAAAACGCAGCAGTCAGCTGGCAAAGTCCTGGCGTCAGTTTTTTGGGATACACATGGCGTGATTTTCATTGACTACCTCGAAAAAGGTAAATCGATCAACAGTGATTATTATATTGACTTACTGGTGCTTTTGAAGGAGGAAATCGCAAAAAAACGACCGCACATGCAGAGAAAAAAAATCCTTTTTCACCAAGACAATGCACCCTGCCACAAGTCGATGAAAACAATGGCAAAATTGAACGAATTGGGTTTTGAACCCCCCATATTCGCCAGATTTAGCCCCCAGTGACTACTGGCTCTTTGCTGATCTTAAAAAAATGCTAAGGGAAAAAGATTTGGCTCAAATGAGGAGGTCATCGCTGAAACTGAAGCTTATTTTGAAGCGAAAGTTAAATTTTTTTATAAACATGGTATTGAAAAATTGGAAAAGCGTTGGAACCATTGTATCACCCTAAAAGGTGATTATGTTGATGAATAAAAAAAAATTTTGCAAAAAAAATGTTGTTTTCATTGTTAGTCTCGGGACTTATTGATCCATGTGTTAAGTACGGTGAAAATATGACAGCACGCAATTTACGAAATGTTGTATGCCGTTTCCAGATATCAATCACCATACTTAATAACTCAAAACGGTTGAAAATTATTTCAATATTATACATGAAGAAAAGCAATTAGTAGTGGTGAAAGATTTCAAATTATCTTTAGAAAAAAGAAATTCCCGACTCATGAAGAAAAACGAAAAAACAAATTTATTTTTATTTGTCAATATAATCCCCATAACCTCATTACATTTATTACATCTCTAAATTAATTTATCAATAGCTCTTAAAAAATAACTTTCCTCCTTGATTGAAAAATGTACATTTATTAAACTCTTCATCTTCGGATTATCGTTGTAGATACCGAAGTTGCAGAATCTTTGTAAACGATCATGTGAATCAGTTTTTCCTTGTTTTGTAAAGAATTTAATCACAGTGTAGTGCTCAATTTTCTTCAACATTGTCGCATCAACCATTCTGATCTTCGTTAATTAAAAAAGTAATGATCACAACTATATAAAATTTTATATTTGCACCCTAAAATAAAGTCATTATCTAATGAATTACTCAAATTATTCACATCATTAATAAATCACCCAGATACCGAAAATACATTGAACGTTCCTAGTACCTACTGTTTGTCACGTATATAGTATATTTTAAGATCGACCATAGATGTTAGTATGTCATCTACATATTAACTTTTTTTTCGACATTACTATAGAAAAATGTTGTATTTCGTGGATTAAAATATACATACAAGGATACTGGATAGGATATTGCACTTCGCGACTAACAAATATGTACGTTTAATACTACATGATACGGTAACATAATTAATAAAAATAATTACTTACAAACGTGCACCATTTGAAGATGTGCTAGAAGAGAGCGAGTTTCTAAATGATCTTGTCTTTTAAAACATCAGTGGGAAGAAGAGCAAGCGCCATAGTGACTGATATTGACCAATCAGGACAGAGAAAGAAAACGTCAAAAATTAGAAATAAGTGAGAGACAATATAATGAAAGAAGTTACATTAGATACACCATTAATTACCGCAAAAAGCACTTCAAAATGGTACATCACACGACTTACTTAATGGAATAATTATTCAATGGAAGCAAATAAATTAATAAGGTCAACATTAATTATTATTACTCTGCAAGTGGATATTTGGCAGGTAATAAATTAAAAGTATAAAACGTGTTGTAATTAGAAATCAGATAAATAGAATTATTGAATTAAATGTAAATGACATACCAAAGACTATTCTAGGAAATGGCATACGTTAGTTCTTGGGAAAAGAAAGGTCTTGGTACCTGACCAAACAAGATATTTCTCCTTGGAATATTATCGCAAACATCTTGTTAATGATTTCAAACTGTTTTAAAATTGAAATGTATTTATTTAAATAAAAACAATTTAAAATAATTAAAAATTATTATATATATGCGAAACGTATCACTTACCATATCATTTTGAACATTTCATTTAATGTTAAAATAAGTGTGTGTTAAAATATCAAGTAATAATCTTTTGTTTGTAGAATTATAATATTGAAAATGTAATGACATTTTGTTTTCTTAATAACACAAAAATTTGTGAAACCCATGGTTTAAATCTTACCGCAAATACTTTTTATCATTTATTCTTTATTTTTTGAAAACTACTTTTTAAATAGAAAAGTTTTTCTAACAATATTTTTCCAAACGAATTATGAAAACGAAAATTAACATCTAGTTAAAATATCAATAAACTTAAAAAAGCGTTACAGAGTGCAAGACGTTAAACTTATGAATTTAAAAATGATAGTATTGCATAACGCAATCCTAAATAATACTTTTAAAAAATTGCATACGTTTTAAGATTTAGAAGCAAATGAAAACTCTAGAGCAATTTACCAATTATATTTTTTAAGTTTAATTAACTTAAACATTGTTCTAAAGCAGTGCCAGATCTAGGAATTATGTTACGTGTGATAAAATTTTTAACTACTACTTAATTCACTACTTCGGTTGCCACTATTTCAAAAACTTATTCACACACAATTTCAACTTTTAATGCCCTTTTTTCCGGCAAAATCGTTTACCAGTATATTAATATTTATTTTGTGAGCTGCTTTATTTTCAATGATTAAAATTGGGAGTCTAAATAACCTTTACTGGATCAATGTATTTTTTAAACGCCTGGTCTCAACAAATATTCTAAATAAAAATCACACCGCGCATATGCTATTAACTATATGAAATTAATCTTTAGTCTACGTAAAAAAACTTATATTGGGTTGGCAACTAAGTACTTTCGGTTTTGTAGTATAAAATAAAACACTTTTTTTTAAAACAAAGAATAGTGTTTAATCAATTATATATTTTCCATTTTGCTCAATGACCTTTTGCCATCTTTCTTTCAGCTGCATGATTCCGTGCTCATAAAATTTCTGGTTCTTATCAGCAAAAAACTGAACCAGGTGCGAGTGAAAGTCATCGTCATTTGTGAAAGTTTTACCATTCAAAGAATTCTGCAAACTTCGAAATAAATGGTAATCAGATGGTGCTAGATCATGGCTGTATGGGGGATGTGGCATCACTTCCCAGCCAAGCTCCAATAGTTTCCCACGAGTTGCCAAAGATGTGTGAGGCCTTGCATTATCTTGGTGGAAAACTACACCTTTCCGATTTGACAATTCTGGTCGTTTTTCTTTGATTGCTTCATCCAGTTTTATTAATTGTTGACAGTAAACATCAGAATTGATCGTTTGGTTCCTTGGAAGCAGCTCAAAAAACACAACACCTTTGTAATCCCACCAAACTGACAGCATGATCTTTTTTGGATGCAATTCAGCTTTCGATGTGGTTTGAGCTGGTTTATCGTGTTTGCTCCATGATCGTTTTCGAACTATGTTACTGTACAGGACCCATTTTTCATCACCAGTGATGATTCTTTTTAAGAAAGGGTCGGTTTCATTTCGTCTAAGGTGCGTATCGCAAAAGTTGATTCTTTGTGTTAAATGAATTTCTTTCAACTGGTGAGGTACCCAAATATTAAGCTCCTTAACTAGCCCAAGACATTTTAAATGTTTTTCAATTGTTGTGTGCGATACATGTAGCCTCTCCGCAACCTCTCGAACAGTTATATGACGATCCTCTTCAATTATGACTTTGATTTGGTCATCATCAACTTCAGTAAGCCGACCAGAACGTTGCTCATCTTTGAGGTAAAAATCTCCAGAACGGAATTTTTTATACCAATTCTGACACGTGCGCTCTGTTAAGCAATTAGCACCATAAACTTCATATATCTTTTTGTGAGCCGCAGCCGCTTTCTTTCCTTTACGGAAATAAAATAGTAAAATATGTCGAAAACGTTCGTTTCTGCACTCCATTTAAAATTAACCCACAACTAATAGCTTTAATAAAAATCACGCACTACTTGTTTCTGAAGTTACGTCAATGTGATTAGCATCACGCGACAAACGGTAAAGTACAGCACTAACATACATTATACAAAAAATAAAGCAACGCTCTCTATCAGTAAAAACCGAAAGTACTTAGTTGCCAACCCAATATTTGCCTATAATTTGTCGCTTAAGAATTCTTCCAAGATAAATAACGTCATGGCCACGCCAGTCCCGTTCTGAAGGATAGATTTAAAAGACCAGAACTCAACATATTAATCTCCTGACAACACCTTAATAGAAAAATACCATAAATATTTCTTAAAGCCATTTATATTATGTACACAAAATATAATTAACATGGTATTATCATTTTGACTAAGGCTGTTTTTGTTAAGAGAGGAGAATTTATTATATTATTTACCTTATATTTCATGCCTCAGCAAGGAGAAATATATATCTGTGTTCCTCCACTATTTCTAATAGAAACATATATTCCATAAACTAATATGCAACCGTTATATAATACTATTTTTTTTTGTATTAGAAATATAGCCTATCTTAAAAAATTCCTTTAACTTGCACTCACTTTTCTTTCCACAATCATAAATTACACGCAAGCGCAATATTTTTTATATTAAACTTTACAATATTACATAAAATTAAATATCAAAAAAAATTGTTTAAATTAATTATTAATAGAATCAGCCTAAAAAAATATAAATTAACGTTACGTTATTAATAAAATGTTGTAAAAACTGATTTCTATATAGTTCATAAACAAAAAATTAAATTTTGTCTAGGAAAAAATATTAATCTCAATTTCGATTGTACATAACAGACATTTATTTACAAATTGTTTTTTTATTTAATATTCAACAAGTTTTATAAAAGTTATTTTGCCCAAAAATTTGTTTATGCTAACTTGAATTGGTATAATTGCGATCATAACATTGTTCAAAATCAAATGTTGAAATTATAAGATTCGTTTAAGATTAGAAATCTTATAAAAATATTTAAAACGCAATACTTTATTATACAAAATATATGCGTATTAAATAGAAGAGTTTTGTAGACATAAAATTAAGAATAATTTTTAAAACAAAATAAGTCTTAAGAATTGCTATATGGAATACCTTAAACTACACAAAGTGAAAAACATAACTGCTATAAAATCAACTCTGAAAGGAATTACAAGTTTTATACAGTTGATGATTGTAAATTTAGGAGTAGAGAAATATTTTTTTGTTAGATACTCTTGCAATATAAATTGATCTTTATCTATGATATCTGTACAGATTATTCAAAAAGTAATGTCTTCCCCCTTCTAGCGACTAATTGTCATTATTTTTCCTTTTCAAATGGATACACAGATTGATATTTAGCTTTTAACAAGAGAAGAGATGATATTTCTCCAGACTGCATTATAAACCCAATTAACAAAATAAAAAGATACATATTAAGGAATAAAATACCTTATAATATCCTTTTGTCATAATAATATGTTGTCTATTTGCCATCATATTAGGCAAGTTAATTAAAAAGAAATTTTACAAAACATATTGAAATGATGATGATATGATAGAATGCATAAATAATGTAAATATTTCATTTCATTACTGACATAAATGTGTACCAGAATGGAATTAAAAGAATATTTATATTTAATTAATTTCCAACTTCTAAGGAGAACTTGAAACTTCCAACACCACATATTTTCTTAATTCAATATTTTGAAGTCTATAACAACATTTATTGAGTTCTACTATTCACACATTTTCCTAAAGTAGTCATAAATATATCACAATACAGATAGTATACTGTATTTCAAAAAGAGAAAGACAAATTTCTGAATAGACTCAAATGACAGTTAGTTCTCATTGGTTGACAGCAAGGCAAAATCACATTCACAGTTGTATTTATAATGACTTACTATGTGAACTTTCTTAAAGTAATAAATTAAAACACATGTGTTTTCTAAACAAATACCTTATTTACACACATAAAACCAAGAATTTTAATATGTAGATTATGTAACAATACTACTGATTTACTTACTTTTCTAATCAAATTTTCACAATTTTTATAGATTTTAATTAGGACTCGGTTTATGTTCAGTAATTTGCCTCTCTTTTGAAATAATATAGAAACTTGAGAAATACATGAACATTTCCATAGTTTTTCATAGAATTACAGTACTTCCAAATTAATCACACACCTACTACTATGTTAAGATATTTTACATAGAAAATATATTCATGTACTATTAAGATACCTTTACAGTCATGTCATTACCAATAATTTATAAGGAGTTTTTATCACAACAAAGCAAAATGATTATATATAATATATTAAAGATCTTCAACATATAATCCAATTTTTAACAAATTTAAACTATGGACAGAATGTAAACCAACAATGTTCTTATCTTCTCTTAAAGTATCATATAATAATCTAACTGTAAGTTTACCATCAGAATACTTTTTTTTACCACAAGCGTATGAAAATGCTGCCTGCTGTTCTGCAGCTTCCAAAGTATTTCGGTGTGCTGGCACAAAACTGTCATCATTTTCTGCTACTTCAACTTTTGGTTCTTGTGTATTATCAATGATATTATTTGTATTTCTTATAAATGGATCTGGAACAGGTAAACCAAATGAATGCTGCAATTTACCTTCACGAATTTTATAGCCCTCTTTCCTTGAAATCATTGCAGTAATTATATTTTTAACAAAAACTTGGCATGCATGGACTAAATATTCAGCAACGTTATCATCTGCACCTTCCAAACCATTTTCCCAAGCATGAATTGCAATTCTTGTCGCAATGAAACCACTATCAGGCAAAAATAATTCAGATGCAGCACTACGATTTTCAAAATCTGGTGGCATCATTGTAGGACTTGATGGAGTATAATCAGCTAATTCAAAACTTCCTTTGTCTGTATTCCTGTAAGTTTTTGGACGTGAAAAATGGACTTTTGCAAAAAGCGTTAGTAAGAAGACATTGTGGCTATGATATTGCTCCTCGGTAGTCATCAACTTACGAACGGCACTGTCAAACTGCAATTTTGTAATAGGATCTTTGAACATTAACCACTGTTTTAGTAAATCATAGTATTGTTTTTTCAAATCCTCGCCCAGGCACAATTCTAAAGTCTTTCTTGCTTCATTTAAATCGTTCATTTCTTCTTATAACTTATTTTTGTTTATATTCAAACTTCAAACCATATAAACAAAAAAACATGTATGTATACTGTCAAACAACGAATGTAAACGCCAGTGACATCTAAAAGAATATACAGAATACAAATAAAATATTCTGTATATTCTGATGCACAGCTTTAGTATTTTGAAAATATAGAAATCATAAATTGATATTGCAAAGGTAAAAGCAAAAAAAATAATATATGTTTATTTATTATTCTACAAAATCTCAAAAATTATTTAAAAAATTGAATGTACTAATAGCACTTTACCGTGTTCTTTCATTATATACATATATTTACGCCAGTAAGTATGTTTGGTTGTCTATATTACTTGAAAAATTGAAATTGCAGAGTTTTGAGATTTATAAACAGTCGATCTAACATCTTAACATTCGAGTCTGATGCTTTATATTTCCTAATATCAAACTGTCAGATAAATATACAAAAACTAATAATTTACTGCCAATATATAAATAGGTATAACGAAAATGTTTCTAATTGTTCAGTGGACTTGTTCCTGAAAATAAAATATACTATTCATACGCTTCGAGCTCATTTTTCAATTGCAACGGTGTATTTGCTTCTGCGCTTGTTTAAATCAGAGTATTAGCTGGAAAATTTCAAACCGTACTTTATAGATATGCATAAGTGTTGTTTTTGTTATTTTAAATTATTTATTGTTAACCGAAGATAGTGTTAGTTCTCTTTGTTAAGGTTTCTATTTTCATTGCCAACAATACGATTTCTTATATTACCTCTTCAAAAACACAAAAAAATTAAATAGCTAGAAAATATTTGTTACATCCACCGGTGGCGTCACCTAATAACAGCAATATGAAACTTATAAATTATAGTACAGACACTCCTAACATTTTAGACATTCTATTCTTGGCGCAAATAATATTTTAAATCATTTATTCGTATATATTTCTTATACTATATTTTATTACATACGTGGTAAGAATATATTCTATAAAATAGTAATTTTAATTTATAATCAATGTCCCTGATTTTTTTTTACTGCATTGGCGCCATCTAACAATCTTTATCCAAACTTCAAAGATCTGTATTTTAGTTTCAAACCTTAAACAAATTACATAACTTTAGACTGATTAGATAGACACTGCATAACAAACTTGTGTACTTATTTATTTCATTTATAATTATTTATAGTTCATTATTACTGTATTATAACACTAAATTCTAATTTGTTTATATGATAATTCTATTCAATAACAACCAAACTTCCAAAGGTCTGTTCTTTATTAGTATTGTTTTGTTTAGAGATTTCACTTTTCTGCGAAGAATTATATTACACATATAATTATCTTGATTTTTAATTATATTTACGATTTATTATTGAATTACCAGAATAAATTCTAGTTCTTTAGAAAATAATTTTCATTTTGTCTGGTGTTACTAATAACAATCATATTAGAAGGAAATGTATTGTCAACCTTGTTCGAAAATAGTGTCATCTAAACAGAAATTCTATTTACGCAATGTAAAGTAAAGTCCAAAAAGCAAAATTCAAACATCTTCCTGGGTAAATTTGTTTGCCGAAACACTGTACATAACAATTAAATATATTATTCTTAAAACATTTCTGGAAAAATACACAGAAACACACTCTTGATCAGTTAACGTTATGGAAATATTATGCACCCAAAGTATACAGAACAGTAATAAACAGGATGAAACTAAATTTTCATATGATATACACAGGTTACTTGCAACAAAGCTGTGAATTTGTTAGTGTATTGTGTCTAATGTAGTTGGCAATTTAAATGAAAGTGTATTGTCAAGACCATGTCTCATTTCTACTAAAATTAATGCCAAATTTATAGTTAAAAGGAAAGTTTGTATATATTTTTTGTTATATTACATATTATGATATAACTTTTGTTTCTTACTGATATGTTTACACAAGTCTAAACTTAAAAACTCTGATGTGTTCAGAACAGTTTATAAATAAATTGAACTGTTCCCACCAATTCAGAAAAATTAACATTTTAGTATAAATTCCAAACGTTATCTAAACAATTCAAACCTATAGAAATATGTTTACATTTAGAAATTATAAATACAAAAAAATATCTGCCACTATAATAACAGAACTAACAATATCGAAGTAATTATTATTCTAAGGTTAAAATGACATAGTATTATGTACCATTACCAGTAACTGCAAAAATTTAAAGAATAATCCACAAGGACAAAAATATCACGTAACCTGTTATACATAATTAAAAAAGTAAAGTAAATAAAAAAGTAATCTTTAGAAAATTATTTATGTAACAAAGAAGAAAGTATTTTATCTAGTTTCTGTATAAACATTTCAATATCACTTTTCAATACACCAATTGATGCAGCTGCAGTTAAATATGGTACCTGATATTCATTGGAGTGAGCACCCCATCCTAAAAGGTCAGAACAGATTTCATCAAGCAGAATAAATTGAGGACTATCTTACTTTCAAATTTAAAATCACAAATAATTTTCACTTCATCAGCAGTTATTACACGTGCTCCTGATACATTTCTCATATACAACATAGCCCCAATATTGGTCAATGATGCTTTTGGGATATTTCTTAAAGTTAAAGCTGGAATATTCATACCATACATATATGAAAAAAAAATATGAAGAATCAATACCTATAGAAATAGGATTTGCTGGATTATCAATAACTTTCTCATCATACTTTTTAGCTAATTTGGACATCGCGGTTTTCAAATATGCATGCATAGCTTCACAGTTACCAATCATTTTCATATACTTTTTCTTTCCCATGCTAAGCAGAGTTAACACAACATCAACTGCAGCTGAAATAGACATGTTTTCTAAAAAAATTAAAAGGTAAAAATTTAAATAAACTTTGATAGAAAGCAAATTGCCTGAGCAAATATCAGTTAATCGGGAAAATATTTGTGTACTAAAAGAAACTACCACTGCTCCTCCTACTGGAACACACAAGTTTTTGTCTGTACTCTGAATAAATATATCAATACCACCATTTCTAAAACAATACACTATACTTTAAGTTTGAAATTTATTAATAATAATTTATACTACGGAATAAATAAAACACTTTGTCTAAATTTCACACTATATTATATATTTACTGCAACAAGTTTTGTCTCTTAAGACATTAACGAGCCTCGATAATGTCCTAACAGATGAAACTAGTCACAATGAATATATAATATAGTGTGAAATTTAGACAGTGTTTTATTTATTCCTTAGTGTAAAAGAATTTCACAAAGTAACAACCTCAACAATCATCTATTAAATAATAATTTGACACATTTGATTTTTTGGAAAATGATTCAGTCTTTTTTACAAATTTATGAAATGTCAACTACAGATTGTAGTATACATACAAACTAGTTTTATTAATTCTTCTCATTATATATCTATTGGATAAGCCATATGCATTATTGACTAAATGATAAATATCATGTTTTCTGCATATTAGTCCAATATGTTCGATGTCATCACATGCTCTTGGTGCAAAACAAGAAGTAGTAGACAAAATGCAATTTATATTTTCCGCACCAACATCTTTTATTTTCATTTCAATAGTATCAATGTCAGTAACATATTCACCATTTACACATTTTGTATCAATAACTATAGGTACAAAACCTAAAATAATATTATTACACTTTTTAAATGAAATATCTTCAAAATATTTACCTGCTGATATAATAGACTTAAAACATGATTTTTGGTCAATACGTGACCATATAACATATTTTGAATTAGGTTTTAATGAACGAAATGTTAGCATTGCAAAAATTAAACTCATACCTGTTGCCACAGGTATTACCCTACATTGAAAAGGTTTTATTACACCTATGTTTAAAAAATAATATTTGTGAGTAATATAATTGTAATATTATATATTGAAACTAACCCATTATTTTAATTATCTCAGAAATAAATGAATTTGCTAATTGAACTATTTTGGAAGATATTTCTCCTTTATCTTCTTTCTTAGACTTAAATGGTAAAGCTGTAACTCCCTGTGAAATATTGTAGTTTCTTCTAGAAACTATTTCTAAAATGTTGATTACTTATTAGAATAATTAATAATCAAAATATAGACTCAATTAACCGCTGGAAAACTTTATATTTCTATTTGGAGTTCTTGGATTACTAAAAATTGTTAATTCAAGAAATAAATCTTCAATTGTCTTAATATTCCATTCATCTTCAGGTATTTTCTTCTAGAAATAGATGTATTACCAATAATATTTTGTTATATGTTAACATACTTGCATGATATAAAAGATTTTTTATGAGTCTATTTTTCGTATTTATAGAGTCTTCTGCTTTTCTTGCATAAGATTCTGGTATTGTGCTATTTTGTACTAAATCCATTTTTGTATTAGTAATAATTGCTAAGTGATAAGTTTATACTATTTGTTGCTTTTCAAAATATCTACTTAGTTCTTATCAAAAATTATAACTAAATAAGAAATGAAACTCTTCTGAATTAATATACAAAAAGCACAGCAAGCAATTTGGAATTCACTTAGAATTGATGTGTTTAAATCAAGTCAGAAATAACTTTAGGTTAGAAAAAGAAATTGCGATACCTATAAAGCATTTTCTACGTATTAGGTTAGGAAAAAGTATTTAAATGAACATATATTATATGTAAATCAAAATGAAATCATTAAGTTCCATTTTACGTTCGAGGTATAATACTTAATTAACAATTTCGTAAATTTCACATACATCACATAATTTTTTAGATATGATAATTTTAAATACATCCAACCAATTAAAATAGGAATTAGGTTAATACATTCGACTGATGAAAAGATAGAAATTCCGAAACGAATTAATCGTGGACCAACTGATATTTTACGCGCATTAGAGGCTACTTTAAAAATTGATCCAACGGCGGCTCATTATAAATATCATGATGATCCATTTCTTATACCAATGTCTAATATTGGAAAACGCACATTTGCTATGTCTCAGGAATCTGGAAGAAAAGCTGCTCATTGGGTTAGGGCACAACATCCAGAATTATTTCAGCACCAAGAAGCAGATCCTCCTATAAAAGCGTTTTTTCCTAAAATGGTCTATAATAAAGATGACGTGACTCAAGAAAATTTAAAAAATGCAATTGAAGAGATATTAGTTACTGATGCCATAGAAATTTATAAATCATGTAAAGAAAGAGAAATAGAATTACCTACGGAAATATTAATTAGCTTTCTAGAGATGCTATGTTACTATAATTGTGAAGATAGTATACCAGAGGAATTTATTGAAGAAAGATGGTTTAGACAATCTAGTAAAGGCAAGCAAAAGCAAAGGAAAACTTGGAAGTAAGTTTTCGAATATAGTTTAAAAATATGATGCTGATAAATTAGAAACTATCAAAATTAATTATCAGACTATTCAATCTGTATAAGTTTTCTTGAACGGAATACACTTGGGTTTTAATTATATCTAGTATACATAATAACATTTTATTAATTTTAATCTTGCAAAGTAACATTTAATAATTTTACAATAAAAAAAAATTATATTTAAGGTAAATCAGGTATTCCAATCATCTTATTGGCTATTTTTAATGTTTTATATTAAAATTACAATCTTTAAGAGATGGTGCATTAGCCGAAGAACTATTTATTAGTATTGATAAACCAACTGGTTCTGTGTATTCAGCATTGATTCAAGGAATGTGTAAATATTATCAAGTAGATCGAGCATGGGCACTATTTCAAGAAGCGCAAGAAAAGGGTTTAATGTTAAACATCAATGCATATAATGCAATAATACGTGTATCCAATTTTATAAAGGAAGGTTATGACCTCAGATGGACATTTATTGTTGACTTATTAACAATGATTGAAAAAGCTAAAATTACACCAAATATTCAAACATTAAATGCAGTTCTTGAATCACTTAGTTTTATGGGTATTAGTAAAAACACAAGAAACTTAGTTCTACAAACACTTGCAGAATTTAAGAAAATAGGCATTGAACCAGCATTATCTTCGTGGTACCATATTCTAAATACATTTTATAAAGAACGTAAGCATTTCAACTAATAATAATTTTTGTGTAGTAGGATTTTACCCTGTAATTTGTTATATCAGGAGCACCAGTTAGCTGGATATTGGAAGAAATTTTAGTTTGTATTGAAAATAAAGAACATAAAATTCAAGATTTGAAGGACACACATTTCTTTGTAACAGCTATGGAAGTTTGTCGAAATTATTTAAGAGATAAGGAGTTAGCAAAAAGAATTAATAAATTATTACATTTTGGTAATAATTATGATTTGATTGGAGACTCATTCAAGGAGTCTGTATATTAGTAAGTATTTATCTCCAAAAATGTTTTTTTATCTTAATATTTGGTAATGTAGGGAGCCTAATTCCACTTTTTAATTATCCAACTTACTGTTTAAACTCTCAGCTAATTAATGAAAATGAATTTTAGCTCAGAGCAAAATAAAGTGATAGTATTTCATAAATTTTATTTGTCATTTACACATATGTACGTGACGTCTTTGAGCATACTAGATGCATTCAAAGAATTTATAGACTTCAATTTATGTATGAACTGTTCAAATTAAATTGGAGACTGTGGTTAACTATAAAAATAATCTCTTTTTCACAATGTAGTATTTCAACAACTAAGTTATCATTATCAGCAGTAAAAGCGTAATAACACTTGAACCATTAGGATACACTTTTCACAAGCAAAGTGCATCAATATATTCAATATATTAATATTAATAAATACTAATAAAAATTAAAACTATACTTATGTTTACCTGAAAGTCATTAAGTGTGACTGAAGGTAGACCGGTTATTTCAAAAGGTAAATAGAATCTCTTACCACATCAATGTTCGTATTCTCGCACAGAATAACCAGTTACTTAGATATTAGAAGATTATTTTAGTGTACACTGAAAATAAAGAACATAAAATTTTAGATTTAAGAGATATTTATTTCCTTGAAATAATTATGGAAGTTTGTCGAAATTATTTAACAGATAAGGAGATAGCAAAAAGATCTGATAAATTATAACATTTTGGTAATAATTATAATTTGATTGGAGACTCGTTTAAGGAGTCTGTATATTAGTATACAGACTCCTGCTCTAATCAGGATTTGTAAACCACCTTTCAGAATGTTTAGGAAATTTAAAGAAGCTCAAACTATTATATAAAAGGAAATTATTTTTACAGTTTCAACTGAACATAAGTAACTTTCTTCAATATTGTTCGGTTGTTTATGGTCCATTCACTATTACCATAGAATGTTAAAGAATAGCAACAATATGTATGAGGAAAGCTATTTTATATTATACTGTGCATTTGTATTTATAATGTTTTGAAATTTTTGAATAACTTTATGAACAATGTATGTACATTTACATTACAAAGCAACAAATAAAACTGCAAAGAATTTCATAAACTTTGTAAGGAATCGAGATAATATAATCGCAAAAACCTGGTCGAGACCTCAAACAAACTCATAAAAAACTTCGTTTGTAAAAGTACTACCCAAGAGCGTCTCTAAAACCAATATGGCGAACAAGTTTCGCTCGTGCATCATACTTATACTATGTCTCAGGTAAACATATGTAGATATAAATAGTTGAATTTAATATTATATTAGTATTGATATATTGATATTTATAGTGATGTACTTTATTTGCGTAAAGTACATGTTAGTGCCCAAAGTGTTGTTATTTTTCTACTGTTGATGATGACAACTTAGTTGTTGAAATAGGTCCTCCGATTTAAAAAATCAAAGGAATTCTTCCGAATGATATATAATCAGTTAAATTTACTGTTTTTAAAAAAAATTTAATATGCTTAGATCATAATTGTATTAAAATATACATAACATTACTGTTTTTTTCTTCTCCAGCCGTCATTATTTTATTCTACTTTGTGAAACTGAACCTTTAGATATCTTTATGGAGCAAATTTATTATAACTATGTACCTCACATTTATGTACCTGAACCGGGTGTCATGCACGAAATATTAAAGGCAATTGAAATGAATAATGCAGTAGAATATTTACCAAAAATTTGGTCAGATATGACCATATTTGATCATGTAATGCGTGAAAACCTATTAAATTCTGTCCTGGATATTATGGTTAACAACTATTCTGAAAGTAATGCTGAAATGAGGGAGAAATTTGCCGATATTGCATGGGACATTTTTATGAAAATTGAAAATCAAGACGAAAATAGAACACGACAACTAGGGTATGTATACATCAAATGTTCAAATCTAATTATATACGAAGCACTATCTGCTTTTTACATTGCAATTGCGTTTTGTAATAATAGATATTAAGAAAGTAATAAAAGTTGTGATGTATCAAAATATTAAAAAGCTGAAATATAAAAAAAGTTAAATAAAATCTACAGACGTATACAAATAAAATGTTTTTATATTGAGAAAGTATTTACAGAGTATATACGGTGGTCAGAAATTCGCGGATAATCGTCAGGTAGAACGGTTCTGTGATTAATTCTGGATAGAATATCCTAATACAGAAATGTTACAGTATTGTGCAAATTAATGGAGTCAAACACAATATAACTAAGAAAACCGTTTATTTGTCATATAATCATGATGAGATGGTATAAAATTATAAATTACTATTAATTTAATAAGAGATATGCCCTCCTTTGGCTGCGATGACAGCCTGAACTTTTTTCGGCATGGAATCTATTAATTTTTGACAATTTTCCTTTATTTTCTCGTCCTGAAACCACACCTGAATTACTGCTTCTATCAATTTTGTCTTGGTTGTACAGTCCATTTTATGCCTTACAAATGGCCCACAGATTTTCAATTGGGTTCAAGTCTGGAAAATTGCCAGGCCAGTCGAGGAGAGTTATTTCTTTTTCCTTGAAATATTTGGCCATAACCTTCGATTTGTGGCATGGAGCTGAGTCCTGTTGGAAAATTGCACCTCCGGCTCACATTTCTTCAGATCTTTTCCCAAATACTTATCCAGTAGTTATTTCTGGCTGTTCATCATGCCTTCTATAGGCACCAGCGATCCAGTCCCCATGTACGAAAAACATCCCCAAAACATCTTTCTTTACAGGATGTTTGACAGTCTGATCGATATGAGCTGCAGTGAGTTTTTCATCTCCACTTTTTCTCGCGAATTTTGTTCGCTGCCCCTGCACCAAAAAATGGGACTCGTCTGAGAACAACGCCTTTCTCCAGTCTTCCACATTCCATCCGGCATATTTCTTGGCCCAAATAAGCCTGTGCTTCATCATTCGTTGAGTGAGGAATTGCTTCTTCTGTGGTCGAATGGCTTTTCTTCCAGACTCTAAAAGTCTCCTATGAACTGTCGAGTCATGCACTTTCACTCTAGCGTCGGCTGTCTGTTTGTAGTTCAAAACTGGTTTTTCTTGGGTTGAGCTTGCTATTTCTGACCAAAAAAGTGACATCCCGGGGTGTCATCTTCCTCTTTCTCCCACATTTTCCCGCTCGTTTTACTTCAACTATTCCGGTATTCTTTATTTGCTGGGCGTGATATCCATATCGCGAACAACCGGTAAAAGCACAATATAAATCAAATTTTGAACTTTGAAAGAGTAAATGTGAACAAACTCTCTAAAACGCACTGAATAACTGTGTAATGTGTTCCCAGTGATATAGGTTATGTGTTTTGACATAAAACTACTGTCAGAACACATGTTGCTACATGCAGAAAACTAAAAAAATAGTCATGATTCCATTAATTTGCACAATACTGTATATTGTCAGTCGTTAAGGCACAAGAGATCATTAATGTCGAAAATGTGCGGCAAAAAATATTTGAAATTATTTGGAATTTTCTGTGAACATATGACAACCTTGGCCTAGAATAATGTCTGTTAATTAAAAATAATTATTTGTGAAATTTTTAACGTTTGTTAGTTTAACGTTCGTTATCTTCGCTTCCATCATTTAATTTTTGTGATATACCAAGCAATTTTTAATGTACACTTTCAACGAATACGCTAATATATATGTGATATTTGGGTTTTGCTATGGAAATGCGCACTTGGCAAAAGACGAATATGCAATACGGTATTGTTATTTTCATTAGACTTAAATAAAACTCGCATTTTGTCGTGTACTGATTTATTGATGGCTTTATACCATGTTGAAATACACTTTTTTTAAGCTATCCGTATGGCATAACTAATGACAATACAACATTTCTGTATAAAAATTGTGAGCACAGAATTAATCATAGACTCGCCCTACCTAGCGATTATCCGTGAATTTTTGACCAGCCTGTATATAAAGAAATGCAGGCTAATATTTCTAACAAAAAATACTAATAAAAAAGATATCTTGTCCGTCTACTTTTTAAGAGTAACATCACAGCAATTTCTCAAACATGTTACCAAATTTCCGCATAATTCCCAAGAAATAAGAGCTATATTTCTATTTATACACTTTTTCTTCGAAGTTTCTGCTTCAGAAGATTCCAAACATTTTGAATTAGGTTGACGTCCGAAGCTTATGGATCATCGTCTTTTTGTAGGATCCAATCAACACTGTAGTCTTTAAATCACAGTTTTACCGTTCTTAGAAATACTTTCTGGTGCAATTTACCACTCGTTTCGCGTTTAAAATACCGGTAAATATGCAAAAAGTTCCGAAACTTCTAGTGTTAAAGCAACCTCAGATATGAACCTGCACAGTGTATCTTACAGTACGCTGTATGATAGGTTTTTTATCTGTTGACCTTCCTTGCCTTCCTTCTAGGTGACCAAACTCGTAAAAATGATTCATCTGTAAACATAATGTCGGACATATCTGCTAGAATTTTCTTGTTTCCAGATCACGCGTTTGTCGACGTTTGTCGGATAGTAACAATTTAATTTGCCCTCAGTAAACGATACTGTATTCGCTATACTTGACGAAGTATTAATTGCGTTTTTTTTTTCTTCAACTAGAAATCACTTTATCTTGTCGCGTTGTTGTAGTGGGACTTTGTAAGCATGTTGCTGCAACTTTAAGTTTCATTTTAGGAGCTTTACGATGTCCACACAAAACAGTGCTTTAAAATGTTTTGCATATGATGCACTCGTTTCAACAAAAACTGTTAACTGCACCACATATCGATAACTGAACTAACTAAAACTGACTTTGTATATTAGGGAGAAAATATCTCTACCTACTTTTTCAGTCTCACTCTTTGTTTAACTTTCTCTTCATGTGATATTAATCTGCGTTTCTTAATATATAAACTGCAAATATTGTAATTTTTAGAAATTACAAATAATAGCTTCGAAGGAAACGAATCTACGAGTTTATAACTTAATGATTACTGATATTCCTAGATGAAATTGTTCCATGCCATTACTTAAGTTTCATATCTTGTAATGACTGACTCCGTTTCATATTTCAGATTTACTGGTGTAATGCTGGGGAGTATAATGGAGGTTGAATTGAGAAACAATGATTTTGAAAGGGCATACATTGTAATGGAGAAACTAAATTCAGATCATCAAGAAGTTGTTGGCGTAGCAAAAATTTCAGCCCTTAACTTATTTTTGGACTATTGCATTAAAGAAAAGGCACCTCTTAAAGCTATTGTATGTACAAATTGTAATTCAACTAAATTTATTAATATATTATTGTTTTTCAGACATGTATACAATACTGTTCAGAAAGTGGTTTCCAAGAAGCAGAAGAAATGGCAAGAAAACTTAACCAAAGTTTGACTCTAGATGAAAACCATATGGAAAAGTTATCAGTGATTGTAGGAAGCTATTTTTTGGAACAAAGTTTGAAGAAAAGTGAAGAAATACAGTGATGTAATTAAGTAATTGTTCTTTATGTAAAAAAAATTTAGGAATTCAAAATTTGCCTTTTATTTAATTTGTATTTTGACATTTTTATCGTAATCTCAATTTTTTGTCTTAACGAAAATAAAATAAACAAAAACTGAATATATGGAAATAAAATAAAATATGTCATAAGACCAAAATTGAAATCCATATTGTTACTTTCGAGGGTTTTTCTATATGAAAGAACATTAAAATCTATTTTAGAAAGTTAGGAGTGCGGAAGGTAGTATTCAAATCTATACAGTAACATGGATTTTCAGCAAATAAGTGAATTTTAAGCTTCCCAGAATATTGATTTATTGATAAGCGTACATATTGTGCTGCATACGTATTAATATTAATGCAGATGTTTATAGAGGGGGAAAAAATACAGTCGATAATGAAGAAAATTTTTTAATATTTAATACATGCCTTAATATATAACGTAAAGATGGCGGCTCTGTTGGTGAACTTTGCAAGTAGTAAGTAAAGAAAGCTAGAGCACATAATAATAGGGTAAAATTGAAATAATTCCTTTTGCTAAGTTTTTCAAAGAGGATAAATAAGATTATATTCAGCATAACGTGTTTATTTGAGATTAGAATCATTTTAGTATCTTTACAAATTTATTATTAAAATTGTAATTTAAATGAACATATCTACATTAATGGAAATTCTGTCGCTTAAACATTTTTTTATTAAATTGTATCGACTATAGAACAATTTTTGTAAGGAATAAATAAAGCACTTTTTCTAAATTTCACACTATACTATATATTATCTGCGACTAGTTTCGTTTCTTAGGACATTATCAAGCTAGTACAATATAGGTTATATTATCCTTTACGTAAGAAAACAGAATTGTTCTATTCTAATTAATAATTAAATCCGATTACAGGAAAGGGGTAGAGATAAAATATACATACAAGATTATTTGTCGGTCAAAGAGCATTTTTCGAAATATCTATAAATATAATTAACAGGAAAACTTAAGAAGAAAGTATTAGGTATAACTAAAGTAAGAAATTGAGTATTAAGAATTAAGATAAATTTAAAACAGATTAATTGTTTAAATATAATTGATCGTTATGAAGGGTAACAAAATTGAGTTTACTACACTTATTAATCTTTAGTTTCATATTTTTGTTATATGTGTGAAGTACTTTCGGTTTAAAATCTTTACGTATGTTATGATTCGTTTCTATTAGATGCTTGCTGAAATTAGAATCATTTATATGGTATTTTAGGCTTCGTAGATCACCATTTTTACTCCCTGATTGGCCAATATACACACTATTGTTTTTTAGGCATTGAAACTTATAAACACCGCATTCCTTGTCCATAGGATCAGTATTATCTTTTGCATTAAATAATATCTTGCCTAAATTAATATCTACTTTGAAAACTATATTGCTACTCAGATTTTTATTAAGGAACACTGCTACTTTTTCAGAGAAGTGCACATCTTGGTTTTCAACGGTGCGGATCGCGTACGGAGCTTATTTTTTCGTACAATTTTTTCGCCGTGTTTTACCAGGTGCGACACTTTGAAATTATCTGCTGATGATGACAACTTGGTTGTCGAAATGCGTATACAGAATTTACTAATAGTTAATTGTGGAAAGGGGTTATATATCAACCTTATTGATCAAGTCAATCAACCACAGGCTCCATCAAATTCAACTTTTTCAGAGAGTTCCAAAATAAGGTAATGTTTTGGAAGTTCTTTCGGTTTTATTATTTATGTTCGGATAAACTACGTTAAGATTGTATTTACCTACTTTATTCGAAGTAAATGTAATATATATATATATATTTTACTTCTACCCCCTTCTTGTAAACGGATTTAATTATTACTTTTAATTTTTCTATATAAAGTAGATTGTAATCTATACTGTACTTGCTTGACAATGTCCTAACAGATGAAACTAGTCGCAATAAACATATACTATAGTGTGTAATTTAGACAAAGTATTTTATTTATTCCTTAGTATAATGAAATTTCACAAAGTAAAAATACTAGTAATATTTTTTATATTTAGATGTCACACTTAGTGGCAAAATATCCAATACGCTCGAAACACACTTTTCAATGGAATGGTTTGGATTGCGCCGAAACTGATAATAGATAAGTTCATTATTGGTTAATATCGTGTAAATGTCGAGTGTTTTGTTCACTAAAAAATGTGTGAATATAAATACTAAATATCTCTTAGCCTTAATTTTATAGCAACAGTTTCACAAATCATTTCTTGTGGTAGATTCACACAATCGAATTGGCCCTAATTTAACGTTAATATTAGTCCTACGCATGCATATTTTATTGAAAATTTACAAGAAAGAATATGCATACTAGTACTAATGCTAAGTTAGGACTATTCCTCAGTATGAACTGGTCATCAAAACAATGAGAAAACTATACTTTCATCTTTTGGACAGAAAGGAAAACAATCCAATAAGTGAAAGCACACTATATGCTTTAAGCCACAACGAGTATGACACATACTGCTATACGAATACTGACAGTGCATGTATATGTTGACAACCAATTATAATGTCATTAATGAAGAATTCTAGTCAACAAAGCACTGACTACTACACGTTTCGTTCAATCAGAACATATCAGGTAGTCCCGCTTTGGCGACTCTATGTAAATCACCTAGTCACCAAATGTAGGGGCTTATCATACCAGAAGTGCCCATTAGGAGAAGAAAATTAATTTGCAACACAGAGTAGTTGGTATGAATGCATGAATAGTAAAGATAATTTGACAGCTCTTATAAGTGAGTACCTGAATGTTGTATGTAAGAAGGAAAGGGGTAACTCTAAATCATTGATATACCCTAATTTAGGTACTTTTATGGTACCACTACAGGACACTTGAGATTGTTAGGCTTTACAAAGCGAGTTCTGATGCATGAAATGTGTAATAGTTAGTACTTTGTTGACTGTATCTTTTTCGTTAACTATGTTAACTAAATAATTTCTTCAATTTTAGTTTCAAATGAACATCATTCGGGCATACGTTATGTTTGGTACATTCAATTAAAAAATTATTGCAATATATAGAATTGTTGCATAAATGTATTAAAACTTAAAGCTCTAATTATTGAAATTGTATAAGTACAATGACGTAAGATATTGTTAACTGTATAATTACATATAAACTGGAATAATCGATGTTGAAAAATCCTGCGGCGCTAAATTTACAACTATTGTAAGTGGCTAGTTTGATTAAAATTCGTAAACTTTGTGTTAATTCATCGTGGGATAAATTTTTCAAATCCAACGTATACATGAGATTATAGGCTAATTCTGCAGTTTTTTGTGATTCTTTCGACGTTTTATTACAAATGGATGCTATCCATATTGGTCCAACCTAGAATCGAAAAATTGTATAATTAAAATTAGTGTAAAAATTGTGGATCTGTGAGTAGGCATGCGGTAGTTTCCCCACAGTATTTCTTGTGATGTAAGGTGGTTGTATTGGGTTGGCAACTAAGTACTTTCGGTTTTGTAATATAAAATAAAACACTTTTTTTTAAACAAAGAATAGTTTTTAATCAATTATATATTTTCCAGTTTGCTCAATGACCTTTTGCCATCTTTCTTTCAGCTGCATGATTCCGTGCTCATAAAATTTCTGGTCCTCATCAGCAAAAAACTGAACCAGGTGCGAGTGAAGGTCATCGTCATTTCTGAAAGTTTTACCATTCAAAGAATTCTGCAAACTTCGAAATAAATGGTAATCAGATGATGCTAGATCAGGGCTGTATGGGGGATGTGGCATCACTTCCCAGCCAAGCTCCAATAGTTTCCCACGAGTTGCCAAAGATGTGTGAAGCCTTGCATTATCTTGGTGGAAAACTACACCTTTCCGATTCGACAATTCTGGCCGTTTTTCTTTGATTGCTTTACCCAGTTTTATTAATTGTTAACAGTAAACATCAGAATTGGTCGTTTGGTTCCTTGGAAGCAGCTCAAAAAACACAACACCTTTGTAATCCCACCAAACTGACAGCATGATCTTTTTTGGATGCAATTCAGCTTTCGATGTGGTTTGAGCTGGTTTATCGTGTTTGCTCCATGATCGTTTTCGAACTATGTTACTATACAGGACCCATTTTTCATCACCAGTGATGATTCTTTTTAAGAAAGTGTCGGTTTCATTTCGTCTAAGGTGCATATCGCAAAAGTTGATTCTTTGTGTTAAATGAATTTCTTTCAATTCGTGAGGTACCCAAATATCAGGCTTCTTAACTAGCCCAAGACATTTTAAATGTAGCCTCGCCGCAACCTCTCGAACAGTTATATGACGATCCTCTTCAATTATGACTTTGATTTGGTCATCATCAACTTCAGTAGGCCGACTAGAACGTTGCTCATTTTTGAGGAAAAAATCTCCAGAATGGAATTTTTTATACCAATTCTAACACGTGCGCTCTGTTAAGCAATTAGCACCATAAACTTCACATATTTTTTTGTGAGCCGCAGCAACTTTCTTTCCTTTACGGAAATAGAATAGTAAAATATGTCACGCACTACTTGCTTCTGAAGTTACGTCAATGTGACTAGTACCACGCGACAAACGGTAAAGTACAGCACTAACATACGTTATACAAAAAATAAAGCAACGCTCTCTACCAGTAAAAATCGAAAGTACTTAGTTGCCAACCCAATATTTCAATTAATAACTACGAAGAATACTGAGCATGCTCAAACTATGATATGTAGCTTTGTTTCTAAAGTTAGATCAATACATAAAGAATATACAGTGGTATGAAAAACAATTAATAATTTGAAATTGATAGGCACATTTTTTTGTTTGTGACTATTGTCATTTCTTTTAAATAGTAATAACTTTGCAGATAATTTTTTAGACATTTTAATTTATCTATAAATGATGAAAAGTAACAGTTTTCCGATAAAATAAAAATAAATTAAATTTAAACAAAATTGGGAATACTTAGCTTATCCATCTTAAACTTATCGTGATATTCATTTCAGAACTTTCGTACCATTGACGACGTAAATTTATTAACATAGATGCTTTGTTTTTTCCAACTCATTCGCCTCAACAAACCAGTGTCTCTTTCAATTGTGGCGTGCTTCCTACCACTACTTTTTTTTCATTCCTTAACGCTAAAGTATCTAGCCTTTCGTTCGTTCATAATTTTTCCAATACAGAGAAGTTTATGTTATTAATGGTAAATGATAACCAAGATACATATTTAAAATGAGAAGGGTTTTTTTTATTTTTAATAATTAATGACATACATGGAAAAATCCGAAATAATCTTCCCATAAATATTACTTATTGTATCTTAATATTTTTGGCATTCGAATTTTTTTCACACTAGACTTCATCTTGGCTTCCGGTACTTGCGTTGCTGACGTTTCATCTTTAATTCCATAAGACATCTTCGTGGCTTAACTGCTGCTACTGCTATCGTTGTTTCACTGAAAATCCCATAATCAATTTCAGTATAACAACGGTGTCCCACTTTGCTGTCTTGCCTTTTTTATTTGCAACACCATGTTCTTCACAACGCCTCTCATGCTAAAGAAAATCATTTTTTCGTACAGATCGAAATTTACATACAGACATAGGCATGCCTTCATCATCAAAGAGCAAAAATTTGATTTGTGCTTTAACAGACATGCCATAGTAGTAGTCAGAGTTCGTCATTTGTAGAAATGCTATTAACATAAGGAAACACCATGAAACGCATTGTATCATCTGCTCGTTGATCAAGGCATAAAGCACACAAAAGTAACGAATCGTTTTCAATAGAAGATACTCGTGAAGAATGGTACGAATTATCGGTGCATGCATTCTCAAACATTCATAT
Source organism: Dermolepida albohirtum (assembly GCA_031893035.1). Taxonomy (NCBI): domain Eukaryota; kingdom Metazoa; phylum Arthropoda; class Insecta; order Coleoptera; family Scarabaeidae; genus Dermolepida; species Dermolepida albohirtum. The sequence continues at coordinate 15,728 of JAVIWB010000614.1, read as the reverse complement.
ATCTTGCAATAACTTACATCCTTATTGTTCTCCAAAATGTTCCTGACAAATCTTTTCAGTAAAGAGCGAAAGAGAAATTTCTTCTCTAAAATTTCTTATATCATCTGAATACGGTCGTTTGATGTGGATAATTATCATCTGATATAAGAACTATTTCTTTCAAACACTGATCAATATTCAATTCATAAAATTGTGCGGTACACCGTTGTTGACCAAGATGGAAAACGAGCTGTTTACATTGATACAGTTTGGGAACACACAGAAACAATGTGCCGCCAGTTAAACGTAGGCTTGAACAAGTATTACCAGGTATTACTCAGTAACACTATATTGCAACACTTTTACAGGACCTTTTATATGATACAAAGTTGTCAAATGAAGTCTAGTCAAAATAGTGTTTTATTTGTGACTATTGCCTATTCAGTAATAGAAAAATAAATAATATAGAAAATATATTTTCGAATAACTACTAAATGTTTATATATTAGGAAAAATATAAATTTCAAATAAAAGTTATTTAACACGTAACTACCATAAATTCTAAATAAAAGATCTATAAACGTAGTATTATTTCTGTACAATTTCTCATTCGCTGTTTACCATAATATTGTAGAAATATAGGAGAACTGGAGATCTCATTTTGGTAATTATATATAAAATTGTGAAAACAAAATATCGGATGATGATTTAAGAAAATATTTAATCGAAACATGTTGAAACAACCGAAGTTAAGTAATTGGTAATTTAATAAAAATTTATTCTAACATAATGTTCATGTTCTCTATGAAGCAACATTACCAATGCAACAAAGCTTTATTAAATAAATAAGAAGAATAAATGAATCGGTCTAGTAAAATCCAAATTAGTATTGCAATAATTTTGTTATAATAAGTGTTTACATCTATAGAGAAACAACAACATGCATTATTTTCATGAAACGAGAAAACCAAAATTATGTACAAAACTTACTAATAAGAAAACCAGCCAGAGAAAAACTAGGTAGTGATATAGAACAGCGGAGTTCCTATGAAGTGGAATATCAAAAATAAATAGAAAAAATGTAATGAAATGGAAATCAATCAGCAATATCGATAATCCATACAGTTCATTGTAAATAACAACGATTTCTAACAGTATTCTGTACATTTTTGAAATGTGATTAAATGTCCCTGCCATGTCTCTTGAACTTAAAACATGTCTGGGACGATGTCCTCTTTTATATAAACTAATTATTATTTCATTAATTCTATAAAAACCGAAGTGTATTCTTTGTGCCAGATAACAAATCAGAAGTGTACTGACGCCCAATCGTAGTTTATATAAGTTCTCTATCATAAAAAATTTACGAAACTTTTTCGGAATAATTATTATCTGTAAATATATGTCAGTAGCTATGCAGCATATTAAAAACCCATACATCAACAATATTTTTGCAGTAAACGAACTCTCTTTTCGAAGTGTTTTGATTTTGTAAAGAGATATCATTTGTTCCAGTGTAGATATTTTATCAAACAAATTCTTATAATTAATGACTCCACGACTACGAAATCCACATGTTAAAGAAATATTTAAAAAGTAAGCGATAAAAGATGAGATCATTTCGGAAACTATGGCCATTCTTAAACCCCTTTTGAGTATGATAGAGATTCTTCCATGCATTTGAAAAATAAATAAACTTATAAATAACACGATGAGAAGTATGTGAAACGCATTATACAATATTTTATTTGAATATTTAACTATTCTTAGAGGAGTTATTACTAAAATTTCAGTAAGAGTGAATAATAATTTTGGCTCTTTTGAATACATTCTGCTATTTTATATGACACTTTAGAATACACTAACTTGTACATTTTGGTGTTTAGGAAACATAACAATACTAATATTTATTTAGGTATTCTGTCATAAAATCTATAGACAACTACTTATTAAATAAATTACTAATAATTATTATTGATTGACTCAGTGGGACAATGGAAATTGGTTGTAATAGCGTTCCGTTATTAGCTTTCGTAATTTAATTTGTCAGAGAAAAAAAGAAACAATTACTTGCAATTTTATGTAAGTGACAGGTAGTCCCACATACATATACTTTATAATAAATATAGATTTCATAAAAACTCTCTCAAGTCACACTATTTTTGAAAAATACATTATATTCAAAAATATATTTTTTAACAGATTGGTCAAAATAGTAATACATCTACACAACAACGAGACAGACCGGGCGTTATCATAGTTGAAGACAATGCCTTGTCTGTTGCTAATTTTTAGGTAGTTTTTCATTAATTGACATTTTTAATGGTCGAGTTGCTTATAGCACTTATCTAAATTAATGATTTCCTTAGTGCGAAGATACTCATACTTGAGAATTCCTTTCCAATCATACCAAACACGAAGAATGACTTTCTTCGAGAGTAGATCGGACTTCGGGATTACTTTTTTTGAGAGTAGATCAGACTTCAGAGATGTTAATGATGGATTGTTTTTTAAACTCCATAATTTTTTGCATTTAATATTTACAAATAGACACTTTTCATTTTTATTCCATTCACTTTGGAAATAAGTCATTAGCATTGCGTATATAAATAGCTTATCGACATATGATGCAATAAATTCTCTTCTGCTAAAGTGTTAAGAACCCAAACACAGAATCTATTAACGCATCCAAGCTTCTGCAAAAGATTAAATACTGACGATACTATTTCGCGTATAAAATATTTATGCTATCTGCTGTGTAATGTAATGGTAGTTATGTAGGTTTTCACAACCAGTGTTATTTGTAATAGAATCTTCTTGCGGGTTTTGCTATATTGTCATAGTTTCTGTTGGAACTTCACTATCTATACTGTCTGCTTCATTAGGATCCCCTATCAGACTGATTCTCTCCGCTGCCGTTCTTCTTTATGGTGGAGTCCCATCATCATCCTAAGCAAAAGAGGGGTCTTATAAAAACGAGCGGGAACGATCAGCGATGCTGAAAATTTGGAAGAAGAAAAGGGACATATCAAGGAAGTACAATAAACGAACGAATATAGCAATGCAGAGGTAAGAAGAGTCTTGAGGAAGTCCAGAATGGAATGGTCACCAACAGAAATGGAATCAGCTAGAAGATTAGCCCGTCTACCTTACATCTCTTAATTAATGAAGAGATGGAATGATATTGGTGAAGGAAAATTCAAAATTATGTTTTAGTACTGCATCCTCTATTCAATATAACTTTTCTAGAACCAAGGACACATTACCACGAATAAAAATAGAAGAGGTCTACAAATTAATGTGCGAGTGCGGAAAGAACTATGTCGCGCGAATGGGAAGATGAATTGAACAAATGGAATATTAGAGCGACACACAAAGAAAAAGAACTGGACAATCAACGGCTGCAGAACATGTTCACTAGAATGGATAGAAAGTAAACTTTGAAGAAACAGAAGTATTTGCTACTACAAAGAACTAATATCGAAGAATCATTAGAAAAGCTATGAAGATAGAAAAACATTCAAATTTTAACCGTCAAGACGGCTATATGCTTAGCAGATTTAGTAGAAAAACCCACTGCAAGAATCAGTCACAACGAATGGAGCAACACGGTAACGACTACTGAATCTACAACATATATACATACAGAAAATCGGCAACGGAGAGAATGTCTGACAGTTGATCCTAAAGAAGCTGAAAGTTATGGAAAGCGAAACGTCTATGGAAACTACGATAACGAGGCTTCCCTGTCGGTGCAGATTTTTATTTTTTTAATTAAACTGTTTTGAGAATGGTTAATTCTGTCATATCACTGTTGCTGTAAATACCATATATTTTACTAATCATTTACACTTGACTCTTTCCAGAAATAAAGTATAATTAAATGTCAAAAATTCATGGATAACAAGCGCCTCTCTCTGTCGTCCACTATGCTGAACGACAAAGCGAGAAACGCTGTCGTTGTACTTTCTGGTGTTTAGGAAACATAACGACACTAATATTTATTTTTGTTGATTGATTTCTGTTCTGTTATCAAATCTATAGACGACAACTCAGATTAAATAAATTATTAATAATTATTATTGATTGACTTAATGGGACAATGATGATTGGTGGTAACAGAGTTCCATTACTAGCTATTGCAATTGAATTTGTCAGAAAAACAAACTAAACAATTACTTCCAATTTTATGTAAATGGTATGTAATCCCACAAATATACTTTTATAATAAATATCGATTTCATAAAAACTTTTTAAAGACTCAGCATTTCTGAAAAATACATTATGTTGAATATTAGTTTGTTCGAAAAACTTGTAGCCAATTTTACATAAGTTTTTATAAACAGATTGGTCAATTTATTAAAACAATTAAACGACAATGAGACAGACCGCCCGTTGCCATAGCTGAAGACAATGCCTTTTCTGTTACTAATTTCTAGGTCATTTTTGACACTTGTAATCATCGCATTCGCTTAAATTAATGATTTCATTAGAGCGCAAATGCTTGTACTACACAATTCCTTTCTAATCCTATCAAATACGAAGTATGACTTTCTTTGGACGTAGATCAGACTTCAGAGACATTAATGATGGATCGTCTTTTAAACTCCATGATTTGCGTTTAATATTTGTAAAAAAAACATTTTTCATTCTTAAAAATTACTCACTTTGATAATGGATCATTAGCACTGCGTATATAAATAATATCGCTTCTGCGACGCATTAAATTCTCTTCTGCTAAATCGTTAATAACCCGAACGTAAAATCGATTGCCGCATCCAAGCTTCTGCAAAAGATTAAATACCGACGATATTATTTGACGTATTAAATATTTATACTACCTCCTGTGTAATATAATGAAAAAGCTACGTAGGTTTTCACAACCGATGTCTTTTTAAAGGAATCACAACCAGAGTTATTTGTAATAGAATCCTCTTGCTAGTTTCGCTATATTGTCGTAGTTTCTATTGACGTTTCGCTATCTATACTGCCAGCTTCGTCAAGATCCGCTATCAGACTGATTCTGTCCTTTGATATTCTACCTTATGTTGAAGTTTCATCGCCATTCTGAAGAGTAGTCTCATTAAAACGGAACGATCATCAATGTCGAACTTTTGGAGGAAGAAAAGGCACACAGCATGGAAGCATAGAAGTAGTACGGACTTAGCAATACAAAGATAAAAAGAGCCTTGAGGAAACCCAGAGCGGAAAGGCCACTAACAGAAATGGAACCAACTCGAAGATTCGCTCGTCTGCCTTACATCTTTTGATCATTGAAAAGATAGGAGGATATTTGCGAAGAAAAATGTAAAAGATATGTTTTAGTACAGCAACCTCTTTTCAACATAAGTTTTCTAGAATCATGGACAAATCGCTACGAATAAAAGTAGAAGGAGTTTACAAATTAGTGTGCGAGTGTGGGAAGAGTTATGTCGGGCAAACCGGTCGTTAGATTAAACAAAGAGTTAAGGAACATCAAAACGATCAAAACGATCAAAACGATCAGAACGACACCATGTTCACGAGAAAGGATATAAAGTAAAACTTTGAAGACACAGAAATATTAGCTACTACAAAAAATTACTATCGATTAATCATTGGAAAAGCTATGGAGATAGAAAAATATTTAAATTTCAAGCGTGAGGACAGCTATATACTTAGTAGACATAGTAGAAAAGCCTAGTGTAAGAATCAGTTACGACGACTGGAACAAGACGGTAGCGACTGATGAATCTACGACATATGTACATACAGAAAATCGGCAATAGAGAGATTCATTCTGATTGCTGATCTTGAAAGAGTTGAAAGTATGGATAGCGAAACGTCGATAGGAACTATGATAACGCAGCCTCCTTGACCGTGACCAGAAATTTTTATTTTTTTGTTTAACGGACTGTTTTGAGAATAGTTAATTCTGTCATACCACTGTTGCTGATCATTTGCACAGGTGCCTTCCCACAAATAAAATGTAATTAAATGTCGAAAATTCTTTTTATATGGTCCAATTACGTCTAAACTGGCACACACGAAATACAATTGTACATTAGAGCGAAATCTTCTAAACGGACAACCATTAGACTATCCGATGATGAACATTGTTCCGGAATTTATGCTGTTAGAGTATGTAGTATACAACTGATAACTATACCCCGTCTTGTAATTTCACAAAACTTATTTATTTATACTTCATTTATGTCGCATTATACAATAACTTACTTCTGATAAAAAGCACAAAAAATATACATTTGGCAAGGCTTAATTTATTTTATGGTGCATGACTCCACGATTTTTTGTATTAGGTCTTGTAAAAAAAATGTAAGAAAATAAGACCTGAATTAAATTTGTAATTCCTAAAATGCGCAAAAGGGAAAACTAAAGAAATTAATCAATGAATTAGGCGACAATAAGTAAAGAAATGTTTTTATATTAGTATTCTAAAGTAATATTATATAATTGTAAATTATACGTACATTTATAAAGTAAGATCGTAAATGTAGTTATACAGTCGTTCGTTTATCTTGATAGTAACGGACAATGTCATTAATGTTTATTATTGAAGCATATGCAACCAAATATACACGATTTTCTACACTCATTTTTAGCTATTATAACCGTTCCCAAATTTTAAAAGCGCTTGTCAATAGCGTAATATTAACAGATATGCAATTTAATAAATGATAAAGAAAATTTTATATTTCAACATATCTAATTGAAATATTTTTTTATTTGTTTATTGTTATTCAAGTCGCTTTTACACAAATAATTTCTAATTTAAAATTTAGTATAAATATTCATTGCCCGATATAACTTTAACTAAAACAAATGTAACGCCAATCACAAATAGTAGCAAAAAGTTGAAAATTTTTACTACTTTTAGTTGCTTTTTGTAAACTAATATCACATGGAAACCAAGATCACTACAACTATTGCAAATGGTTCTACAGAATAATTACAAGGCTTGGCACATGTAAACGAACTGTAGGGAAATAAAATGGTAATGAGTTGTCTTTAAAATTTTATTTAAATTAAACGAAAAAATTTGAATAAGTTTTAAATAATTTACTATACAGTTTAGTCTAGGTTTCCGTGCTGAAACCACGTTCTTGGCATTGACACCATTTCTGCCAATGTTTGGCTCACACTTGCAACTCACGTTTGCAAGTGGATCTGATTTCTTGGGATTCTATTATGTGATTATATTAATAGGGGTGCGATTACATAAGTTGTACAAAACATTTATAGAAGGATGAAAAGTAGTCTAAGACCTGCATTGTTTCGGTCTATTTCCAATGTCTTGGACTGTCAAAAATATTGACAGAGTGAATGACATGATGAAAAGTCACCATTGTTGTGGATTTATTGCAAAACGGTTTATTCCGAAGAAGCTAGTTTTTCATCAAAAAACACCGCAAACAGGTTACTAAAAACATACTTGAATGAACTAAATTGGATGCTACATATACATACATACTACATTCATGCAATGCGTTTAGCAGGGGGGATCTTATAATAATGTTCCAACCGACAAATATTTGAAAATTGTCGACATTTTGAAGATAGTTTTTATCCTTTTAACCTAATTAGCTTTCTTTCTTATCTAAGGCGTATTCTGTCAACTTATGCCCTAATGCTGAACTGTTGGGGGATGTAAAGACATAGATTATATTAGCATTTTTCGCAACAACAGAAGAAGACGACATTTTACCTAACTCGAATAAATCTACGCACTTACAGTTCCATTTAAGTCGACAACTAATGCTTTTTAAGATTACCTTATCAGTCTGGGAAATTAAAATGCTTTGCATTAACTTTTACATACAAATGTGTCAGCCTTATTATTACAATTCCATAGATTAACTGTATGGAATTGTGTATTCCATGTTTATTTATCATGTAACAACCTATTTAATTTGAATTATAATTTGTAAGTCAAATACGTATAATAGAAATGAGCCATTTATTTACTTTTAAAGAAGAAATATATGTATGTATGTAATTCTATAAATAAATAACATGGTATATTCAAAGTAACAATCCAGATGTACTACCTCGATGTTACCATATTTGGTTAAATGTGCTCATTTGTATAAGACTTACTTTTTTATAAATTAACCTTGCTCTTAACGATAGATAAACATGGAAGAAATACCTGTATTTTCACTAAAAACTAAAGCGCCAGCAACATACGAAGCATATTTATAAAGTAAGTTCTAACGACCAGACATATATGTATATAGCTTCAATATGTACATATGTATGTATGTTCTCATACAATATACCTATAGGTATACTATGTAAGAACATTGCCTCCTCTTTGAACCTTTTACTAGCATTGCCACTCATTTTCCCTATATTAAGAGGAGAGAATTCATTAGATTTAATAATAATATTTATATTTTATGCAGTCTATTTCATTATTACTTTTTACAGTATGTTTCGAGTTCCAATCTTTTACTCTTTGCATTATAAAACTTGGATGTCTATGATTTATTAAATCTTATAGAATGTATTAAGCATTTTCTTATTCGATCCCCATTTTCACGCTTCTTTTAAGAATATTTAATATTAAAAATTAGCTATCCACAAAATAAATGTGTACATAAACTTATTCGCATTACTAGTAAAGTTCCAAATAATTGAATACTGACAAAACAGCGTTTTAAAGCGCGTTTTTATCCATTGGTGACGGTTATTTTAGTGTATGCGTAAGTATGTATTCGTTTTTGTATTTAAAAATAATAATAATAATAGTACTTTAGTATGGAATTGACCTTCAGTTCCGTTTTCTTTCATGTTAGCTAGATTTTCATTCTGGCGAAATTCTTAATGATTCCATATACGAGATTTAAATTAAAATTTCTCCTTGACTAATTTATGGCTATTCTATGTTCTAATACGCAAATTAATAACACAGTATCGTCTTATGCCAGCCTCCTGAGGACATCTCTTTTGATAAGTTTCTACCTAATAATGAATGTTTATTTGCTTTTTATCTCTCTCGCTTTTTGTGTGTATGCTTCTTTTTAGTAGTTAGGTAATAACTGTTTCGAAAATCATCGTGTGTTTCACAGACAAAGTAATATTCCTCCTCAGTGGCACACACAGTGAGAATTCAAATCCGGATATTGAAATATCAGATTTGAACCGTTTAAATCTAGATACTAAGATATACAGATTTAAGTCAACAATTGTTTTCTACAGATGGATTCTCAAGAGTGAGTTGGTTTATATATGTGCTTAGTTTTCTAGAGCAACGTTTTGTTATTTAATAAAAAAAGAAGTTGCTTCGATTCTGAAGAAAAAGAAGATTGTCGCTCCACGAAATATATGATTTAGTGAGACTTACGTCTAATTATCTAACATATTGGTTTAATTTTTTGGTCATTTGGCGAAAATATATTTCACCAAGTTAGTCTTCGTTTAAAATTCATACTAAAACAACAAAATAAATTTGAATGAAAGTGATGAAGAACGATTTTAATTTTTATTTACCCAAACTGTATAATTACAATGATATAAGATATTGTAAACTGAATAATTACATACAAACTAGAGTAATTAACAAAGAAAAAGCCCGCGGCAGTAAATTTACATTCGTTGTAAGTGGTTTGTCTAATAAAAAATAGTAAATTTTGAGTTAGGTTATTGTTGGAGAAACTTTCTATATCTAACGCATATAAGAGATTATAAGCTAATTGTGCAGTTTTCTGTGATTCTTTAGATGTCTTGTCGCAAATGGATGCTATCCATACTGGACCAATCTAAACAAATACAAATATTACGTAACTATATTAATAACAATATCTAAATTACTAACACGGGCAAGCGTGCAATTCGACGAATTCGTGTGATTTTACATATTACGCAAAGTGTAATGTAAATTCAATCATGTGATTGCTATATATCGAATGAAGAACTTCACTATTCTTCAAGTGTGTGCTGCCAGTTGCTCTTAAAGTGTTTCGGTCTTGAGATGTATTTAAGATTAAGAAATATTTAAGATTTAAAAAGTAAGATTCAACAATAATGGATAGTATATTGTATAGTGAGCTTGTTTACATATTTTCTCTATTCCTATGTCATTCTGGTGGGTTAAATAACTGAAAATCCTATTCTACGTATTAAGGCTCATTCAGAAAATAAGTTTCATGCGACTATTAAGGAGAAAAACGATTTTTTTAAAATGTTATTTAAAATGAATTTTTTAATGCTATCTGCTTCTGGGTTTCCGGGCTGGAACCGCGTCACTAGTATATCTGCCGACGTTTCGTACCCATTTGTAAATTGCACTGAAAAACTTTTTTTTTTCAGTGCAGTAGTTCAGCCCTGAAGATGTCCCGTACAAATGGGTACGAAACGTCGGCAGATATACTAGTGACGCGGTTCCAGCCCGGAAACCCAGAAGCAGATAGCATATACCACGACCGCGGAAGTCTACGTACCAAATAAATTTTTTAAATTTTTAAATATATTAATTAATTAATTTTAATAATATAAAAATAAATGTGGAATACATATCTTCGTTTTGGCGAAAAGTTGTTCCATTAAGGTCACATTGCTGCATATTCGCCAACGCAACATTGTTGTTGGTAATATATTCGCATTAAATAATTCGTGAACAACAAAATATAAGCAAATATGTCTACAACAGTGGATATTTCAAGAATAATTCTATAGAAATTATGTGATTCTAGATACATTGCGGGAAAACTAAAAGAATGATAGGTTGCCTCCAATGCAATAGAATTAATTTGAACATCTTGAACTCCGATAATACTTTGTAGAATAAAATGTTTATTTTTCGATTCTTCAATTTTGAGGTTAATTGAATAAATTCTATATAAGATTATTTATAATAAATAAATATAGCGATAACAGGCTGTTTAGGCACAGGTTAGAGATTTGCTTCCATTCTGTTCGTCTTTTTTCCAATTCATTATTTTATTTTCTTGCAAATCCTCTTTTACTGTCTGCTTTCATTTACTTCTAGGTCGCATTTGTCTTCAACTTGCCGTTGGTTTGTTCGTAAGACTTTTTGTATTAATCTCCTTTCTTGTCTTCTATAATTATGACCCAACAAACTGTCCCTGCTCTTTTAGAAATTATGATTGATATTTCTATTTCTCCCGACTTTTGTTCTCTCCAAAAATTTTCCCCATTTTCCTGACATATTTCTAGTCTCTTTCTCCTTGAAATATACTCTGACTTTAAATACTTTATGTAGTAAAACTTATTACATATCTGTCTCCTTTATTAATCTTGATTCAACTTTATTATTTTTTGAATTATATTTTCCTTATTTTATTGCTGTATATACTTCTACTTCAAATTCGTTTCGCTGATTGACTTTATTATCTAAAATTTTCAAGTGTTTTCGGAGCGCCGTCATCTTTTCTGGCGTGTACTTCTAAAACGCTTTCCACTTTTTGCACTTCTTTTTCTGTTTGAGTCGCCACAACCTTAGTATAACAATATTATCTGCGTACAAAAGGCATTCGCGATTGCTCTTTATTATTACACTTGAATAATTTATACAACTATTTCTTATTAGTTTTTCTGAGATAATATTGGGTCTGGGAAAAAGTTCGTGGCGTTTTTTCAGTAAAATTCAACTGGTCCCCGCATGGCGCGTGGACGAATTCATTTAAACCGAATATGCTCCATTATTATCGACAATGTTTCGCCATTTTTTTGGTAGATCCATGATCCCATCGGTGAAAAACTTCTGTGGTTTCTGGTCGAAAAACTGAATCAAGTAGTTTTCACAGGCTTCTTTTGAAACCAACTTAATTCCATTGAGAGAGTTCTGCAGAGATCGAAACAGATGATAGTCAGAGGGTGCTATATCCGGACTGTAAGGTGGGTGCATCAAAACTTCCCAACCAAACTCTCTCAATTTTTGACGGGTCATCAAAGAAGTGTGTGGTCGGGCGTTGTCATGATGAAAGACAACACCTTTCCTATTAATCAATTCGGGCCGTTTTCTTTCAATCGCCTGGCGTAATCTCTCTAGTTGTGCACAGTAGAGTTGAGAATCAATCGTCTGACCAGTTGGAAGTAGCTCGTAGTGGACGATTCCCCTCCAGTCCCACCATACACACAGCATCACTTTTTTTGGCGTCAATGTTGGCTTAGCGAACGCTTGTGACGGCTCACCATCCTTTATCCACGATCTTTTACGCTTCCGATTATCGTACGTAATCCATTTTTCATCTCCGGTTATTAAACGTTTCAGAAACGGCTCGATTTCATTCCGTTTCAGCAGCGCATCGCAGATGTTAATTCGGTCCATCATGTTTTTCACGCTCAACTCATGAGGAACCCATACGTCAAGCTTTTTTTTGTAACCAGCTTTGTGTAAATGGTTCAAAACAGTTTTGTGGTCAATGCCTAGCTCCATGCCAATATCGACACTGCTGATATGCTTATCTTGTTGGACTTTTTCAAGAATTTCATCAGATTTTTCAGTGATTGGACGACCGGAGCGTGACTCATCTTTCACATTGAAATTTCCAGAACGAAAGCGAGCGAACCATTTCCGCGCAACAGATTTCGATAAAGTACCTTCACCGTACACAGCACAAATTTTATCACAAGCCTGCGCAGCGTTCTTCCCCTTATCATAATAATATTGCAGAATATAGCGAAATTTCTCATTATTCTTCTCCATTTTCAAGTGCTAATAACTTTCCAACCACTGCACCGATTACAATGTTTCTACGCTCAAACTAACGTTCGGAAGGTCATCTAAAAAACGAGCCGTCGGTGGTGTCGCTGTGACTTGTTGTTCTTTAGTTATCGGCAACCAATGCCATCTATCGGGAAAAACGCCACGAACTTTTTCCCAGACCCAATATATAGAGAGGTAGGCAGTGGACCCTTCTTGTCTTAGATTTATTCTGGTTGTGAAAGGTCACCGCAGAGGTCAATTCAATCCAAACTATGGTATATGGTAACGTGTCGAAACATTCGTGACCGAAAAAATGGGCAGTAGTAAACATTTCCTTGTGAATAACAGGAGAAAACTCATTTATATTCAGCCTTACTTGGATTCTCACTATTATTTCCTTGCTGTCTGTAAAACAATTTGGTAAAGGTATATGGAAAACTAAAAAGGAAAAGTAAAAAAGACGTTTGAAAGGTTTCAGAGCTACAAGACAGGAACTATCCACGGAAAGAAACAAGCCTGAAGACGAATGAACCAGAATTATCTATAAATATATATATATATATATATATATATATATATAAAGCTGAGAGATTCAACACACTAGAGGACGTGAATGCGATGGGGAGATCTATGGTTAAAGTTAAAAGCTGGTCAAATAGAGCTAAGATTACGTAGAGGATAAAGGGGTCATAATCATGACAAGCTTCAATAGGCATAGTTCCACAATGGATCTAAAAGAATAGCGTTTAAATAGACATTATGGCCACCATAAAAATCAAATGTAATCTAATTATTCACTGTTACATGACTACTTAATCACTTTATTTGGAAATCCAAGGATTTTTACGACTTTAATGCAATTGCGTATTATGCTTACATAATACATTGTTTAATTTTATAATGCTATTGGAGTGGAGTATATCTAGACTGTGATGATGTTAATGACGGTTATTCCTTTCTGTCGAGTCTAGTAAACTAATGGATAATTTTTTTGACAAAAAAGTTTTTTATTTTGTTTTTAAATGCATCAAGCGCTTCTTCGGCCGATGTAAAATATAAACCACATAACTTATCCTTTACATGTAGAAAGAAATAAAAAGAGATAATTGAGTAGTCGGCCAATGGTTCATTATTTCATCAATGCTTTGGATATTCTAATACTCAATCATTCTAGCAGTAGTTTCCCTTGGTCAATTTTCGCGAAGTCTTTTGAGAACTTAAATAAAACTGTAGTGCACCGTACTGTATTAGCAGTGCAACTATCTTTTTGTTTAGACTTTTCTTGAAAATTGTTTATTGGATTTGGCTTATTTTCAAAAAGTCAAGCTGTAGATTGTTACTTATTATCATAGTAATATACGCAAGTTGCATCATCTGAAATAATGTTGTACTCTTGACGAGATAATCTATTGCCAAAATAATCTAGCGTAGATCTACATTATCTCACGAGATCTTTTTGAACTGGAGCCAAATTATGGGGAATCTAATGCGACTAAATGCATATCCTCTTCCTTCACGTTCCGCCAATATTCTTTTCGGCAACAGCCACCAAGTATCTAATTGATTTTCTCATAACGTTTCTTATGGCTTCAGCCATATTTGAAAGAATTGAAGTTTGGTAATATTTTAAATCTTTGTAGTTTAAAAATAATCAACTGTCACGATCTTTAATTAAGTTTGTAAATTGCGAAATTTGTAGCAAATTAACGTGGCCCGTTGCGGAAATTCAGTGAAAAGAGAACAGCTCTCGTATGTACATTGTGAGCAATATCTGTATTTGGTAGCACAAAAATCTCCAGATTGTAACATTTTTATCTTCATGCATTGGTAACACTTTTATGTGTTGTTGTAGTAAACGAACGTTTTAAGTAATTAGGTTACGGTTATTAATGATGAACGTCAAAAGTACGATCAATTTTACACTGATGCCAATGTAAGTACTCCGTTTTTAATTTTTAACAGATGGCGTTGCTCACTCTGTATTTCACTCTCCTTTCAAATAGAATATTTACGAGGATAGTTTGACAAGTAGTGAGAATGACAAATAGGTGGCGCTCTAATTGGTAAAACAAATGCACCGTAATTTAGGTTGGCTATTTATATGTTTACATTCCGATATTTAGATAAATCGGTTGATTAGTTTATTTTTGATAGCTGATTGAAAAAGTAGCAACACGTCGTTTTGTTAAAATGGAAAAAGCAGAGTGTCGTGCGATGATTAAATACTTCGTAATTAAGGGTATGAAAGCTACCGAAATAAAAGATGAGTTACGGGAAACATTAGGTGAATCTGCTCCATCATCCGCCACAATAAGTAGATGGGTAAATGAGTTTAAACGTGGTAGAACAAGCTGTGTTGATGAAGCACTCAAAATCGCGACTTCTAAGGAAATGATTATAAAAATCCATAATATTATTACGCAAGGTCGACGACTCAAAGTGAGAGAGATAGCAGACATGGTAAACATTTCACAGAATGCGTACACCACATTTTAACGAAAGAATTGGGCCTTTCTAAGCTTTTCGGCAAGATGGGTGCCGCGATTGCTTACGACTGATCAAAAGTTCATTCGTTTGCGCATTTCCAATTAGTGTTTGGACCTTTATAAGTGGAATTCGGTTGATTTTTGTAGGCGACTTGTTACTTGCGATGAAACTTGGATACACTACAGTACACTGGAAACTAAACAACAGTCGAAACAATGGTTAGAATGTGGTTCTGAGCCTCCAAAGAAAGCGAAAACCACTTTTTCGGCAAACAAGGTGATGGCATCAATTTTTTGGGATTCAAAGAGCATTTTGCTCAATGATTACCTTCGAGAAAGGTGCCACAATAAACGGATAATATTATGCAGAACTTCTACAAGAAATAAATGTTGAGATTCGTGCGAAACGGCCAGGAATGGCAAAGAAAAAGATTCTGTTTAGTTGCGACGTCCAAAATCCACGAGTTGCATTTCCAATTAGTACCGCATGTGCCTTGTTCGCCGGATCTAGCCCCTTCCGACTGCCACCTTTCTCCAAAATTGAAAACGGCACTAGGTGGAAAGAAATTTCGTTAACGACAACTTTTCATCTT
>JAVIWB010000613.1:0-16122 GCA_031893035.1 Dermolepida albohirtum | reverse complement strand
TCTTTTGTTTCCGCTGGCGTTTAAATAGGTTTACAGAATTAAATTTTTAGAACTGTTGTACCGCGTTATAGGACATTTCCAACAGGGATTCTTGATGTCTTGACGTTTCAATGAACCCTTCATCTTATTTCAAGATTAAAAGTATAATAAGTCGTACTATGGTGTGATCCTATTATATTTAGATTGATACAGTTGTGGAAGTGTGGTGGCGCGAGCGGCTACGTGTGATTGTCAGAATGAGGGACTCGAGTGCTTGTGTGATAGGTTTATGATATCTGTGTCCGTGATATAGTAATTTCGTTACTATTTCTTCGGGTAGTTCGTGATATGCATATATCGCGCAACACAGGTTTCCATAACAACTGCAGTTACAGGATATCATCTCTTTTATTCAGGCTGTTCAGACATTTGTCGATTTCGATCGTCTCTCTACTATCCGAACCATGTAGTTCGTGCTGCTAGCTAAAGTTTTTATGTTTTCGTAAACTATAGAACCCCGTCTCCTTTATGTGTTATTGCAGCGACCACGTTTTTTCTCACTCAGTACAGTGTTTCTGTACACTTCAATTTTTCTGTGAAATAACGGCGCTGATCGAGTCAAACTCATGACACATGTAAAGAGAGATTTGAGAAATGTTTAGCATTCATTATTCAAGCGTTCACGAGCACGCAAAAAAAACTAGATTATGGCAGCAAGCTCGATATTCGATTTCTTTATGAACTTAAAAGTTCACTTGATGGTTTTGAGGTTTTGATATCGGCTTCGAGGTTCATTTCACACGTCATCGAAAGCAGACATTTATCACAGGGATTTTAAAGGTCATGTGTTTCGTATTCCTATCAATGAACGAAATAACTAGTTAAAGTAAATATTGCTGGCAATTAAACGGCTTTAATGAATTTATTATCTAGAAACATCCAGAGCTTGTTATTCATATCATCGTATATCATCACAACAGTACGGGACTACACACAAGTTTAATAGTACGTCGACAATTATTGGATCTTAAATGGAATGTATCAGGTGTCATCATACTTTCCTATATCTGCAGACTTCCATACGTTTTGTTCTTTTTAAAACTATTTGCGTGGTATAACTTTCAACTTGGATGGGACTTTGTAAAGTTTTTTAATGTTCTTCTATGAACTATGAGTTACGAAGCTCGCTGAAAACTGATAGTATATATTTTCTATATTAATATATGACCAATAGAAACATGGAAAAGATACGTCGTGACCCCCTGATGACGCAATGCCTGCGCGTATGTGCATCTGCGAGGTTGTGCGTGTGTGGGTACTAGGGCGAGTGCTACTGCGCATGCACGTGAGTGTGAGAATGCGCGTGCGTGCATGTGTGTGCGCGCGTTCATACACACGCGCGTGCGTGTGTACTTATTATATAGGTCTTTTAAATAGTTAGATATAAAATATAGGCAAATTTATATATACACGAACTTGGCAATTTCATATTAATGTTTGTTAAAATTTCTCTTCAAGAAAAAGTCATGAAGTGTCATCACATGTATATAATTACGGATAAGTATGATAGTCCATTTAAGGATTATTCAAGGAACTTGTGAAATACGTTATTACATGTCCCCAAGCATAAATTTTCGACGAGGTGTAATGACAGTCTGCGTTCATGTATGGTTTATTAATGATTTCACTCTGCCGGCAAAATTTGATTCTACTAAGCCACTAAAATGTTGTAATACGATACGCAATAAAGATAATATTTTAACTGCATAAATTTATTATTTATAAGTTAATTTTTACATAAACACAATCTGAGTAGAAAATTTGATTACAAGAAGCAACTTTTCAACATAGGTTTCTCCTGATTATCAAGATAAATATAAAGAATTACACGCTTCATTAGTTTAATTATTTAGTAAATTGCTATTTTGTGACATTGATATTAACACCAAAGCGACTAAGCTGCATTTACTCAAAAGCGAGATCGAAGAGATATTTAGTTCTACAAGATTTGGAATAAATTCTGACTAAATAGTTTCTATAGTTAACGTATTTTCAGGGAATTCGCTTTTTTTAGTAACCTAGTATATAGTAGTAGTTGCGTAGTATTCTTGTTTATTTTTCTTTTTTCGGTTTATGCCTTGATGAAAATGTTCTTACCATTCGCACTGAATATCCATGATTTAATATACACGGTGCTTCAAAAAGAATATACGTATTTCGAATGCATATATTTATTAAACTTTAAGGCATACGAAAATGAAACTTTACACACATATCTACGAACCTCTCAAGTTCAGATTATAGCTGTTCAATACGTCCTCCATCAGCGACACGAACGATATCACATCGATACTCAAATTCCTCCCACACTCGGGCAAACATGTCCTTCGTCACTGATGTTATGGCAGTACGGATACGGTTCTTCAACTGTTTCAGGTTCTGTGGGAGTGGTGGTACATAAACGTTGTCTTTAACGAATCTCGGAAAAAAGAAGTCACAGGGTGTTAAATCTGGTGACCGTGGAGCCCAGTCGAGACATGCTAAGTCGCCAGCTCCTTAACGCCCAATCCAACGGTTCGGGAGAGTTTCATTCAGATATTCACGCACTTAACCACTCCAGTGAGGGGTGCCCTGTCTTGTTGAAAAATGAAGATGTCTTCGTGCAGCCTCGGAAACAACCATTTTTGTAACATAGCGAGATACTGCTGACCGTTAATCGTGTTTCCATCAAAGAAGAATGGACCGTAAACAAATGATCGGGATATCACACAAAACATATTGATTTTAGGCAAATCATGTACATGTTCAATGGTTGCATGTGGGTTCTGTAGACCCCAAATTCGCTTCACCACTGAACACGATGCGTTGTGATAAAGTGTTATCATTGTCAATAGCATCATTAACCTCATTACAAAATTCCACACGTTTCTGTTCGTCATCAGGACGCAGAGCTTGTAACAGTTGTAACTTGTACGGCTTCATAACCATCCGACGTCTCAAAACACACCAAATTCTTGTTGTAGGCACGACGAGTTGATTTTCAAAGATTACGTTGGAAGGCAGTTTGAATTCGTGCAACATTTTCTTCAAAAACACGAGGACGACCAGGCCTCTTTCCTTTACATACACATCCTGTATCTACAAACTGTCGATACCATCTGTGAATGTTCCACCCATTCGGAGGATCAATTTGGTACCTCAACCTGAAACGTCTTTGCACTGTAATCACGAAATTATATTTCGCGAGCTCGAGAATACAAAATGATTTCTGCTGCGGAGTAGCAATTTTAAATATATCACGGTTACCAAGAAAAACAGAAGACAACTGACATCTAGCGGCTATTAAATGAACTAGACTATGTATTCGGTTCTCCAATAGACGAGCCGAGGCGCAGCGATCTATAGTTTGGACAGAATAATACTTTGTAATACGTATATTCTTTTTGAAACACGCTGTATAAGGGATACTTTCCACAAAGCTTAGCAATATCCAAATGGAGGTACAGAAAGTGACCTCTTGAAACATTGGGTTTAATCAAGGAAGTGCAAATTAAATTTTAAAATTTGGTATCATTCTTTCATAAAGAGTGTTTCAAATTGCGCGTTTTTTTAAGAATAAATAAAATACAGATGGCGCATTGAATTTGTCTGGGTATGTGGGCATTTAAAAAGTGTGATGTATGACATTTATAAAAATGGCTTCGTATATGGTACAACAACGTGTTCAAATTGTTGAATTATTTTATGAAATCAGCGTTCTGTGAAAAGTTTTTAGAAAATTACGTGAATTTTATGGTTTACATAATCGTCCATCTGATAGCACTATTAGTCGAATTATTAAAAAAAATTCAAGAGACCGGTTCCGTGGAAGATCAAAAAAGTGAAAAATACAGTCGTAGTGGTCGTTCTCAAGAAAATATTGGTTTGGTTCGTGAAAGTGCTGCTAAAGATCCTGAAATATCCATTAGACGACGTTCACAACAACTTGCACTTAGTGCATCAACAACATGGCGTATTTTGCACAAGGATTTGGCTCTGAAGGCATATAAGGTTCACATAACACAGGAACTGAAACCATTAGATCATTTAAAATGTCATTCATTTGTCAATTTCATCAATGAAAAACCAGCTGATTTTTCTCAAAAAATAATGATTTCCGATGAGGCACATTTTGAACTTGGTGGCTATGTTAATAAACAAAATTGCCGTATCTGGGGTGAGGAAAATCCACAAATTATTCATGAGAAACCTATGCATCCTAAACGAGTTACTATTTGGTATGCATTATGGTCCGGTGGTGCAATTGAGCCTTACTTCTTTGAAAATGCTGCTGGTGAAGCTGTAACCGTCAATGGTGATCGATATCGTCGGATGATAACGGAATTATTGTGGCCTGAATTAATAAATATTGATCTAGAGGATATGTGGTCTCAACACGATGGCGCTACACCTCACTTTCCACACGAATCAAATGATTTATTGAGAGAAATATTTTCGTGTAATTTTAATATAAAATTATATATAATAATAAATAATTAATTATAAAAACAATCCACAATCAATTCTTGCATTGAAAGAAGAAATTATTCGTGCCATTGGTGAGATAGCGCCTCAATTATGTCAAAATGTCATTGAAAATTTTAACAAAAGAGTGGACGTCTGTGGAGCTGCAAGAAAAATGAATGAATGAAATTTGGCAGATATTATTTTTCGCATATAAATGTCATAACTGATACTTCAATTACCAATAAAATGTCTTTGAAAGTGAATGCAAATTTTGTGTTTTATTTATTCGTTAAAAAAACCGCGAAATTTGAAACACCCTTATATACATACCGTTTAAAAATGAAAAATAAAAATAAATGTTTACATAACATTTTAAATCAAAGCAAATATACATATTTCCTCTTTTTTATGAAATTTCACAGACAAAAGTTATAGTAATTTGACAATTGAAAGTCAGTACATTTAATTCGATTTTATATAGTATATAGTTTCCGAGTGTTTTAGTATTTGGCAACCAAAGTAAACGATTAGGAGAGACCTGAACGAAAATTTTAGTGGCGGAGAGCATGAAATCGCAACAAACTTAAACGATAGCTATAACGAGTATGTTAATAAACCTCGAGAGTTGTTTGCTGCCAGACTAAAATCGTAAGGCTCTACTATTTCTATAAAGTCTATTTTGATATAACTATAATATGTACGAGGGAGCGTTTTTATATTCTCGGAATGGGGGACAAGGGATGGAAATAAAAAAACCAAATTATTTTTCTTTTTCAATATATTCACCTGCAAGACGGATACATTTTTCACATCTTTCAATTAATTTATTTATACCCTCATAAAAAAATGATTTCTCTTTATCTGCAAAATACGCTGAAACTGCCTCCTTGACTTCACCATCGGCAGTAAATTTTTTACCCCGCAGCTCTTTTTTCATTTTCGGAAACAGGTAATAATCACTCGGGGCCAGGTCTGGGCTGTAGGCTGGGTGATTCACAATTTCGAAGCCCACCTTATGCAGGGCAGCTAACGCAACGCGGCTCTTGTGGACGGGCGCGTTGTCGTGCAAAAGCAGAACACCTTTTGTCAATTTTCCCCATCTTATCTCTTTAATGGCTTCTTTTAGTCGCTCTAATATTGAAGCATAATATTCTCCGGCTATAGAAACACCTTTATCTTTATAATCAATCAACAATATTCCTTTCGAGTCCCAAAATACCGTTGCCATGAGTTTCCCAGCTGATTGTGACACTTCAAATTTATTGGGAGGTGCTGTGCCCTTTTTATGCCACTGCATGGAGTCTTGTTTGGACTCAGGTTCATAATGATGAACCCAAGTTTCGTCTCCAGTAACAATTCCACTCAATACACCATCCTTGTCTTCATTACAGAGGTCCAAAAATGCACGCGAACACTCTACGCGCTGTTGTTTTTGCGGCGGCGTGAGCATTCTCGGCAACCATCTTGCGCTGACCTTAGGCATGCCGAGATGATCGTGTAGGATTTTAAAAATTGTTGTATCGGATACTCCAATCATTTCTGCGAGTTGTTTCTTCTTTAGTCGAGCATCTTCTAGTACAATTTGTTCAACTTTTTGGATAAGTGCTGGCGTGGTCACCTCAATGCTCCTGCCCGGCCTCGCGTCGTCTTCAAGGGATTCCCTTCCTTGTTTAAATAAACTATGCCACTTGTACACCATGGTTTTTCCTGGACAAGAGTCGCCGTAAACCAATGACATCTCATTCATTATGGTCGCGACTGATTTTCCTTGCCTGGTAAGGAACTTTATAACGGCACGATATTCGATTTTTTCCATATTTCACTTTTCACTCCTGATTATGTTACTTGGTTGACGATAGCTCAAAGACTAACTGTCTAATAACAATGAAACTTCGTATTTATACTAATCATGAGTCACTGCACAGGCCACGCCCCCAATGCGCCAACTCACCCCTCTACAACCCGCTCATTCCGCGAATATAAAAACGCTCCCTCGTATATAGAACTGCACACCAATGAAGAAAATTCATTCTGCCAGATGCAATTCAAATTATAGATAATGTGCTTAAATATATTATAATTTTGTCAAACAATAAAAGATTGTATTGCTCTTGCATTGTATATAAATAACAAAGTATGCTTTTTGTAGAAATCTGAAATTATGAAACACACGTAAAGACCAAGAAACATTAAAAATTGTAATGGAATTTTTAACATCTGTAGTATTGACGAGCAACATACAAAATTTTATTTGCCACAATGAAAATTACTTGACTGTGTCGACTAAATATTGTACAGGATGTTTTATAAACATGTAAGAGCAAGCAGGAATTATTCATAGTTCTTCTAAAATATGTCGATTCATATGGTAGATTAACAGAAATTGTAACTAGTGTTGAAACGTAGTATTTTGAAAATGGGTCCTGAATTGCGGTCTAAAAATGAAAAAAATACAAGTAATCACGTTTGGAGAAAAAGAGGTTTTCGAGAATTATTTTTATTTTTAAACGTAGTCACTTTGCAATGCAATACATTTAGACCATAGACTTTTCAAATTTTTTATAGTATATAATACAATATAATACAATTGGTACAATTCTACAAAATAAGCAGTTGTCATTATTCGAAGTGAATTTTCGTCCAGCGAACTATTTTTTCAGATTTTGGAAAGACAGTCATCGCTGCAATCGCTGGCTATGAAATAAAACGGATTATCGAGAGCTTTACAATATCAGCAAGATCATGCCTTCAGTCGGCGATCGTTTAATACAGCAACGTGCATTCTTGTGATAATTTCTTCCATCGTAACAGTATTTGGGCACACTGAGCACTCATTATCTTGTAATATATGGTTCAAATGAGTAACCCATTTTTTTCAGAATCATTCCTGACAAATATTATACCGACATCTCCCATCGGAAAGATGGTGTCAATTTCGAATAAAATGCCATCTTGTAAAAAGTTTTACTCTGCAAGACAGAGTCAAGGAAGGAACTAATATTTATAATTATAAATAATATCAAAATACCTTTTGTGTCACTTATATATTATGTGACAAAAAATGTATTGGCTAGTAAAAGTATATATTTTTAAACAAAATTTTGTAAAAATGTTTAATGTGCTGAAAATAATAAATGATTAAATTTGCATTGAAAGATTCGTACCCTTCATAGGAAAAATTTAATAATGTATTGCTACTCCACGTAAACAATTGATTTTGTTATTCGTCCGGACAAATGTTCTATAGGCTCTTGTGGAAGATTAAAGTAAGCAACTTGTAGATTATTATGTACCTAAGCTCTTTAGAAGGTTAGGCAATATAGTAACACTGCGACCTATCCTCTCCCGGACATGTTCTATGGACGATAGGTCTGACAATCATGCAAGCTATTTGAGAATATTGGTGTTGGCCTCTTGCAGAAATCATAATATTATAGCTGCAATATGAAGATGAGCATTCCCTCGCTTGTATGTAGCATTATTTATTGGTTCTTGCATATATAGTACAACAAATAGTTCCAGAATTTTATGTGTACCTTTGATAAATGGCTTCGACAAAATAGGAGATAGGTATAATAACAATGTTTGGTACGTAGACTTCCGCGGTCGTGGCCCATGCTATCTGCTTCTGGGTTTCCGGGCTGGAACCGCGTCACTAGTATATCTGCTAACGTTTCGTACCCATTTGTATGGGACATCTTCAGGGCTGAACAACTGCACTGAAACTGAACAAAAAACAGTTTCAATGCTGTAGTTCAGCGCTGAAGATGTCCCATACAAATGGGTACGAAACGTTGGCAGATATACTAGTGACACGGTTCCAACCCGGAAACCCAGAAGCAGATAGCATAATAACAATGTACTATCTCTCAGTAGTCGGTATAATGCCCTCAGATTAGAAAGGCGTAATGTACTGAAATGAAAAGTGGAATAATACAGTTTTTTCAGGCAAATCTCGTACTCGTTTGTGAGGCTATGATGGTTTTGGGTGAATTTAACGTCGAAAAGGAGTCACCATTTATCCAAGAGCTAAATAAAAAAACATTACAACAAGACAATCTTCGTCCTCATGCTGCAGCCGTTACATTACGATTTCCGTAGTACTAACCATCAAATAAATTTACAACTACAAGCTATCTGCTTCTATGCTTCCGGGCTAGAACTGCGTCACTTACACACTTACAGTGCAGTAAATGAGCCCTGAAGATGTTCTATACAAATGGGTATGAAACGTTGGCTGATATACAAGTGACGCGGTTCCAGCCCGGAAGCCCAGATGCAGATAGCTTGGACCACGACCGCGGAAGTCTACGTACCAGATTACAACTACAAGTTTTATAAAATATTTTATTAGAAGCATGTCCGGACGAATAGAAGGACGTATTCATTTACATGGAGCGGAAACTTATTATTTAATTTTATTAATAAAGGTTATCAATTTTTCAGTGAAAATTTAATTATTTATTATTATTCTCAACAGAGTAAACATTTGTACAAAATTTGGCTTAAAATAATATATGTACTTTTAATGGGTAAATCACTTTTTGTCCATAGTAGATAGAAGCGGTTGAAAGATTAGTACTAACCCTCAAATAAACTTACAACTACAAGCTATCTGCTTCTGGGCTTCCGGGCTGGAACTGCGTCACTTGTATATCTGCCGACGTTTCGTACCCATATGCATTTACTTAATTTTATGGGTGATATTTCATTTTTGTGTTAAGGAAATTCCTCTTTGTTTATTTGAGTTTTGATAATTACTTTTTTTTTATTTCTATATTACTTCAATACCATTAAATTTATAATTTCTGGTATAACAAGTTCAGTTTTCTT
The DNA here is from genome assembly GCA_031893035.1 of Dermolepida albohirtum. Lineage (NCBI taxonomy): Eukaryota > Metazoa > Arthropoda > Insecta > Coleoptera > Scarabaeidae > Dermolepida > Dermolepida albohirtum. The sequence continues at coordinate 6,804 of JAVIWB010000613.1, read as the reverse complement.
GCTTTGCTCTATAGATTTGTGAATTTAAACCTAAGCGAAATTTAAAAAGATTGATAAGTATTTTTGAAAAGCACGAATCTGAACCTGAGCGTTTTCTTGGAACAATTAAATGTACATATGTCGACTATTAAATTCAAAATTGGAAACGAAAACATTAACTTTTAGTATTTCCCGATATATTAGTACTTAATAAAATAATAATAAACTCATAGAAATTAATATTTCATAAAAAGAAGAAAACCTTAATAAATTTTTTTTAATTAAATATCTACATTGTTTAAAAGGCGAGGTTTTCATTTTTCAATCCAAAGACTTAAAATTCTTTTAGGAAACGCCACACCTACGATAAATGTAAATATTAAATTTTATTTTCGGAACAAACTCCAAAACCAACAAAAATATCCACCATCTGACTTTGGGCGATTGGTCTATAAAATATCGATCTTTCTAATAAATGTAAAAATTTCGTCATATTTAGTTCACTACAAGCTAGAGCACGACGCATGACTGTATAACTCGGTCGAAAAATGAATAAAGAACCAAACTCAAAATTAAGTTCTGTGTTAAAAGCGGTAAAGTGATACGAAAACGCTCGGAATGCTTATTGAGATAATTGTTTATCGCAAGTATAAGTTTTTGAGGGGCATTTAAGGTGAATATTTCGAATGAGTATAGTGACTTTTGCCGAGATTTTTTATTCTTGAAAGCTATTCGGGTTACTTTTTAATAGAAAGTATATTATATACAAGCATACTCTAGAAACTGAACGTAATACGAGATATGTTTCCAAGGTTCTAGGAATTTGATTAAAATTTTTTATTTAATCAATTTTTGTCAAAATAGTTGAATTTGATGGAGCCTGTGGTTGATTGACTTGATCAATAAGGTTGATATATAACCCCCCTCCACATTAACTTCTGTAAATTCTGTATACGCATTTCGACAACCAAGTTGTCATCATCAGCAGATAATTTCAAAGTGTCGCACCTGGTAAAACACGGCGAAAATTGTACGAAAAATAAACTCCGCACGCGATCCGCACCGATGAAAACCAAGATGTGCACTGTGTTTATTTTACAAGATTTTTAAAAATTATTCTTACGTAGGAATAATTTTTAAAAATCTTGTGAAACAAACACAGTGTACATCTTGACTTTGAACGGTGTGGATCGCGTACGGAGTTTGATTTTCGTGCGGTTGTTTTTTGCCGTGTTTTACCAGGTGCGACACTTTGAAATTATCTGCTGATGATGACAACTTGGTTGTCGAAATGCGTATACAGAATTTACAGAAGTTAATGTGGAAGGGGGTTATATATCAACCTTATTGATCAAGTTTTGTCAAAATAACGTAATTTTTCAATATAATCTCCATTTAATGGAATACACTTATCCCAATGTGAAATTAATTTTTTTAACCGTTCTCAAAGAACTTGTTTCGGAGTCTCTGCAATCCTCCCAACTTATAGCTTTACCTCATTTGAACTATGAAGTCTGACACCCTGTAGTATTTTTTTCAAATTTGGGAATTGATGGTAATCACTAGAAGGCAGGTCTAGTGAAAACATGGATATGGAAAAAACATCCTTCGTTCTCCGTAGAGTATGAGGTCTTACATCAATCCGTTGCAATAATATACGCTCATGCAAGTTTCCAAGACTTTTTTGCATAGTATATGTCGTAATAGGCCAGATGAAAGATTGGAATAATATTCTGCTTTAATTGTAGTACATTTCAGAAGATAATCCATAAAAATAATAATAAATTGCTTTGCCTATAGAAGGAACTACACATGCTTTAGGTTGACGCACTCTTTCGGGTCTAGGTGTCAGAACTGAAGTAATGTATTCATTTTATCAGTAGTTTTTAGCCAGGTCTTGGTACCCAGCGAGTTGAAATATTATTCACTCCCAAACGTTCCTGAAAAATCTCATGAACCTGTCGTTACATATTCCTACATTAACGATAATTTCACAAATAGTATTTCGCCTATCATCTTTGAGTAAGTTCTCCAACGCAGTAATATTTCTTTCATTTACAAAGCGTTTGGGCGTACACTACGGGAACCGCCTTCTACGAATATCACTAGAAGACGTTTCGCGTAGTGTCTGCTAACTTTAAAACGATCGGCCTATTGATAGACAGTACTTTTAGTCTCTAGACTATTTAAATATACTTTGTAGAAGCGGACAATTTCTGAAGGTTTCACACCCTCTTCGATGAAAAGGTGAACGATAACTGTCTATGATTTAGCTGCGTCTTTCACGGTTTTAAAGTCAGCGATACGAAAATACGTCTGTATCAGTCAAATAACTGAAGTAGATTAGACAATACTGCTAGGGAAGTAAACGTAAACGCGTCAACATTCCTCATAAAACTAACTTGAATTGTCTCTTTTTTAAAATAGTATTCTGTCTTCCTTTTGTATAAATTGTAACGTGCCTCAAAAGTAACCAGGACCTTTGAAAGAGAAAGTGTATTAAATATAATAGATTTAATTACCAAGTATATTTTTAAAGAGAAAGTACTCACCACTTGGAGTGTATTTCTTTTCCAAAATAGTAATTTAATTATATCGTTTATTTCTCTAAATCTTTGTGCCTTTGTTGTGGTTAAATTTACATGTTACGTATGTTGCGAAGTATAATATAATCACGATTTCATAATTGTAATGGCCGTAAGTTGCTTTCAACATTTCTCTGATAAATCAAATTTTCATCGATCGCTTTGGATTCAATTCTATTAATGATAAAGTTAAAATTCAGTCAAAATTTTATTTGGAGCTTCTTTAAATATTATCAACGTATACAAACAGTATTCGTTGCTTATGTGTCTAAATATACGACCAAAAAAAGATAAAACAGAGAAAATGTTGGTATAAATATACTTAACAAAGTCTTAATAATTGGAGTGATTCCGGTGTATGTTAAAATTAGATTTAAAATGTACCTCGATATCGTAGATCCCATGAATGAAATTGTACGAATTCCTTTACGTACATATACAATGTATATCTATGTATGCATTATATAATAGGCAAGAGTAACACTGCACTGCAGAAAAGGCAAGGTAAAACCGAGCTGAATGTTTTATACCCTTGTAATACAAAACAAAACCCAGTTAGAACCTGCAAGAAGGCGAATAATTTAGAGCGGTTCTGTAAACTTACAATTACCTCGCAAACATATTCACGTAGCCCTAGACACGTTGTATGCAAACCGCGTATTGGTGATAATAATACGACAACATAAAGTGGAAACGATTTTGTGGCATGCAGAAATTACAGGGTCTCTTCAAAAGCTAGGGGAAATCTTAACTAAGCACGTTCATCAGATCTTCGTGTATAGTTTAGGCTAACTCTGAAATCTCTCTAAATGTGCCTATAAAATATTTATGTATAATTATGGAAACAATAATTACTAAAACTAACAACTGTATACCCAAAATTACAAGAAATAAATTTTATAAATATTCTAAAATAATAAAACCGTGTCAGTTTTAACAATTTATGTTATAATTATTACTAATTCGAGATATAAATTCTTATAAAATCCATTTTGTTATTTAAAGTTAATAATAATGCTAAAAAGAATAATTAAGCTCCATACTTAATAATTATATTTATTTTTATGCTATCATCACTTATTATTTCTGGTACCGAAAAAGATTTAAAAGCTAATCTGAGTGTTTTAAATACATTTTGGAAGGAAATGAGATTTAGATGAATGGCATAAATTAAAAATTATGATGATATCTGAATTAATAGGGCAAGTTAATATATTCCTATGTCTGCGAATTTTTATTGAAGAGGTAGCCAAACTGTTGAATTTAATAACTGGATAGAAGAGGCTAATAAAGTTTAATACACATTAAATAGATTCTCATAATTAAAAAGGAAATAACTAGAGAAACAAAAATTAAATTTTATAAAACAATATACAGACCTATGCTTACATACGGATGGGAGGCTGTGGGTGCTGTCTAAACTGAGGTAAAGTTAGATTGAAGTGGCAGAAAAAAAATTTTGAAAAAAAGTGAAAAGACTAGCAGGCAAGATTCCCAACTCGAAAACTAAGAAAAAACTTGAAATTTTTGTGTGTGGTAATCCAATCTAGGGTAAGCTCAAAACTATTCTTTTAGTGGGGAAGAATATGTTGGGAGAGTGATAACACCACTCTCATTAGAAATATTTTGGATTTTTAGCGTATGTATATCTCCGTAATAAAAATAGATACTATGTTAGATTTATATATCGGGGTATTTGGTTTTTGACGCTCTATCACATATGTGAAAGATGCTCTACATTGTATTTAAAAGTCCAAAGTTTACAGGCACCCCGGCATACTACAAAAGTGTTTTAAAATTTCGATCGCATACGAAATAGCATTTAAAATGGCACTAAATACACACAGCATTTACTTAAAATAAATAAATTTATAGTATCAAAATATTGTAATCTGCACCATGTCTATGAAAGATATATCATTACCAGCATTGAAAAGAGCGAGTAGCTACAACAAACATTACTTTAGACTATAAACAAAATGCTTTAGATTACTGGTAAAGTGAAAAGAAAAGTCGTTTATCTCAATCTACAGTAAGTAAATACAGCAACGTCCAATCGGTCTCGCAGCTTTATAGATGAGAGAAATCGTTAGAACAAGGAGGAACACCAAGAGAAAAATCGCTGCAAATATCAGACTCGTATTTAATAAATTTGCCCCGGCTATGGAATTGGGGTTATTGTTCACGATATGGATCTAAGTATATGGGCAATCAAAGCCTCTGATGTAGCTCACTTTGGCGATTTAAGGGCATCAAAAAAGTACACTTCAAGAAGATTTATCAAATAGTTTCGAGAACAATCAAATTTATAAGTAGATCATATGAGACCAGTACAAACGAATTATAGAATTTCAGGGAAAATATATATAATGCGGACGAAAGTGGTTTCCTGCTTGAATTATATTCAACTCGCATTTTATCTTCACAAGCTTTTAAACAAGTCCAGTGGTACAGTCTGTGGCATCATCAACGCTACACAATTCTACCAATAATTTCTGCCGCAGGTAAGCTAGTTTCTCCTTTATATATATGTATGTTTGTGTGTGTGTGTGTTTTACTTTAAATGAAGCAGTTCACGAATCCTTATTTAATTCATAAAATGTGGTCGTAACAGTATCCGAGCCATTCACAAACTGGTCTATAGATGTATTTTTACAAAATACCAGTGAGCACAACAGACTACTGCTAGACTCATGAACATGCCATTGTCCTGCTACGTAACAACAAACAGTTCCGGTTAATCACAAAGAGGATATTCAAATTATTTCGATTCCCAAAGGACTACAAAAATGATTCAACCTCTGGATGTTTATGGTTTCCGAATTAATAAAAGTTTCATAAAAACGTTTTCCGATCAAGTAATATTTAGCTATGACAGATTTGCGTGCACGGAAAAACATAATACAATGACAATCACCTATACATAATCATCTTTCAGCGCCGCGATATATCAATTTATTTGCATATAATTAGTATAGAACTGAACCAGTTTAAATACCTAGTAACTTTTGCTTTTAGAAACCCAGACATTTCCCCGCGTTCTCGATGTTCATTTTGTGGAGGCATACCTATATTATGATGTTCGTTGTGCAACATTTTTTTGAAGAATTTCATTTTCATTAGGTATTATTATTATTTTGACATGTACATGTAATATATAAACAAAAAAAGAGAAATATACCTGTTATATTCTTCTTCAAATATATTCATATTTTCAATAAAATGCTGCATGATTATAAATATGTTATTGTTATAGATATGTGTATTGATTGAACATATACACATATGTAATATAAATAAATCCTATACTAATACTATACCCATATAGAATTATTTTACAGTATTGCGTTACTATAAATTTATTTGTGTTATCCAATCGAAATTTAAAAATATTTTTGTAGAGCACCGAGGTGTGAGTAAACTTTTGATTTTTAAATTACAATGTAGGGCAACTTCCACATATGTGATAGAACATCAAAAAGCAAATACTCTGATATATAACTCTAATATAATACTTATTTTTATTACGGAGATATACTTTCTAACGAAGGACGGATTTTTACCCCCTTAAAGTCTTTCTAACGAAACGCAGGTTCACTCGCTCGAGTTTTACAGGGCCAAAAAGTAATGGTTTTGAGAATACGCTAGAATTGACTACTTTACACATAAAGTTTAAAATTTTTCTGAACTGTCGACTTGGGAACTTTCCCTTGAAAGCAGGAAGGACAAGTTAGAAACGAATAAATAAGACATTATTTTAAAATAGATTCTATTGGAGGGTTTGATACACAAAGCCATTTGAATGGTGGAGACATCTAGAGAGAATAAACAGCATAATACCGCTTAAGAGGATTTGAGAAGCTAAAACATAGGAAAGAAAGAAGAGTAGAAGACCTAAAACGGCATGGGATGATATCTTGAAAAAAGGCTCCTCCTTTTTTCAACATGGGCGGAGGCAAGGAAAATTTAACAAAACAGTTATGAGTTTATATATATATAACGCTAGTGTTTACGCTCTTGAAAGTCGTGCGTCATCTCGCTTCTCTCAACCAGTTCTGTCGTTTTTCTATTTCGAAGACCTCTTATGGTTCCACACTTTAGGTTTACGATACGGGCTATAGTTCTTGTACCATCGAAATTAGTATGTCTTAATATTACCACGTTCATGAACACATGAACGTAGTAATATCATCTTCACGCTGCAGTTACAGAACACTGCAACTGCAGCGTGAAGATGATA
>JAVIWB010000612.1:0-165300 GCA_031893035.1 Dermolepida albohirtum | reverse complement strand
ATCATTCTCACTACTTGTCAAACTATCCTCGTATGTATACCTATATTGAAAGAGGGTGAATTTATCGATTAATGAACAATTAAGAAGCCGAGCCGTAGTTTGGAGTTCGGCGTTTATTTGTAATGGAAGAATTAAATGGTGTAAATTAGTTAAGTCTCAATATTTCGAAAATATTTATTTTCTTCTTCCAGAAAACTAATGTAGAGATTGAAAAGAAATTTTTAAGAAATCTGTTTGTTTGACACGTTTTATGTATGTTTAAGCCATGAAAAAATAGATATGATCAAATGAATGAAACTAATACAGTAAAATTGCAGAGTACTGTCGGTTGTATTCTAAGACATTGAAGATTAATAACGAAAACAAATGATTAATTAAAACACACTCACTCCGTGAATAAGATGTCAGTGTCTTGTATAATAACTTATCACACCTTCCTTCGGTACCAAAAATTACCGAAGTAGTCTAAAGAAACAAAAACAGTTAAGAAATCTTGACATAAATCATTTTATTTATTCTAAATATCTTTCTTCAGCAGAAATGTAACGTTCTACACGTTCAAAACATGCACCAAGTAACTTTTTGTGGCTTAGGGAATAAAAATTAATCTCAGAGAAGCTAAACAGAAAATTTGATTATTAGTAAAAACTTTGTGACAAATGATAATCAATGATTTGACATCTTTACAATACCTAGTTCAGTACAAGTTTCTGTTATTTATCAAACAATGTGAAACGGTCTTCAAATTTAGCTTCTGGGAATCTAGTTTCTTGTCTTTAGACTGTGCTTTTAAGCACCGATTCCTCTCTGTTTCCAACTGCATAATAAATCTGACGAGTATATAATTTTTTTTACATCTTCTTTTAGTAATAGGTAAAACATATTACATTTTGTCGATATAGATTTGCAGGGCAGTCGCAAAGTTTCATTGGTAATATACTACTGTAAATGGAAGACCATTCTTAGGATTTTCCACAAAGTCGAGTTTCAGCAATAAAATTTGAGATTATTGCTCAGACCTCAGTGCTGTATTTCTATATGGGCTTCAGTAACTTTTGTAAAGCAAGGAAAAAAGATTTTTTAAGGAAATTACATACATTTTTTACCAATTTATCAAAGTACTCAAATATTACAGTAAAAGTTACTAGCAATACCTCCCTTTTCCTGGATGTTGGCATATTAAAACATAATTGAATAAAATAGGGCTGCTTGCCGATATTCACTAGACGTTCACTATAAAAGATGTATCGAGTTAGAGTTAACTTCCTACTACATACTTAGCGCAAAGAATTATTTATCATGAGAGCTGGATCTCTTTCAGGAATATTCTTAATAATTTCGTATATTCTTCTTTATATATATATATATATATATATATATATATATATATATATATATATATATATTCCTGAAAGGGATCAAGCTCTCATGACAAATAATTCTTATATATGTATATATATATATATATATATATATATATATATATATAAAAGAGTTTGAGATGCAAGTTATTTGGGGAACATGCTCTTAACTTTACCTAACACTAACAATTGACTCTAGTATAACAGTTTACGGTTTTGTGTGTTAGTATATAGTATGGCAAATCACATATTAATGATTTTTAAATTAATCTAGTTTTTTAACTCCTGATGAAGCTGTAAATTTATAGCCAAATATAGAGAATAAAACAAGGGATTGGTTTTTCATTTTCCTAACAGTGACCGAACACCCGACGAACATTATTATTTTTGGATTATCATATACACGGTCGACCAAAACACTTTCTACAAATTTTATATATATATATATATATATATATATATATATATATATATATATATATATATATATATTTATATATTACTTTTTATTAATATTTATACATCTATTATTTATTATAGGTTTATTTACTTACGTTTCTATTGATGTGCAATATTCAAGCCCTCATATACGAATACAACTAGCTCGATTTTCCTATATTCTACTATCTAATTATTTGAACCACACCATAATTTTTTCTACACTTACTTTTATTAACATATAAAATGAACTAAACTTTCCGGTATACGCTCTAATTATTTTATTTCCACTACTTCTATATATCGGAGATATACGCTTGTACGAAATAACATAGGGGCCCAATTAGAAAGAAACTGATAAGAAATATATCAAGATTAACAAAACCAATAGCAATAATGGGAGATTTCAATGAGAGAATACATAATGAAACCTTCAACTACTCTGTTTGGGTGTCTTATTATTACGGTTCACATATATCTATGATATATATATATATATATATATATATATATATATATATATATATATATACACGAGGATAGCCGTTTATATTTCGGGAACAGCAAACAAAAAAATTTTTTATTATCGAAAATAGTTCTATTACTTTTTAAAAAATTCTCCTTGAAAATCAATGCACTTTTGCATTCGTTTAAATAAATCCGAAAAGCATTGCTGCTGTGAAGGCGGTATCTCTAAAATACGAGTTTTGAATGCCTGAACTGTCTTTTCCGGCATAGAAAACCGTTGACTGCGAAGTTTATTCTTTAAGTGTGGGAACAAAAAAGAAATCACAGGGTGATAGATCAGGGCTGTATGACGGATGGCTCATTAATTCAATGTTTTGCCCGGTTAAATATTCAATTGTTTGAACCGACCTGTGAAAGCCCGAATTGTCATGTTAGAGAATGATCTGTCGTTTTCTGTTTGTTTTCCTTATTTCATCAAAAACTTTTGATAAACAAATAGTTGTGTATCATTTGAAATTGACCGTTCTACAACTTTCTAAAGGCACGGTTGCAACGTGACCGGTTTTTCCGAAAAAAGAGGCGATCATTTGTTTTGATGTGCTTCGAGCGCAAACAATTTTGATTGGTTTTTGCTCATATTTGAATACCCATACAGTCGACTGCTGTTTACTATCGGGCTCGTACGTATAGATCCAAGATTCATCACCTATGATGATTTTATAAATGTCCTGTGAAGCACCGCCATTGTATTTTTTGTGCATTTCTCGGCATTAATCGACGCGAGCTTTGAGCGTTTGTCAAATTATGTGGTGCCCAACATGAATATAGTTTCTGAACGGCTAAATATTCGTGCAGGATCTTATGCACGCTGGTGTTACTGATACCTAGGGATGCCTCGATCTCACGGTGTGTAACAATCTTCGCCTTTTTCGGAGCTGATTCATCCTTCGAAAACCATAATTTCAGGAGTGTAGTGGTGTATCCAAGTTCCATCTAGAGTTATTAGTCGACGCTAAAATTCACTTATTTCACTTAAATTGCTTCAGTATGGCTTTGAATGCGTTTTTGGTAATAAGTGCCCAAGTCTTCGATCAGCATATGACAAACACGTTCTTTTCAAATGCCTCGAGCCTTTGCTAATTCTAACCCTAATTCCACGGTCATCTAGCACCTTTTGGTAAACTTTTCTGGTGTTATCGTAGTACTGGCGATTGTTGGCTGGTTGTTGTCTTCTTCAGTTATTTTCTTCATTATCAAAAAGGTAATTACCTAATTTACTTATTCACCTTCTATTTCATATTTTAAATTCTAATTTTTATTACTACAATTACTACAATTTTTAGACAAAGATTTTGATTTAGATTTTCAAATAAAATAATATGATGCTATGATGGAGAAGTAGAGTTCATTTCTCTATTATGCTAAAATGTCTTTAAACATCATAGCGAAATGAATTTAGAATAACTAGTGATCATTTATGCAAATAGTGTCATTTGTCTACTGTTCCTCTTCTGGAGTACTACAGGCTTTAACTTTAGGGCCTCTTCTGTATTTGCTTTTCGTTAATTCTGGTTACTTAATGTCTGCTGATGATCCCGACATTTTTAGGAAAGTTGTATTACTGGATGACTGTGCCGCTTTATAGAATGATGTTACGTTATTGCATTCATGGTGTTTGTCTAATGAATCCTTTCTAAATTTGTTTAGATGCCTAGCTAAACTTTCTCTTGGGGGTTTTTGTTTCTATCTACGTTATCCGGAAGCTTAAGTACAATTAGCTTAAATATAAATAGTTCAATGTATGATCAGTCTTCGTTTGGGGTTTTCTTCGCCCTTAAGCACAATCTAGTGGGTTAATTAAGTAGTGGATCTAGCTTTTCCATACAACATTCGAGTGACCACACAAATGTATGGAAAAGCTAGATAACCTCTAACCATTTTCTTTGAAAAGCCTATAGTTAAACAGTGATACGGTCATTCGGAAAGACATTAATGTGTGATTTGATTAAAGATAACCTAGTAGCTATATGATATAGTAATGTACTAATTAATTTTATAATCAGAGCAACCAAGTACTCAGGTGATTTAGTTAAGTACTAATTAATTCTATATTAAGCGACAATGACTTCTCATGTAATATATTCAAGTACCAATTAATTTAATATAGGAAATAGACCAGCGTTTCGGGAATATAGTCAGTTAGTAACTAATTTAATCTTAAAAATACCTGATTATTCATGTATAATATAATTCTCTTGAATTAATAAAGACGCTTTAGCCTTCTTTTTTATTTAATAAATTTTGTTGTTTTATTTCCTCATCGTTGATAGCTGTAGTGTATAGTTTTTTTTCTTAATCTTAGAATATTGGTTATATATTATAAGTAATTGAATCTTGGTATAATATGACTGTAAACTGAGAACGTATTCAAGATGACTGCCTTTTAAAATATATTACCTTAGTATATTCACGACCTACTTTCCATACTGCAAATTTAGTTTGCCTTTCATTCATATTTTATTGGCCAACATTGTATATTGGTTTATAAAAATGTAACATGTATATTAAAGTTAAATAATTTTCAAATCTTACCCACTTTCTCTATTTTGCATGGCCCGTGGATGTGCATTTCATTGAAATTATTTTTTTTATCGACTATGGTTCGATATTTTCATATATTTGCATTAATACGTATTCCTTCGATATTAATGATTAATCTCGGAAAAGGACATTGTGCACCATTACATATATTCAATTCTCATAAATATTCATTTGCGATGTCCTATTCATATCGTTTTTTTGCTCATGACGTAGGGTTGGCCGTTCATAGCTAGTTGAACTACCTGAATTCGTTCTCTTTTGTGAATCTGCGTTCAGTTTCTGTGTATTCTGGAAAGGAAAGTAGTGGATATGGATTGAGCGATGTCTTTAATTTTGTTGCAACAGCATGTCGGACTATGATACGCCAATCGATGATTTATTAATCCAGAAGTTATTATATGTAATATATTTTTGACGAAAAATTTGCACTAGCATAGACTAGGTCGTTCATTTTGATTTTGGGTAGATATAAATTCCACGAAAGGAAATTAATTTATGGATTAAGCGACCCTCTATCTTATCGATGTATGAGTCTTTGTATTACTTGCCTTTAATTTAGGTTTTGCCTTATATGTTACATGTAGGGTGCTTGTAAGCGGTGTGAATTTTTCTTTGAAGAAACATCTTATGTCCTGGCAAATCAGCAAATCACATGATGATTTGCTGAGGAAAACACGCAAATTTTTCGGTGATTTGATCGGAAATAATCGTATCGGGAAGGTGGAAAGCGACTTGAACTGTTTGACCCTATATATCTGAACTTCTGTTTGGTAACAATCTTATATTTTATGTAAACAAGGGATATGCTACTCTTCAAAGACAATAATATAATTAAGACGTGTTCATTAGTTCATGAAATTAAGCTGTGAATTTTCTTATCAATATATTATTAACAAATTATTCAACTAGTAATTTAAAAGTAAAAGAGTAGTAAGTGAGTAAATAGTGGAAAGAAATTAATAATTAATAATCAATTAATAAATAATTAAATGGTCTTTCTCAATCACTAAAATTATATAAACTCGTTCATTTATTTTTGTGTCATTAATTATTAGTTTTGTATTGTTAATGAAAACTATAATATAACATTTGAAATTGTGATATCTATACAGCCTCTACGAACCAATATATGTATGTATATTTGGGGAATCATATGATCATATTTTGTTACTGTTTTTTCCTTTTCAATAGTTACTTATCTATCCTAGTCAAGATTATGTATTACATGTTGTATTATCCATAGCCAATATAATTTTGTGTACCGTAATATTATGTAAATGTGTGTCATACATTTCGATACTTGGTGTCTAGTTGTAGATGATAAAGCGTTGCAAATATTTCAATAGTTGTCAAGCTATAAAATTAAATTTTCTTTATTTTCTTAATAAAATATTTAATTGTTATTGATATTCTGTGGTTTCTTTTTGTGATTATTATACGGTTTATTTCTTTTAATGCTGTAACAAAATTGGTGCATTCGAATTTTGCTTCTATGCACACCGAAGCACGTATTTTCTTAAAATCCGCGTGTTTTAGTATTAGCACGCACTTCTAGGGATTATAATGCTGTGGTGCCCATTTATAAGATCTTGTATTGAGAGAAGCCTCCCTAACTCTCCGACTTACTGCCAGTCGGAGAGGTCTAGGTCAGCCCTAGAAGAAGCCAAGGATATCCTTCACGTAAAAATTACGGACATTCCAGTATTTATCTCGACACTAGTGTGCGGAGGAGCGTAACAACTTGTTAGAATTACAGAGTCATTGCTTATTTGGTTAATGAAGATATATTGATGATATAAATTACTACCATTGAGGTTGATATATTAGTACACAAGTTATTTATTGCTTTAACAAATCAATAGATTGTTAACCTAACTATTTGGTTTTCTGTTATTACAACCTTGCGATTTTTAGTTGCTTTAAATTCAGCTAATAACACATATTTGGCATCCACCTGCTTCGGCATTAGCAAGTAAACGCCTAGGGGATTCAATACTGTGGCGCCCTCTAAAATGTTTCTAATTGAAACTCCCCGTAGCTCTTGGAGTTATACTGGCTAGTTTCAGCTCTAAAAGTAACGATGTATTTTATACAACGTAAGCAATAGGGGCTTCTGTTATTACTATTTACACTAGTGTGCATCTCGATATTGAACGAACTGAAAATGATTTAGAAAAATTATTCGATTAAAAATAATAAACTAAAAATGAAATAAATAAAGATTTTGGAAAAGGGGTTTAAGAACGAAAACATGCGACCAAAATAATATAAAGCCAAAACATGCATGTGTACGAAGGGGAGAATCAATATATTGTACATTACTATAAGTAAAATATGAAAAACAAAAGTAGATTATGAAAACTTCACCTATTGTTTTGTATGGTATACAAAGTATTAACAACACTACTAGAAAAATGATTAATAACAGAAGGAAAAATACATAAAGCATAGCAACAGATGCGAACGTTGGACACAGTATTACGTATGCATTTATGTATAACAAGAGCTTTAATATAAAAGTACACATACTTATGTATGTACACATATACATACAGTACATGCTTCAATGACTTTCAAAACAAGAACATTTTAATCCGTTTATTACTTTTACTTCGTTATTAAATCTGTGAACATCGTCTATAAAATGTTTAAATTAATTAATTAAATCATCAAAGAAAATGTCGTTTGTAAGCATTTAGTTTTTCATGTATGTAGGTCAATTAGTTTTAACCTGTTGTTAATAAAATGATAGGGTACACGTTCACTGTCATTTATCTTTATGTAAACAGTCTGCATATTTGTTTGTCAAAAAGTACTTAATACGGCATGTTACGATGTAAAAGTAATTAAAGCCAACACAAGTGTGAGTTTAGTTTATCAGAGATTTGTTCAATCACAATCAGTGTTATCAATAAAAATGAAAAGTATAGTAAAAACTTTCATTTTACCTGTAGATAATTTCATTATTTATTATCAGCCCTTTATATACTGGATGTAGTTGGTTTTTTGAGTACGTAGTGATTGTCTCTTAAAAAACACCACAAATCTAAAATAAAAACACAATTTTATAAATATATCCTACATTGTAATAAGATTATGAAAATGCTGCAAGTAACTAATGGAAGCATATTAGAAAAATAAAAAAATGCTTTCAAAATTATATTAAAATTTTGGAACATACATATTGCTCTGAAATTTTTCTATAAGATATGAAAGACACTAATACAAATTTAATAGATTTCACGAGTATATACCCTACATACCAAGACTTAAAATCTTTTAAAAACTCAAATTATGTACGTGCAGGATAGATAATACAATTGAACAGTAAATAGGAATTTTCAATAATACATTTATGAGTAGAGACGACAGTGTAAGGCAGAAAATAATAAATATAATAATATATATCGTTATATATACAATATATAATAAACACTTACCCTTTTAAGCAGCGTTTTCGGTATACAGATGCACAAATGGATAAGAACGGTTAAATATTTACAGCGATAAGTGTTGTTGAAACATTCCTACTTCACATAATCGTGTCCGCTATGAGGAGTAAATACAGAGTCTTTCAAAAAGAATATATTTCTTACAATTATGATATTATTTTTACAGACATTTTCCCCTGCTGATTTGTTACTTCGATATATTAATAAATTATTATTTCCAAAAATCATTTGTTACATACAAGAGAAGACTCTTTTGTAAACTAAACAAAATTTTGTGTGTATATTGTAAAGACTGAACGGAATATATAAAATTTGAAAGCCTAAATTTACACATAAATTAATGTTACAAGTAATATTTATTATTGATCACAATTTAATCTAATATTTTCGCCTTATAGCCGAACATAATGTTACTCTATTTGTCAAGTCATCTTTCAAGCCCTTGAAGTAAGGAAATAGTTTATAATAATAAGGAACATATTCTTTTATAAATAAAATCATATTTAAAGTATGCATTTACCTTTTGTTGTAGAGCGACGACGTAATTTACCGTATTTATCTTATAACATTAATTAAACAAGGACATGCAATGTACATATGTTTCTACATATAAGATATTTATTTTATTAATTAATTAAACTGAAATAAAGTACTTTTACCAGAATATCAAAAGAAAGTAAAAGATTAGTTGTATCTATTTTGAATAAATAGATCTTAATATCAAATATAAGAACATCTACCATTACATATGTTCGGTGAAATAAAATGAAGCCTTAATTTTCACAACCAAAATTTTAAAAAATATTCGTCTGCATCATCAACATTGACGATGTATGAACTGCATCAAATGCTTTCATTTCACTTATTTTCACAAGTGCTCCACTACAATATTATATGTATATTCTTATTGTATCTCACTTTGCTGTTTTGCTGTTAGTTTGAAACTCTTTTGAGTACAAAATAGCAAATGGACAGTATGACGAAATTTCTAACACACACTTATAATTCATTAAAATGGAAACATTAAAAAATAAAATTTATTCGTAATTTTTTAGGTTCTTTTAAAACGTTTTTTTAATATCGATTCAACTGTCATCATGTCTAAAATGTAATCTACTTTGCTACTGGTTTTTAATATTAGTAATCCCTTTATTAAACTTTTTAGTAACAAAATATTATTTTCATGAATTCTCTACTATATCTCATGATTCAAATATTTCAGTAAAGAAAATTTATAATAACTTGGTTTTATAAGAATGTTGGTTAATAATGAAATTTCTTACTGCTAAATAATGAGAAAATTTAATTATCTTTCAGACAATGATGAAGTGAATAATCGTTCACAAAAAATCTTTTTAAGAATTAAAAAAAATTAGTCTCAGAAACTTCCTTTTTCATTAGCATATTTTTATTACAAATTATAGTTGAATTTGCTTCCTAAAAACGTTTCTTTGTGCGAAAAATATTTCTGAAATTGGGTTTATTACGTTAAGTTTAATTTATAAAACAACATAACTTTTCGATACAATTACATCTTAATTGAATTCAGCTTACCCCAACCTAAAATTAGTCCGTAATACCTTTAATAAAGCATTCAGTTAGTTTTACGAGATCTTTCTAAGTCTTGAAATAATAATACGTTATTATTTAACAAAACAAAAGTAACAGTACTTGTTAGCGTAAATACACTTTAAATGTATTCTACAAATGTATAATAAAACGTATTAATCTATTATAATTATAAATCGAATAACTAAAAAATAAAAAAAGTCTTCCCCACAAAAGCAATTAAAGAAACTGTGTCAAAAACATGTCATCATAATATATCTTGCCAATCCTATAGACATTATATAATGATGCCTTTTTAAGATGACTCGTTCTTAGAATACCAAGTGAAAATGTTGACAGGGAATGATGACCACTGCAATATTCCAAAGAACTCAACCCAAAATTACTGATTTTAACAAACTTTCATCATTAAATTACCTGGAAAAGCTTATAACAAATTCTAACTTTTCAATTTCTTCTTCGGTCGACGTTTCTTTTCCACTCTTGAAAATGTCATATTGTGTTGATGTTGCTGTACTAGAGGTGTATCTTTTTGTGACTCTTTTGTCTTAATACTTTAGTGTTTAATTTTAGCTGTACTCATAATTCGTACAGTTCGATAATGGTTACTCGAATCTACACATATAATCACGTCATTTGTCAACTTTTTAGTATTTTTAGAATGTCAACATTAGTGACTTCCACTTTTTGCATTCATATGATTGGTTGTGACTGGTTTGATTCATGCCTCATATGTAAAACTATCAGGTTGTTACAAATGTAATGTCCGTTTTTTCCTTCAGTCTGAACTGAATCGCACCTGTGTGAAGACGTGTATGTTTTTGGTGAAAATTATTATTGTATTTGTAGAAAAGGGTATTTTTTTTGAAGTGTGTACCTGTTCCATTTCTTGGAAAGATTAATACACCTGTCCTTGTCTCGCCTATGGAAATGCTATCGGCAAGAGATATTCGGGCAATTTACCTCTTTCAATTTAAAAAGGGATTAAATGCAGCTGCAGCAACGCGAGAAATTTATCAGACGTTCGGTGAAACCAGGTGTAATGAACGCACATTACGGCGATGGTTTAAAAAATTCAGCGAGGGAAATTTTAATTTGGAAAACAAGCCTCGCTGATATGCGCGTAACACCGTTAATGACGATGAGCTGCGTGTAGAAGTTGAAAGTAATCCGTCGACAACAGTGCGTAGTCTTGCAAAATCATTTCAAGTATCCATAGCCACCATTAGTCGTCACCTTTCTTCGATTGGCAAAGTGAAGAAACTGGATCGATGGGTGCCGCCCAATTAACGGAAACCAATAAGCTCTGTCGATTAGAGGTGGCTACCTCTTTGGCTAATCGACAGAGAGTTGAACCGTTTCTTCATCGAATGGTAACGTGTGACGAAAAGTGGATACTTTATGATAATCGGAGACGGTCAGGACAATGGTTAGATCGAGGTGAAGCACCAAGACAGCATGCACGAGCATCACTTCACAAGCGAAAGATTATGATGACTGTATGGTGGACCAGTAAGGGTATTATTCACTATTCATTTTTGCAACCTGGTGAAACCATCACGGCAGCCTCCTATTGTGCCGAACTGGAAACTATGCATGGAAAATTGAGCCGCTTGCAGCCCTCACTATTCAATAGACATGGACCCATACTTCTTCATGATAATTCAAGACCTCATGTTGCACGACAGACAATCCAAAAACTTTCCGAATTTGGTTACGAAATTCTCCCTCACCCACCTTATTCACCTGACCTTTCGCCAACTGATTTTCATTTTTTCCGAAGTTTAGACAATCACTTAAAAAATAGGGACTTCCCTGACCGGGAGTCTGTAATAGCAGTGTTTGAGCAATATGTGAGCCGTCAAAATCTAGATTTCTTTTCGAAGGGAATTTTTCAGCTTCCAGGCCGTTGGCAACAAACTATTTATGTAAATGGAGGATTTTGCAGAATAAATATTTATATTTTTTTAAATTTAGACTTTTTTTTATTCCTTACAAATTCGGACATTTCATATGTAACAACCTGATATATAATGAATGCACACAATTAACTAAGCTATCATAAAAATGATAAATTAAAAATAGGTGATTTAATATCAATGTTTTGGTTTCAGTATATTTGTGATAAAGCACCAGTACACATTATTGTGTTTTAGCTTGTTTTTATAATGTGATTTTGTACACTGGGAAAGTATAAAATATATGCATTTTATTGTAAATCCTTGTTGTATTGTGCCTACTTTCGAACGATTGGTTACCAAATCTTTTACTCAGTATTTAAATATCTTTATATTTAGTTGAGCACCTTAAATGATAATTAATATTGGAAATTATTGAAAAAAAATACCAGGAGTTGGGGTGATGTAAAAATTTATTATTATTCAACAGAATATACTGACTAGCAAATTGAGATAAACATGTGACCTTACAAATGATGATACAAAAGATGCTACTCTATATGTACATATATATATAGTATTTCTCAGGGTGATTCAGATTACGAGGGTAATGTACATGGATCAATATTTATGCGTTCAATGATTATCAGTATATTTGGAGGACCTTTCTTATAAATAATAATAAAGAAAATAACAAATTTAACATTTCAATTTTACAATTACAAATACAATTTTAACCTTATATTTGAGATAAACTCCTTACAAATGATTCATATGTACATATATATATAGTATTTCCAGGGTGATTCAGATTACGAGGGGAATGTACATATCAATATTTATGCGTTCAATGATTATCAGTATATCATAAATAATAATAAAGAAAATAACAAATTTAACATTTCAATTTTACAATTACAAATATTTTAAACGCTGCCTATCGATCTCTGATCTCTGTAGGGATCGAGATATACATACATATATCTAAATCTCTACTTCTGATCGTGATATGTTTCCATTTTTGCACTCAAAACTGCAAATCTTCACTACTTATCAGCGAGATAAACTTTTTGTACAAACCGAGGAGTTTGTTAAAGAGCACTTTTATACACTCCAGCGACGATCGTGTTAAAAACACATGTATGAACATGTTAAGACACGTCTGTGCATTTGTGTCCTCGTTCGAAGAGGTTGAAACTAGTTTATAGATATTACGAGGAAGCGTTTTTATATTCGCGGAATGTGCGGGTTGTAGAGGGGTGAGTAGGCGCATTGGGGGCGTGACCTGTGCAGCGACTCATGATTAGTATAAATACGAAGTTTCATTGTTATTAGACAGTATTCGTCAACCAAGTAACATAATTGTTTTCGAATATCGCGCCGTTATAAAGTATATACATAATGAATGAGATGTCATTGGTTTATATGGTGTACAAACATATTGGGCAGGAGCATTGAGGTGACCACGCCAGCACTTTTAAAGTAAGGACGTAACAATTTTATATTTTTTAAACGATCATCTCG
Organism: Dermolepida albohirtum; assembly: GCA_031893035.1. Classification (NCBI taxonomy): domain Eukaryota; kingdom Metazoa; phylum Arthropoda; class Insecta; order Coleoptera; family Scarabaeidae; genus Dermolepida; species Dermolepida albohirtum. Next base: position 151,989 of record JAVIWB010000612.1, on the reverse strand, counting down.
AACACAAGAATAATGAAGATATATTGAGTGGAATTGTTACTGAAATTTTATGAACCTTCCAGATGCAGTATAAAAAGGGCACAGCACCTGAAATTTAAAGTGTCACAATCAGCATTTAACTATGGAACTCTGATAACCGGTTCAATATTAGAGCGACTAAAAGAAGCCATTAAAGAGAAAAGACGGGGAAAATTGACAAAAGGTGTTCGACAACGCGCCACAAGAGCCGCGTTTGTAGCGATTGATTCTTTGGCCCCGAGTGATTAATTTTCCACAACTCTTTCACACATGAATATATTGAAAAAGAAAAATAATTTGTTTTTTTTATTTCCACCCCTTGGCCGGTATATTAACTGCGACTACCTTTCATTATAATTACATAGAATATTCCTTAATTGTTTTGCGTTATATACGATATTGTTTTTTAATAAGGACCAATTTTGTATTTAAACTAATGGATATATTGTTTCTTTAACGTTGTTGGCTTGTTGGTATGAAGGAACGACTTAACGTAACCCCATTAAAAGAAACCCAACGGCGCTAAACCGCATGAGCGAAGTGGCCACTCGACCGTAATATTTCTCGAGATTACACGGTTACCGAACTTCCCTCTTCGATAGCTCAATCGTTTGACCAGCTGTATGGCATGTGGCACCGTCTTGTTGGAACCACATATAACTGATGTCAAGTCCATCCAATTCTGATCCAAAATAATCCTCCAACATGGCACGATAACGATCTCCATTGACATTAACCTAACGATCATTTTCGTCGAGAAAAAAATATGGTCTAATCACACCTCCGGCATGAAATCTGCACCACACGGTCACTTTTTGTGGTTATAATAGAGTTTCTTGAAGCACGTGCGACTTTGTTGCTCTCCAATAATGCATATTTTGCTTATTGACAAAGCCATCAAGCCAAAAATGAGCTTCATCGCTGGAGATGCTTTTCGATGAAATTTAGGATTTTCTTCAAACTTTAGAAGAGCCCAATCCGAGAAGTTTAGGCGCTTCGAACGATCAAAAGGCTTCAGTGCCTGTGTTAATTTAATATTGTAAGAGTGTAAGCCAATATCGTTACGCAATATTTGCCACAATGTGATTTGAGAGATTTCCAATTCCTGTGAACGGCGCATTTTGAACTGAAGCACTTACAGCTGCGATATTTTCGGTACTTCGACCGTTCGCTCACTGGCACAGGAACATCCAGTGGTGAATATGACTCGAATTTATTCGCTATATCACCCACAGCCTGTCCAGTGGTACGATTATTACTACCGAATATTAGAGTAAGCGCTCTTAAAGTTGTGACCATTGACTGAGAACTGTGGTAGTAATTTTCAATAATTTCCAAACGTTGCTCGTTTGTGAACTTCATCATGATACAAATGTTAACCTTGACTCATGTTTTGGCGTTGACAGATCAAGAAAAACGTTCAAGCGTGTGTTCCTGCGAAAAGATAAAATTGTTATGTCTCTATTGGAAAACCTAACAAATGGAGGATGGAGGATGGATAGACTTGTACCCTATTTTATTACATTACATTATTTACTAAAATAAGGCAAAAGTTGGTACACATTATTTACTCTAAAATTATTTGAAAGATGGAATTTCCCTGTCTTCAACATATATCTTGTGTGTGTATGTGTATGTTAGGTTAGATTAGATTAGATTTCTTGAGACTGCTTATTCCACTACAATCTATTCAGATCTATTGTGGTACTCATATCTCTCCAGAATTTCTTGCTTTCTTTGCATATGTCAGTCGAAGCCGGCCTTAATTACACTGACTTCTCTTAATACCGTTTCACCAGATTTTGCCCCTTCGCCTTAGAAATTGATTGGGTTTTTCCGTCAGATATCAGATCTATTTCCTCTACCTTGGTAACCTTCATAATTTTATGTAGATTTATCTGTAGAGAGTTTTTGCCTTGCAATTTTAAAACCTCTCATACATATGTTCTTTTCTACTTTTTGTTTTTCAATTTTGCTCTGATATTATATGTAAAAAATATGTATCTACATTTATACTAAATTGTATCAGTGTTCACACTTGTAAATACGAGATACACATGATCAGCAATTATTTATAAGGACATTTTGTATATTTTGCTTATTTCTTGTAATAAAATCTTCAATAACTGTTCCTTGTTAAAATTATGTAATATAAATAATTACTTACATATATCTGAGTTTTCTTATTATTTTTCGAATATTGAGAAATCTCCTGGGTCTGGTTATATATTGCAGTATCATTATTACATTATTATAACTGCTGTTTGTCACGAAATGATAGTCTCCAGTCGAAGTGACAGTTCTCGATTTTCCAGCATTCGAATAACTTCTTGTCACAACAAATGAGTTTCAGTGAACTCGGACTACGCAAAATCGATAAGGGGCTATAGTGCGCCATGGCGAATTTTCATTTATATTTATTATATAATTTAGAAGCGAAACACATTCAGTTTATCCAATACTATATTTCAATTATTATTGATTTGTTCGGATATACTGGAAAAGAAAAAGTAAATCAAATGTAGGTAGGTACGAAGTCAATTCAAAAAGTAAAAGTTGGTAGGTTCTAAAAGAAAGAAAGTCGTCATCATAAATGTAACTATTCACCATACTGTACATGTGCAAGTGTTTGCACAAGTTTTGGACACAGTCTGTCAATATTTTAATGGAATATTAAAATATAAAAACTTATCGCGTAAACTAAAATACATATATATCCAACGTTTATCTTGTACAAAATTTGCGCGAACAAAATAACCTATTCGGGACAATTTCATATAGCTCAGAGACATTTGCAGATATTTTGCTATGTGCGAAAGGGAATGTAAGACTCGCTAGACGAACTGACTATGTTTGTCCCGTATAACATGCGGTAAAATAAATTTAACTGCTTCGCTTGCTTTCTGCAATCCTCCGTCGGTAATAGTTTATATAGGAAAGTAAATATATTATTAATAATAAATTATAAGAATTATGTTGGAAAAGCTTGTACCATCTACCTATCGAATTCGAATTTTTAGACATTTGTACCATCAGTAGCAACAAACAGTAGCAGTAGTTGAGCCCTGAAGATGTCCCATACGAGTGGGTACGAAACGTCGGCAGTTATACCAGTGACGCGGTTCCTGTCCGGAAGCCCAGAAGAAGGTGATTAAATTAGTTTGACATAGGTGATCTCTTTATATCACTTTTAATAGTAAGGTATTAAAAAGCAAGTTACTAACGTGACGTTAATTGGGCACTATATAAATTTTGGTTAATGGACATATTAAATCAATACCAATATCGAGAAGTGCAACATAATCGACTTTTACTTCAGAAGATATGTATAGCTCTGAACTACATACCTAGTGGGACGTGATTGAATTTTTTCACACATTTTGCCATTTTTTCAATGTTGGGGGCTTCTTCTTTGCAATCAGTTACTCTTATCGCCTGCAGATCTTTTTTAACGTCTTCCAACCACTTCCTCTTGTGGCATCTTCTCCTCTTCCTGCATCCTTTTCTTCCCAGTATCGCTTTCTTGACTCATTTTTTTTAGGCATCCCAGCTATATATCTCAATCATCTAGCTCTCTGCACTCTCATTATTTGGCTAATACTTGGTTGCTAATACTTATTCTTTATTGGTCCTTCCAAATTCTTCATCTATCTTCATTGCGCCATACATCTTTCTTAAAATCTTTCGTTCCCATGCTTCGAGTTAGTTTTCTTCTTTTTTCATCGTCTAGGCTTTGCAGGATACTATTACTATTTGATAGATTTCTATTTTTACAGGTCATGATATATTTTTCGCTTTAAATATATAGTTAAACTTCCGGTAGCGTTGGTTCTTTTGCTAACCGTTTCTTTATTTCTTTTTCAGCATCAGAATATATATCGTGGGCAATAAAAATCCGTTATGTTAAAAAAGGTCGTTGGACAATCTCAATATTAGACACGTGTATCTATGTAGTACATAAGTACAAAATTAACAATGCTTCAATTTCGATCTAACGAATATGAAATATTCTGACAGCAGACAAATTAAGACTTTAAAATCATGGCTTGATTTGTTCGATTTTTTAATCGTTACTTACACATTTGGGCGTTACCTTTAATAGCCCGCTATGTAATACTGAGGAAGTATGTGTAAGCATAAAATACTTTCCACACAGCTAGTTTTAAAAAGTGAACATTAATTATGTCTTCCATATTTAAACAGAGATAATCAGTATTTCACTAATCTTCAGTAGCAAACAGGTAATCTTGAAGTTTTGAGCAATAATCAATGTGTCGTCGTCAATTCTGCTGAAAATCTTTAAATCAGTGAATAGTAATTTTTCACATTCTACTTTAAATAACTATAAATTCTTAAAAGTAATGTACCGAGATTACATTCTTAGGGAACATCTAAAGTTGGGCATGAGAGATATGAGAGGCATGAGATCGAGCCTGGCAGTACTCCACGTATTATTTCTTTTCAATCAGATGAAACTTGAAGTTGATTAAATCAAGCGACAGTTCGAAAATTAATTTTCCGGAGAAAAATATTGTAATTAACGGGCTTAAGAGCTTTCGAAAAATCAGCAAATATCACGTCTACCTGTTTATTAATATGCATGTGAAGCAGCTCGGTTTGTCGAATTTCATAATTTGGCAAAATTAAACTCCTGAGAGAATTATGGCCAATTTGCAAACTGTTTCCTTGGATATTTCATCGAAATTACGCAGTGTAGAAATTGATCTGTAATTAAACGCATTAAATTTTACTTTCAATTTATTTTTGGACACTTTACTAAAGTATACTTATGTCTTAAATCTGTTTATATTGTTATCAATCTAGTCTAAGTAAAGGTTTATTTAAAAAAGTACAGAAAGTAATTTTAAAATGAAAATAAAATCTTGAGTATACCAAATATTTGAATATCATTTTAAAAGTGTATAATTCAGAACAATTTTTCATTCAATTAAAGAACGTTAAATAATTTGCTCTCCACGAATATCAAATTTCTTTAAAAGCGTGGCTTTTAATAATCGAAAAGGCAAGTATAATTAGAATTTCTGGTGTCGAGTTTGTGTAGAATCAAAATTGCTGCAATTTTAATTATGTACATAACGAAAAGCTTTAATTACATGCCATAAAGGTAAATAATTTGTTGTTTTATAACTATTTTACGGAAAGAAAATCTAATTGAAAACTGTTCTAGTTTCCCTCCTATGTGATACAGAGCGCGAATAAATACTGTAGTATTTGGAAAATCAATATTTTATGGAAAGAAAATCGAATTGAAAACTGTTCTAGTTTCCCTCCTATGTAATATACAAAGCAAATAAATATTGTGGTATTTGGAAAATCACTTGGTTTTCTTTTTGTTCATGAAAGTGAATGAATGAAGCATATAAGTATTTTATTAAATGATATATTGATCATTTTGGTCTTATACATTTTGTATTCTTTCTGATAGTAGTATGATTCCATGCTTGTAAATCTTCTGATTTTTACTTGCAAAAATAGATCAAATAATCTTCGTTATCGTCAAGCAAATGATGTAAAGAATATTCAAATATGGCGAATATGTTGGCTACTGCAACGTATACCATCCAAGCTGTAACAGTTTCTGGCAAACTTGTGATAAACTACACCTTTTCTGTTAATCTGACCATTAGTAGAAAAATCATTCAAAATTAATTTGCGTGATGTAAATCAATTTGCAACGATTAACAAGTTATTCAGCTTTTACATTTAGTTTTGGCATTAATTTCCATGCGAAAACTGAGGCTATATATTTGGGGTATAATTATTCTCATAGGGCAATGATTGAATACCACAACTAATTTCGAAAAAGGAATCATTTGAAAGCTGAAAAGACCACAATAGACTATACTATTTATAAGAACCGAGCCAGGGCAATGGACTATAAGTGACAAAAATGCTATCCCTCAAAAGTCCTCAAACATCACAACACCTAAAGATGGTCGACAAAATACAAAAGATTGCAAAACTAGAGCTCATGGATGCGATCCTCAGCTTGAAAGAACCTTGAAAAACAACCATTTTCATAATGAATGTAAGATTGCTGAAAATATTGTGATACTAAAATTACGTAAAATCCTAAGGAGTTGATGTCTCATAAAACTATCAGCCTACTGACTCAATTATAAAAATTATTCGGAAAGTTTTTTGTAAAACATCTTGAAAAGATTTTAGTTGAAAGAAAACTCTTGCCTTATTGCGCATTGGTTTTGGAAATGAACACGGTAGAACGTGTTCACAAGAAAATCAAATAAATTAGTGCGAAAAGTAAAAGACATTGTTTCGTAATTGTTTCAGATATCGGACAAGCACTTGTCGAGTTATGGCAGAAGTAGTTTAATTTTAAAAGATTAAAAAAATCTATAACATCAAGGATATTAATTAGTACATATTCGACATGAAATCAGTTTATCGATTGATATTCTATTGTAATTAAATTGTAATAAAAACTTAATATACGTACGTATAATTGCTTTTGTATCGTTGATAAACAATATTTAAAATATAATATATTCAGGAGATTTTTAAATATGCAGTTTGTTTTAAAATTTTTTTGCTTCGTGTAATCTTTCTCGTATCTGTCGAAAGTGGAAGATTAGGTTTTATTCAGTGCATGTTTATATAGTTCGTTAGATAGAATTTTAAAGCTGAAGCTAGCAAAATTAGGTTAAATAACGTTCTTTGTGTACCAATTACTTTGAAGCTGTAAAATTATACCGTAATATATTCCATTTGTGAGATTGGAAATAGACCATTTTATGGCTTAGGCAGATAATCAGATTAAATATGAATTTTTACGATGACGATTTGAAAGTGCTTTTTTCGCGATAACTTTTTTGTACAGTGTTGTCAAATTATATGTAATTTACACAAAATTAATATGTGCACGTACATAAGAAAATACTTTTTTTGAAAACATTACTTCATTTTAATACTTTATGTTGAAGTTACTACGAGATATTCCAGAGATCTAATTTACTATATTAAAGAAAATTAGCACCAGTATTCCTTTATATGTTACATATACTCAATGACATTAGAAGTGTTACACCTAGAAGGAATAGTTTCCTGGACGTGATTTTTTGGTAATGTGATAAGCTTAAGTCAAGAATGAAACGATCAGATTTCCAAGAAATTTTATTAACATTAATTTGAAAAAAAATCAATAATGTGTTTGGCGACCCCGTAGCTGTAGACACTCCTGTACACGTCTAGGCATCGACAAAATAAGATGGTCGATGTCTGCTTGTGGCACCTCGTTCCAAGCAACTTGAACTTGGTGGATTAACTGTGCCAGAGTTTGTGGAGGATGGTTCAAATTGGTCAGTCTTCTCCCCATTATGTCCCACACATGTTCGATGGGATTTAAATCCGGTGAACGGGGTGGCCACGGCAAAACATTAACGCCAGCTTCTCGTAGAAAGTCCATAGTACGACGAGCAATATGTGGACGCGCGTTGTCTTGCTGAAAAAGGACGTGTGGACGGCCATCTCGATAAGACAATAAAGTGGTTTGTAGGACGTCATCAACATAACGCGCAGCTGTCATACTGCCCCGAATAAACAGAAAAGGTGATCGGCTTCCATATGCAATAGCCCCCCAAGCCATTACTCCAACAGTCCTGTGCACATGCCTCTCAACAGCAAATCCAATATCACGTCGCTCTCCACGACGGCGTCTTACCCTCTGACGTTTGGACTGGTGCAGAGAACGGCAGCATTGGGAAGCAGAATGACATAATGTCGTATTCAGCGACGAATCGCGATTCTGCCTAGGCATGCATGATGGCCGTCAGAGGGTAAGACGCCGTCGTGGAGAGCGACATGATATTGGATTTGCTGTTGAGAGGCATGTGCACAGGACTGTTGGAGTAATGGTTTGGGGGGCTATTGCATATGGAAGCCGATCACCTTTTCTGTTTATTCGGGGCAGTATGACAGCTGCGCGTTATGTTGATGACGTCCTACAAACCACTTTATTGTCTTATCGAGATGGCCGTCCACACGTCCTTTTTCAGCAAGACAACGCGCGTCCACATATTGCTCGTCGTACTATGGACTTTCTACGAGAAGCTGGCGTTAATGTTTTGCCGTGGCCACCCCGTTCACCGGATTTAAATCCCATCGAACATGTGTGGGACATAATGGGGAGAAGACTGACCAATTTGAACCATCCTCCACAAACTCTGGCACAGTTAATCCACCAAGTTCAAGTTGCTTGGAACGAGGTGCCACAAGCAGACATCGACCATCTTATTTTGTCGATGCCTAGACGTGTACAGGAGTGTCTACAGCTACGGGGTCGCCAAACACATTATTGATTTTTTTTCAAATTAATGTTAATAAAATTTCTTGGAAATCTGATCGTTTCATTCTTGACTTAAGCTTATCACATTACCAAAAAATCACGTCCAGGAAACTATTCCTTCTAGGTGTAACACTTCTAATGTTATTGAGTATATTTGTATATATTTATAAATATATTCCTTTTTGTTGGCGCGTATTAAGTAGTATTCTTGCTAATTATATTTACTCATCTATAATGATATTAGTACAATAGCTTTACCCTTCTTTTGCAATAAATATCTATTAAGTTCATTAAGAAAATGAAATCAAGTGAGATTTTAATAAGATTTGGAAAATAGTTTTGAAATAAATCATTGTCAGAAATAAAGCACAGCTTTATGTGAATCGGAAAGGACATGTAAATACTCTGGAGCGGAAAATAATGAAAAACAGCTATAGAATAGGACGAGGAAATGGAAGTAAATAATATCAGAAGACAGTCAAATAATTTATGCATTGAGTATAGTTAGATGATTACGGAAATATAGAAGAATCAAAGAAATTTGACAAATTAGAAATTGGAAAACAAGGAGAACCAAGGAGGAAGACAAGGTTAAAAATAAAACAATATATGGATTAAAAATGCTTGTCCAAAATAACGTAACAGGGAAAAGAATTCGTAAAGCCTTTGAAAGTAAAGAGCGAAGAATAACGGGCAATTCGAGTACAATAAATTAACAATAAATGAAAAATAGTATATATTTGAATAAATAAGAGAAAGTAAAAAGAACTGATAAAGGTACAATAAGATCACAGCCACGTAAATTTAATACAAGAACACTTAACCAAAGATCTTTAGAAGAATAAAAAATGAGCAACTAAAAGTAGCTACAGAAAATATTGAAAGACATAGAAAATAAGAAAGCAAAATAATAAATCGGAACTAGTATGGGGTGAGAATACCAAAAAGAAATAGCAAATTAGAATCAAAGTTTGGCGAAGAAAATATAATTAGATATGTTTTTTCTGAAACAGATGCGATATATAATTAAAAAGGTATTAACAGAAACGATGACAAGAATTGGAACTCCCTATCAGAACTAAGAAGAAAAGAAAAGTCCAGATAAAAGATGGGATGAAGTGCAGAAAAAACATCCTAAATATAATTGGAATGAATGAAGGAATCCACACTATCTAATGGTTACTCGCTTGAAGGTTTAGCCATAATTCTGAAAATTAAACTGCAAAATACTACACTTGTTGCAATTAATAAATCTAACAGAATGATAAACTAAACCTCTTTCTGCTTTGAAGTATTGTAAAATTCACATTTTTTATTATACTAAAACGTTATTTTCGTGCCGTGCTAAATTAATTCCTTTTCATTTAATCTTTAAACTAATAATTCTTGCAGCTCTTTAATAGAACTAAATTTATAACTAGATTATTCAGTTACGCAGTATTCCTGGGTAAAACATGCAATTAAGTTAAGAGCTCCAAACTCCTTGTCATATTCAACATCATGCTCACTTTCAAACATTTCTGCCATATCCTTCTTATTTACAAATGAAGAAAGTTCTTCTAAACAACTTTCCGGTTTAGGACTTATTTACATATTTTCGTTCTTTTTTCTTTTATTGGAGCACGACACTTGAACAAGACAGAAATAGCAGATATTTAGGTTGTTTTTCAGCTTTTGGTTTGCTAAATGCTAGTTTTTTTGATTATTATTTACTACATTGCTTGTTCACTTGCAAAAGACATCTCGATCACTAGTTGCTCAGCCAAGAAAACCAAATAGACTTCTTTTTCAAAATAAAAACAAAGCAAATATTCTAGAATTTTTGGTTAACAAATGTCTTCAGTCCCTGAAAACAAAAAAGTATAGCACATTCATTATATATAGACAATAAAAATTTGAGTCAAAAGAACTGGGTGAACAGATCTCCACTATTCTCCGTCGTCACGAAATTATTTCATTCGCTGCAATAACTTCAGCGATTCTCTAGGTTTAGATCTGTACTGCTACATGTGTTAAATTATGTTAGTAGAACGAAATAAGAACTGGCAGTTCGTGGACCGTGTAAATAAATTTATCGCACAATATATATAATATATATAACACACATTAAACTACTATGACATCATCGTATATATATAGATACGATGAAGTTAAAGTAGTTTAATGTGTGATATGCCGTTCATCTGTCAGAATAAAGGAAACTGTTTTAGATACGTAATCTGTTAAAATATAGAAAATGAATTGCCAAACGAATCAATGTTAAGAAATTATTAATCATCTTTTAAAAATTAAAAAAAAAGTTCTGTTCTTAATATTATAGTATCATCTCCATTTTTATTAGCCAATCTCTAAAATGGTCAAATTATGTCGTTGAAACTATTCATAGTGAGATGCTAAGTACATAAGAAAAATTTCATTTAACTGCAAACAAAATAGTGATGTTCGTTACCGATACCGGCTGGCCAATACTTTGCGCAAGACGTTACATTAAAGATGAATTTGAAAAATGAATGATGAAAATACGCAAGATGTTATATTGAAGATGAATTATGAAAATTCCCAAGACGTTGTATTAAATATGAATTTCAAAAACGAAAGATGAAAAATTTTATTTGATCGCAAATAAAATAGTGATGCTTGTTACCGATACCGGCTCGCCAATACTTTGCGCAAGACGTTAAATTAAAGATGAATGTTTCAGTTTAAAACATCTACCTGTTGCATGCATTAATTCTGCTCGTAACAGAAACTGTTCGCAAAAATTATTCAATAAAAAATATTAAAAAAATTTTAAATTTGAATGGTTACACGCTGGGACACATGGTTACAAGCAGTTTTTTATTATAATCACAATTTTCACCTAATAAAGTATTTGGTATTACAATACAACCATCAAAGAAAGCCAAACAGAATTTCAAACTATTCAAGTTGAAACAGATTTACAAACTGTTCAAATGAATAACACATGAGGGAAGACTGAAACCCGTGGAATGATGGATAGGTGGTGCAGATTTAGATTGGTGCGTAGACAAGTTGTCTTTCTAACAACTTTAGTTATCAAATTTCATGTCGTTACATTTACTAGTTTCTTTGTGATGACTGTTTAATTAAGAGAGTCTCAGAGCTTTTGAGGAGCAGGATAGTGTTAAAATTCGTGCTGTTATTAAATACTGCTAGTCGAAAAGCGCATAAGAAACAAAAATCCATAACGAGATGAAGAATGGTCTAAAGAACTTGACTCCTTTATTTTTACAGTTGATGAATGTGTTCGTGAGTTCGAATGTGATAATACAACTGTTAAAAGCATACCACGTAGGAGAAATTGTTGAAAAAATGTATGTTGTATTGGTTTGCCACCGTTGACGAATGAGTTCGTAAGTTTAAATGTGGTCGCAGAACCGTTAAAGATGGACCTAGACGTCCGAAATCTACCATTATACCAAAAATTGTTGAAAAATGCACGTTTTTGTGTCAATAGGCGACAATTTGAAAGTTTCTGGGACAGTTGAGGATGTAAGCATTTCTAAGGAACATGTCGCATGCATTTGGAATAATAAGTTGGTTATAAAAAAACTGTGTTGATCAAAAATTAGTGCGAATGCAAACTTCTCGTAATTATTTGGAGTGTTTTCAATAAAATGATGTAGATTTTATGCGTCGATTTGTGGCTACAGATACGACTTGAGTCCGTTATTTCGTTCGAAATAAAACAATAATATAAACAGTAGCAGCACAGTTAATGTCCTGTTCCAAATAAAGCAATTGCTCCTTCATTTGCAGAAAAGGTAATAACTTTCATTCTTAGGAGTGCAAAAGCTATTGATTTATGCGTCGATTTGTCACCACAGATACGACTTGAGTCCTTTATTTCGTGCGAAATAAAGCAATAATATAAACAGTAGCATCACAGTTAATGTCCTATTCCAAAGAAGGCAATGCTCTTTCATTTGCAGGAAAGGTAATGATTTTCATTCTTAATTGATTATTTTTAAAAGACCAAACTATCGCAGGCGCACATTACGCGAATCTCGGGTTGCATTGTCATAGGGCAAAATTAATTTATTCTAGGCTAAATTATTAATTTTTTGCTTTAATTTGTCAAAAAGCAAAAAATTAATAATTTAGCCAAATGTTGTGGCAATGAAAAAATTAATGAATGGACTTCTATTTGTTTTCGCATACGCCTTATTTGCTGGATTTAGTGTCGTCGTCTTATCATCTTTCCTCACGTACGAGTATAAAAAATACTTTGCAGGTAAGTGACTTTCAGAAGATAACAATGTTAAAGTTACTGTTTATACTTATATTAATGAAATTCAGAGCTCTGAATTTTATAAATGCAACGGATCATCGTTGGTACAATTGTATTAAAGTAGCAGGGTATTATGTAGGAAAATAAACATAATTACAGACTGCTAAGTTCTTTTGTTTATTTTCATTCCCCAAATTTTACAGTCCACCCTTCCATAGAAAAACTACAAAATATTTCACTAAAGTGGATAAATTAAAAATGATGGATGAAGTGCAAACAGTGCTATATTCTTTAAATGAAGAAAAAAGTATTTATCTATTAGAAAAATATTATGCAGACTTTAAATTTAATCAGACTAAGACGCATTTACAGTATTACTTCTTCTATAGATCTGTTAACTCAATTGAAAGACTATTTTAGCTATGAAGAAATTAGATCACTAGATACTAGACACTCGTTTTCTTTATACAAGAATATTTCTGCACTGTTAATAATATCACTTATGAAAGGGAAACTATAAATTTTCGCTACTGCAGGTATTTAACCTGTTCAATTCAGGCTGCTAATATAATCTCGTGTGTGTTTACCAACAGAAATTTAAAAATATAATATATATCTCTTACTACCAATTATTAATTACTTATATCGGTACATATTGTACACCTATAGCACAAGTTAGAATTATATTAGCAAATACATGCAGTTTCAGTGCAACAATAAAAGGAGTAGCACCATTTAAACCCTGAGGATGTTTCCTGCAAGCGAAGACGAAATGTCGGCAACAGAAGTACCGAGGACGCGATTTCAAATGGAAAGGAAGATGAAAAAAACATTTTTTATATTTTCTTCATATTTAATAATTTATATAACATATCCATATGCAACATAAATCGATTATTTACTTAAAATACTCGCAGTACAATGGTAACTACGACATTCAAATTTGGCACACGTTAACACTTAAATAACATGCACGGACGTACATATACTAATGATAGAAGAAGTGATAGAAGAAAATTTTTAAATCAAAGTACAAAATTCAGTAACAATTAAGTAACAGAATATACTTAAAACTAGCAAAGAAAAATTAAAATCATTGAATTTTGCTGATGACAAATATTCATTTATAGATTCAATGTGCAATACCTTTCATATTTTTTCTTATTTATTTTATAAATACTCATAATAGTAACTACGAATACATATTGATAATTCAGTAAAAGATTACGTTTACCACTTCGAAAACAAGAGAAGGCTTAGAATGTTTAGCAAAAACAAAATTACATTCTTGCTCCGTTGGGTAATTTATTTTGCATACATTTATATCCTTCAGGAAATACGGCCCCTATTATGTGAATAACGACACTTGCCAAAAAAATGTTCTCGAATATAGGAGCTGTAATCCCGTCGTCCTTGTAAATGTATAAAAGTTTTTGTAATTTAAATATATTGAGAAAAGAAACCGATTTGATAATAGGCGTGTAATTTCACATTGTCTAATTTTTAGCAGGAGTTTCGTATTACCTTAGTAGGAGAATTCTGTTTTAGTATACACGAAGGTAGTTTAATATTGATAAACGGTCAGGAATGAAAATGATTCTGTTACACCAAGACAACACTCCCTCGCATACCAGCACAGTTGCGATGACCAAAATCCACGAGTTGCATTTCCAATTAGTACCGCGCGCGCCTTATTCGATCAAGAAAACGGCACTAGTGAGAAATTTTCGTCTAACGAAATCAGAAAAACGAATTTTTTAATAAATACAAAATAATTTTTATAAAAAAATTTTTATTTTTCAACATATTCTCCTAAAAGAGCAATACATTTATTCCAACGGTACTCCAATGCCCTTATACTATCTCTAAAATGCGATTCCGAAAGGCTTGCAAAATACTCCTTTACGAAGATGATAAGTTCGTCGTTAGACGAAAATTTCTTTCCACCTAGTGCCGTTTTCAATTTTGGAAAAAGGTGGAAGTCGGAAGGGGCTAGATCCGGCGAATAAGGCGCATGCGGTACTAACTGGAAATGCAACTCGTGGATTTTGGACATAGCAACTGTGCTGGTATGCGAGGGAGCGTTGTCTTGGTGAAACAGAATTTTTTCTTTGCCATTGCTGGCCGTTTAGCACGAACTTCAACATTTAATTTTTGTAGAAGTTCTGCGTAATATTGTCCGTTTATTGTGGCACCTTTCTGAAGGTAATCAATGAGCAAAATGCCCTTTGAATCCCAAAAAATTGATGCCATCACCTTGTTTGCCGATAAAGTGGTTTTCGCTTTCTTTGGAGGTGCAGAACCACGTTCTAACCATTGTTTCGACTGTCGTTTAGTTTCGGGTGTACTGCAGTGTATCCAAGTTTCATCGCAAGTAACAAATCGCCTACAAAAATCAACCGAATTCCGCTTATGAAGGTCCAAACACTCATTGAAAATGCGCAAACGAGTGAAATTTTGATCAGTCGTAAGCAATCGCGGCACCCATCTTGCCGAAAGCTTGGAAAGGCCCAATTTTTTCATTAAAATGTGGTATACGCGTTCTGTTGAAATGCTTACTATGTCTGCTATCTCTCCACTTTCAGTCGTCGCTCTTGCCTAAAAATATTATGGATTTTTATAATCATTTCCTTAAAAGTCACGATTTTGGGTGCTCCAGAGCGCGCTTCATCAACACAGCTTGTTCTACCACGTTTAAATTCATTTACCTATCTACTTATTGTGGCTGATGATGGAGCAGATTCACCTAATGTTTCCTGTAAATCATCTTTTATTTCGGTAGCTTTCATACCCTTAATTACGAAGTATTTAATCACCGCACGATACTCTGCAACAACAACAAAACGACGTGTTGCTTCTTTTTCAATCCGCTGTCAAAAATAAACTAATCAACCGATTTATCTAAATATCGGAATGTAAACATGTAAATAGGCAATCTAAATTACAGTGCATTTGTTTTACCAATTAGAGCGCCACCTATGTGTCATTCTCACTACTTGTCAAACTATCCTCGTAATTATAAATTCCAGGTTCCTCGGCCATTACTTTTTACTAGAAATATGGTATTGTAAATTATATTGTCTTTATTAATATTTTTGACCGGACTTGATCTTGGTCTGTATTAATTTAGAGTTAAATATACCGAATAGAAAGAATATATAAATATAATATATTACCGCTTAATGTCTTCCTCTTCAAACTAATTAAATTGCAGTAAAACTATGTAATTTGTTTGCCTGGTTCTCTAGTATATACATTGCAAAAGTCATCATCAATTTTCTTGTATTAATAATGTATTAATTACCGTTAATTATGTTTGGAATAATATATTCATTCTTTGACCGTTTATACCAGCTTGAATAACATTCAATCTCTTTAAGTGCATGTGGCGAAATACTCTAGTGTACTGTAAACATACATATGCATTAAATATAGAAATGTATTCGAAACCCGTTCTTCTTCTAAATATTTATTCAACTTCTGATTATTTATTTTCGTTTTCATTGAAGCGTATAAGAAGAAATATTACAGTGGCATATATTTTTATATCTTTCACACCCAAAATCAATAATGGATATATATATATATATATATATATATATATATATATATATATTATATATGTTAACAATAATCGCGACTGACTAACCAGATAAAAGAATTGCTTTCGTGTTTGTAGGCTTTGAAATTTGTTAAATGAGCTTCCGGTTTATTATTTAAACTTCCCCAGCTTATAAAATTTCTTTTCGTGCCATTTTATTGGGTTACGTACAAAAACTACATCCGCGGTACAAAAGGACGCGTGTTGACATACTGGTACAATACCAACCTAATGTCACAAAAACGCAAAATCAACATTTTACAGAATTTAGGCGAATAACAGACATAAAAAATTTATTAATGAAAATTTAATTACTCGTAAAACCGGGACAATGCTCTGAAAATACGGCTAAGCAGGGGTAATATTACTATTTGTAGTGTTTTGTATTCTTATAAAGGTCGAGCTGAATAATAATACAAACTACAATAGAAATAGTACAATTACTATTACTACTTTTTCACGTCCTTGTTCTGCGTTTTCCTTACAGTTAAATTTTGGTTAATAATTTTGTGGTATCACTATTGCTATGCGATCGTTGATTACAATAACAGAATTAATTAAAAATTTCTGCGCTGGAGCAGAACTAGAACTTGTAACTGCCGTTTGGTAGGCGAAGGTAGCCATCCAGTAAACATCAGGTACAGGTTCGAGTTTTAATCCAGTATAGAAATTTTTAATTAGTTTCAGTGTGTGAAACGTTGAGAAGTCAACGGTTTGTATAAGAAGCAAAGAATTTCTACAACACGGAAGAAACACGAAAAATAGTATTTCTCATCATTTCTCTGCGAGAATTTTCGCCTAAACATATATATACGAAGTATATGCATATCTGATCTGAAACGTTCAAAACTTTTGCAGTGATTACGAAGTAAATAAAAATAAAGGTGGTAGGAAATGCAAAGCATAATAATCGCTAAGGAAGCACACGATAATGAATAAAATTAAAGTAGCAACATTAATACAGACAAGATGAAAAACTAAGGGATTATCGAACAGTAATCACCAATTTTATTATATGAAGTTGAGAATAGGACACTGAGTAGAGCAATGGAGAAAAAGTTACAAGTCACAGAAAAGAATTTTCTCGAGGTAAAGAGAAAAACATAGGGTGACGAAAAAAGGAAACAAAATCACTAAAAGAAAGAAGAGAGAAAAATAAAATAAAATGGGTCGGGTATATAATATGTGAACTCAAGAAAAATACGAGGCAAGAGGAAAATATGTAACGATTTCGTAGAGAGGACGTAATTCACACCAACGGATAAGAGAGAGATGATTATAATGACGACGTTAAAGTCTAGTATTTCCTTCATGCTCCTCGTTCATGTCTTCACTGGTTTTTTATAGACTTGTCTTTATCCACAACCTTGATTCCAAAATACTCTTGACTAGTCTTTCGCTACGCATATGCTTTGGGTGTTTATACCACTTTAACTAAGTCTTTCCGATTTTTCCAATTTTGTTTGAGACTGCAGTCTGAATTCCTTACCATTTCTCTCTTAATTACTCCTAAATCTCCATACTCTGGATTCGGATTTTAATTCTTTTGTCAGCATCCAACTTTCCTTTCAAATATCTTCTTAAATTCCATAATGTGTAAAACTTTGTTAATAGGAAAACGGTATCCTCGTTTAGGATTGTTTGATACAGGTGGTAACAGATTTCGTGATAAGAAAAGAAATTTTCTCTGCAGACTCTTTACAGATTGCAAAATTTTTAAATTATGAATAGTTCCATGTACTTTACCAGTGGCTCAGTGATGTATAGAATTATGAATATGTGAAATCCTTAAGATTAAGTTCAAGTTTCACATTATACACTGTGTTATAAGCTAAAAGTTTGTGAAAACGCGAACATTTCTCATCTGACAATTCATCAAAGACATGAGTTCGTAAAAAGCAAACTTTCATGGAACTAGCATGATAACAGCAATAAGCAGACTTTCTAAACAATAGATAACATAAATTCTGTAAATGGTTGAAGGAGGCCAAATAATAACAACGGCAATATCGTCAATAATTTCACGTCTTCAACTGCTATAACTAAACTCACCCCCTTTTGTATTTTCCTAAATTTTGAAATACGAATACTCGTATGAATTAGTATAATTACGTCACAGGTGTTACTATGTAGATCATTAATAAATCTTATACATTTTGAAAGGTGTTGAAATATTTTGATTATTCTACTTTACGGTATATACTTTATTCTTCTTCAAAACGTTATGTTAATTTTTTGTAAAACTACTGCTTAAGAAGTAATACATAATCTAATCACATTGAGATACTAATCAAAGATGTTTCAATTTCGTTAACTTAAAGAAAACACAATTCATAAAACCAAGAACACAATGTAAGGAGATTGAAGTAAAGCATTTCACTTTGTTTCTGGTTGAGTTGACAGACTCTACTAATTGATTGACCATTTAAATGCATCCATGCATGGTCCGTACAAATGTGAACTGTTTTAAAGAGTATAGAATGCCTTTGTTGTACAAAAATTTAATTTGATAGAAATATAAAAGAATTAATTTTAAATGTCAAACGTCACAAAATCAAAATTTCTTTAATTCTCTACGTTAAACTATAAATTTAGTTAAATTGCACATTATTTTTTGAACACTATTATACAATTATCGCCTTCCTTTATTTTCACAATTACACTACTATTTTGTCTTTAATTTATTCTAAATTATATTTTAATTAACACCATTATTCAAAATTGAAACTATTTCATTTCATTAAATAAATATTAAACTCAAAAAAAACTTTATTATCAGAAGCATTTTCATTTTGAAGTTTTCATAATAACGCTTGGTTTATTTCATTTTTTATTCGATAAAGTTGCTGGAATTTCATTTCGTTTGGTTTGCTTTGACATTCAGTTGAATTTACGTTGATATTTATGCTATTCAGATCCCATTTAAAAAAGAAACAATTTTCATATTTTTCGATATTGTTTGTATTTTATGAATATTATTGTTAATTGAATGTATTAACCAGAAATTATATTAAAACTTATTTATTTGAAAGTTCAGATTTTTTATTCCAGCAGGAACTTTCCAAATATTATCAAGTGTTTAAAATAGTTCATACTTACAATTCAAGTACAGTGAAATCCGCTTATTGGAATACTCATATTGTCCGCCAAAATTATTCCTATATGCAGATTATTCCATTATCCGTTTTTAACTTATTTTTTCTTATTACTATTAAGTTAAGTATGTATATACATACATACTTCGTATTCTTTATATCTGCGATTTTATAACTATAAAATTGATTTGAGTATGATACTGTAAATTTATGTTGCGATTTTCATAAAATGTATTTAAGAATACATACAAAAGAAATAAAACACATTTCAGCGTAGTACATATTTTTTAATTGATACTACTTTTTTTATTTCAAACTCTATA
The DNA here is from genome assembly GCA_031893035.1 of Dermolepida albohirtum. NCBI lineage: Eukaryota > Metazoa > Arthropoda > Insecta > Coleoptera > Scarabaeidae > Dermolepida > Dermolepida albohirtum. The sequence goes on along the minus strand of JAVIWB010000612.1, from coordinate 132,377 downwards.
CATCCTTAACAAAATAATCTGTATTTTATTTTGTTTTCTTTCTTTACACAAAATATCAGTGATTTGGTTATCTAATGCATAGAAATGTGCAAAATTACAATCAGTTTTTGATTCTAAAAAACGACTATAGTGTCACATGCTAATTTTACTTTTTGAAATGATGGCGCGGTTGATGGAGTATCCTTTGAATATGTATTTTCACCTACAATTTTTTGAAAGAAATTTGGGAACGACTTTTCTATCTGGTAAACCACCCATTTGTTGCTTGAAAATTTACACTACCCAGATTTTGTGCAATCTGTTCGGCTTTTTCCTTCAAAATGGGTTCGCTAAGTGGCACTTTACGCGCTCTTTTGTCCATAAACCAATGATTTAAAGCATTTTCGACGTCAGCATCCTTCCCGTTGCGTCTTCGTTTTTGAGTAGATTTAAAATTATCACGCCAATCACTTAAAATACTGTCTTTTCTTTTTAACAATTTACTCACTTGTGCTTGAGACACACCAAATTTTTTGGCAACAACCGACTGACTGCAAGTTGTTTCTTCTAAAAACTCAAGCAATTTTACTTTTTCCTTCAGAGCAAGGTTTTTTCTTTTCAAATTTGTCTAAGAAGCAATTTTTCACTCACTTCCGATTGCAATGTCAAATAACAGACTGACCAGAAATGTAGAAATTTCCTGCTTTTAAAACCTCTGAAAAAATTTTTATTGTATGTATGTAATTCCCACAGAATTAACCATTATCTAAATGCTGTTTAAAATCACTTAGGTACAAGATTTTATTGCAATACGTAATTATCCGAAGATTATCTGCAATTATGTATAATAGCTTTCTAAAAGTAAAGTAAATATTCGTAGTAACTTTTGGTTTACATCCACCTTTAGTTAAGCAGGTAGAGAAACTTATTCTTTTATGAAGACAAAATCGCATTAATGTTCTTAGAAAAGCCATTCTTTTACCAAATATATTCTATTAAAAGATATTCTTATAACCGAATAATTTTGTTAATACTTAAAGGGAAATGGTTTTGTTCTTAAGATTTTAATTCCTTGAACCGATATATTCTATTAAGAGGATTTCCAATAAACTTGTTTCACTGCATATCATTACTATAATATAAATTAGTTATAACAATTAAAGATATTCCACTACGATTTAACCGTTATTAAGTTTGTGCTATGTCGACTAAAATAGAAATTAATTAGGATAAGTACGTTGTCCACGATAAATGGAACCTACCCTGAGCGAAGAAGATAGGCAAGTATGATTCCATATAATCCGACTCATACGATAACCGTCAAAACATCAGGGTAAATACATACAGTAGCGTATATAAGTATATGCGAAAAAATAAATTCTCTAACAATATTGTTTCCATATTCAATATTGTTGCACTTTTCCTCTCATAATAACCTTCTATAAATAAAAATAAATGTATTGTTAATTGAAAGAGAAAGCAGTTTCTGCGAAAATATTCTTAGCTAATTCTACTCGGGAAACTGTCCCTTATCGACTATTATTTCGTTATCTGCTTAAGGATAGTTTGTATGCACTGTGGGTTAGTATATCACAGGATTTCGAGGCATTCAACTGAATTGTGTTTTCAATTATATAGGGCTTCTCTACTTTAGCACAAGTACCTATGAATATTTTTCTAATACCCTAAAGCGATACTGTAAGTAACAATTCATTTGATTCTAATCATCTAAAGGATTAACTTAAGATTTCCGTAGATCGACAGGAGTTTTTGTGCATCGTTCTACTGTTTTTAACTAGAACCCATCAAATTTTTGACAACTTTTTGGAAAATGGAATAATGTTTTACAAGAATTTCTGATAAAACCGTTAGATAGTTTACCCAAACGCAAGTGTAACATTCATGAAATACAGTATATTCTCCCTTAACGGACATCTCCCGACAATGGACATCTCTAATCAATGGACAGTTTCTGATGCACCAACCGTCAGTATACTATTTGCTATATAAAAATATCTCTCACCAAAGGACATTCTTAACAATGGATACGAATAGTAAATTTAAATGAAAATTTATTTCTTGACAATAGACATTAGTACTTCTTAAAACTTTTAGGATAAGATTAACTTTATTGCCTATAGAGTGATTAAGCCAAGTACATAACGTAATAAGTACAATTATAATGATGGTCTTACATAAAACGGCTATTGCTTTTATAGCAGTCAGTTCATATTTAGTGCTCTAACAAGTTAGATATCTAGTGTTTTAGTGTTCGTACAAGTAATACGGCTACGAAAAAGAGAAAATTTCTCAGTTTAGAAGAAAAGTTGATGTTATTCATTGTGCAGAGAAGAATATGCTTAGTATGAGACTGCTTGTTGAAAGATTCTGTATCGGCAAAAGTCAAGTGGGCGATATTTTAAAAAGCAAAGTTGATATTAATAGGCGGTTTGCTAAAAATGAAAATTCACCGCACAATATGACTGATTTTGCAAAGCGCGCGCTAATAATATTCCATTGTCCGGTAAAATATTAAGGGAAAAAGATCTCGAAGTTGCACGAGAGCTAAATAATGAATTCGAAGCTTCAATGAGTGGGTTGACAAGTTTTCTCAGCGACACAACATATCGCTTCAAATAATTTGTGGTGAAGCCGCCGCAGTAAATGCGGATGAAATATCTGTCTGGAAGAAACTGTTGATAACTATCACAAAGGAATACTCACCGAAAGACATTTTTAATGCAGATGAAACTGGACTTTTTTCCAGGCTTTACCAAACAAAGCTTTCGCATTAAAAGGTGAAAAACGTTCAGGTGGCAAAGCTGCTAAGGAAGGATTAACTATTCTATTGCGTGCGAATATGGTTGGAGTAAAGGAAAAACGTATAGTAATTGGGAAAAGTAAGAATCCAATGCTTTAGAGGAACAAACGTTGAGAAGTTACCAGTGGAATGGTATTCTAATAAAAAAGCGTGGATGACAACGGAAGTTGTAAAAATTCGATTAACCAAATTTGATAGAAAAATGCAACAGCGGAATAGAAAAGTTCTTTTATTTTTAGGCGTGACATCAACCACTTGGTCAAGGGATTACCAATAATTTTAAAACCAACTACAGAAAGCTTTTAGTTTAACAGACTCTTATCATCTATAAATCATTGTAAATCTACTGAACATATAGAAAAATTCATTAACATTTTTAGTGCTCTAATATGGACCATTACTGCTTGAAAAACTGTAAGCGCTGAAACTATCAACAAATGTTTTCTTAAAGCTGGATTTAGTGAGTGGAATGCCGAAGATATTTGCGAGGATATAGATTTCAGTGCTGAAGACGATGTGCCACTGTTAGAACTTTGTAAATCCTATCCTGACATATTATCGTATGCAAAAATTGATGATAATTTACATACTGAGAATCCCGATACTAGCGTACACGACTGTGTGCGTGAATTTCAAAACAGTACCAATGTACGCAATCGCGGCAGTGTGGATGATGATATTTCAGAAACTAAAAACATTAACGAAGCTTATGAAAAGCTAAAGGACATTCAAAATTTCTTTTTCTTGTCTGGCGACATTACTCAAGGAGAAAAAGTCGCTGAGATAGTATACAATGTAGAAACACAAATTTTAAAAAGGAGAATTGAAAATCTACAACAAACTAAAATTATATATTTTTTTAAATAAATTAGTTTTAAATATGTTGTAGGAATACATTAATTAAAAATTATTTATTATTTTTTCTCCACCACCAATGGATATCTCTGAACCATGGAGAGTTTTAAATACACCGCTACTGTCCATTATACAGATAACCTATTGTACTAGTATTATTATCTTTTTATCAATATTTTCAGTTATAGAATGTTAAAAGAAATCATTCTATTATTAATAACACCCTATCTACTACACATGTTTCACAGGTTCACTGATCGTTACGCAGATTTGTGAAATTTTCTATGGCGGTCAGCACTAATGTATGTACTGAAAGTGCAGTAGTAAGGTCTTCAAATGAATAAATGTAAAATTAACTTAAAAGATATAGTACTTACTTATAGCTTTAAGAATATATGATCTATCTATCAGTATTCGATAGATTTGATATATATATATAAATATATATTCATTGGTATGTATGCAATGTGTGCGTGGGTGTGCAAATGTATAAATGCGTGTGCGTGTATTTTAATTTGAGCTTTTTTATTTCATATTCTCTGGAATAATTTTACGTATATTACATAAAATTAATGACATTAATAAAACTCGAATGTAATAATAAAATACAATTAAGTTCCATATTAACACATGGATCAATAAGTCCCGAGACTAACAATGAAAACAACATTTTTTTTGCAAAATTTTTTTTTATTCATCAACATAATCACCTTTTAGGGTGATACAATGGTTCCAACGCTTTTCCAATTTTTCAATACCATGTTTATAAAAAAATTTATCTTTCGCTTCAAAATAAGCTTCAGTTTCAGCGATGACCTCCTCATTTGAGCCAAATCTTTTTCCCTGGAGCATTTTTTTAAGATCAGCAAAGAGCCAGTAGTCACTGGGGGCTAAATCTGGCTAATATGGGGGGTGGGGAAGCAGATCAAAACCCAATTCGTTCAATTTTGCCATTGTTTTCATCGACTTGTGGCAGGGTGCATTGTCTTGGTGAAAAAGGATTTTTTTTCTCTGCATGTGCGGTCGTTTTTTTGCGATTTCCTCCTTCAAACGCACCAGTAAGTCAATATAATGATCACTGTTGATGGATTTACCTTTTCCGAGGTAGTCAATGAAAATCACGCCATGTGTATCCCAAAAAACTGACGCCAGGACTTTGCCAGCTGACTGCTGCGTTTTCGGACGTTTCGGACGGCTTTCGCCAGCTGTGCGCCACTCAGATGACTGCCGCTTCGACTCTGGAGTGTAGTGATGTATCCATGTTTCGTCCATGGTCACGTAACGACGCAAGAAATCTTTTTTGTTGCGAGTAAATAGCGATAAACAGCTTTCTGAATCATCGACTCGTTGCTGTTTTTGTTCTATCGAAAGCAATCGCGGCACCCACTTGGAAAAAACCTTTTTCATGCTCAATTTTTCATGAAGGATAGTAAATACACTTCCATATGATATCTGTGTCATCTCAGCAATCTCACGGAGCTTCACTTTACGATCTTTCATTATAATTTTTGTCACTTCACTCACATTTTCCGGTGTAACGGCTTCCACAGGTCTACCCGAGCGTTCCGCGTCATTTGTGTCGGTACGACCACGTTTAAACTCTGCAAACCACCGACAAATCGTTGCTTTTGATGAACAAGAGTCCGGGTAACATTTTTCAATCCATTGTTTTGCTTGCGTGGTGTTTTTAATTAAAAAACAATGTTTTATCAGAACACGAAACTCGGTGTTTTCCATTGTTTAAACAAACTACAAAACGACTTTACTCCAACCTCGATAACTCAGCTGTTTCTGGTCCGATCGACTTAAAATTTTGACACGTTTCAAGCAAAGGTTAGTACTCTAGAAAGACGTGGTTACTGGTTTACTACGAGCGCCATCGCTATGGGTTAGTCTCGGGACTTATTGATCCATGTGTTATATATTCTCTAGCATTGAAAATATGTACATTTACGAATGTATTATGGTGATTTGATTTAAATTAATATGCAATATTTTGAAATATATATTCTAAATAATAACATCAGGGAGACAGCGAGAGGGGAGAGGGTTAGAAGAAGAAAGAGAAGAAAGAATGGAATATTGGGCTGGACAGTATATTTATTCGTATCAGATGTATCAAAATGTCTGCCGTATACATATTATTTAATTGTTTTGTTTTAGTTATCAATGATTTATAGGAAAATAGGAATAATGGTAACTAAAACTGGAAATTATTCCGGGCTTAATAACATTAAATAATTTAACTGTGAATTTGTTATTAAACTAATAAAATCGTTAACGAAGTGTAGAATTCTCTAAATACTATTGATTGCAAAATAGCGTAAAACGTTTCGAAAATACGTTGAACTCTAAGAAGTGTATTTGGAAACAATTTGAACAATTTTATCTCAATATAAATTACAGTTTGGATGGCCGCAACAGAAAAATTGGCTTTAATTTTTGAAAAATGGAGATACAAATGAGTAAGCGAAATAGATAAGATTACAAATAAAGTGTAGTTGAACGCATTTAGAAAACGGCAAAAAAGTTAGTGAAGAAAAACTTTTACAATGAATTTAGACAAAAATTCAATCCATTTCTAAACGATTTCTCATTTGGAAAGCTCGTGACACTAAAATGAAAGAATTGCAAAAGCTACCAAAAAAAAAAAAAACAAAAAGCAAATTCTGTTGCAATTACTTTTGAAGAACATTAGTCAATTTGCAAACAATGGAATGATGGGGCACCAATTGGTTAAAGATGTTTTACCGCATCTAATCTTGGATATATGGAGTGGGCATTTTGAAGACAAAATTAAGATTGAAGGATCTACCGCTAGTAGAACAAAATATAATTCAATTTTCTCCACAGCATGCGAAGGAAGAGGCTAACCAAGTGTAAATACTAATGGTTCGTCATAATTACAGAACACCATGAAGTCGACCTTGTACAACTGTTTAAGACACTACAAACAAACAACTTACAAAGTGATATCACTAGATAATCTTCAATAAAAATGCTGTTTATTATATTTCTTTAATAAACTACTTTAATATTTTTAATTTCAATATATTCTTTTATACAAGTACTCTGCTTTCTTACGTATTGGATCATTAGAAAATATCTTGATGCATTTTTATACCAAATAGGGAGAATTTTAAAAAATTTATTATTAAATAAATTATACAATCAATTGTTTTGTGTCACTTCTCGCCAGTTCATTCTCATATCCTTTCTTCACATACCCAATTATTGTATTTCTAAAATATCAAGTTTTCTTTGGCTTGCAATATTTATATTTCTTACATATTTCAATACACGCATTTTATTTTTATATTTCATAGAAATTTCCTACTCACTAGGTTGAAGACTTGGTACATAGTAACTGGTAATATTGTAGTAAGTACTATGCTCGAATTAGAACGCATTATGCTCATAGTTTTGAGAAAGAAAAGACTGAAATAGCTTGAGTAAGATATAACCAGTTGCATTTATGTTGGATGTATTACATATATGAAATATAAACTCTTCAAATGATGCTTAGGGGCGTTTTTGTTAATAAAGCAAGTAAAAATATTAGTTTCAGTTTGGTAAGAGTGTTTCAATAGAATAGTTGTTTTGAATTTTTTCCATTTTGCACAAATTCTCAAAAACTTTCGAGGTTAGGTAAATTTATTTTAGAGATACACCAAAGTAATTATGGAATGTTATATAGTACAAGAACGAGTGGTAATCGAGAGACCTTATTATGAATATCACGGATGTTATACATATTAGAGTGTAGAGAATTTACTAAAATTTGAACACAACGCCATTAAAAAATCAATAAAAAAATTTGAAGAGAGTAGTTCGACTTCAGTTCAACTTCTGTACATGCACATAGTACTTGCTCCGAGAATAATATTATCTCAACATCATCATCATCTTCTTTGCAGCGAATACTTTAACAAAACTTTCACTTTAACGCATACCAAACGCAGTTGACACAGAAACTGAAGTCTAGAAACCATGAACAATATCATATCAGCAAGCCATAGCAAACAATTCACCATTCTTTTTTTAACAGAAACTCACTTTCGTTTTGACGGTTTCGTTAATACACAAAACTGTCGGACTTGGGGAGTTTGTGGTGTCTTTTGGGCAGATGGCGTTATCGAATCATACCTTTTCGTACATGTAGATGGAATTGTGTTAACTGTGGGCGACATTTGTTATCGTAACGTGGCGATAATTTTTTTCTAAACCGAATTGAAAGAATTGAATACTGATAATGTGCGGTTCCAGCAAGATTGAAATATCTGTAGGACAAACAGGTGATTTATTACAAACGATGTTTCCTGCTATTTCAAATTTTTCGCTTTGGTGACATACACCGGACTCCAAGATCGTGCGTTCTAACACCTATGGACCTACTTCTTTGGGATTGGATTAAGAGTAAAGTCTACACTGATAACACTGTAGCAGTTTCTAATTTCGACCGTGACATGCAACGCCTCATCAGCGCAATTCAGCCAGATTAAAGCCAAAATGAAAGTCATATGTCTAAACGAATGATCACTTGTAAGAATAAGTGAAGTAGACCTTTAAAATCTATTATTTTACATACACAATTCCCACATGTTAACATCGTAATAAATAAGACAGTACAAGTACAAGATATCAATAATTATTTTCATTTTATTGAAATAACAAAACAATTTGAAATGAAAGCAATGGCGAAATTTAACAAGGCACTCAAACAGGGACTGATCATTATCTAATGTGGAGGCACAAGTTATTAAAATATATACATATATGCTTTTGTTAAATATTCCCCGTCAAAGAAAGTTTTCGACAAAATCTATCACCAAATTCTTTAAAATTTGTGAGCATATTTTTTAAGAACGTTTTGAAAATTCTTTGACAGACCTAATATGAGTGGTGTGTTTTTTCCTTCATACCTTCGTAACACTCAATAAAGGTTAATTAATGATATTTTTTCATATCCGACGACTTCAATTCTCTAAATTATTCTATTAGTACATAGCTCACTACATTATGGTTTTTTGTGTACTCGGGTTCCTGATGAAAATGACTTGCCTGCCAAAGCTCACTCTATTAAAACTTTCGTAAACACGAATCTTTCTGAGATTTAACAATACATATGAGAAATTCTTTACGCAACCGCCTATAAAAGATGCAGGTACAAGTTACATAGTTTCAAGTCGTATGTTTATTTTGGCTATTTCGAATTTTTAGTACTCTTTTTCTTAAAATCGATCTTAAACTCCTCTAATGTTTATACGTGTATGACGATCATAATGTCAGCGGAAGACTTTTACACAATATTTTATAATATTTAAAACTTCATATGCACAAACGTAATGTATCATAAAATAACATGACGGAAAAAATTCATTCGAAACTTTTTCTAGAGAAATGTTTTTTGCTAAGAAGAAAGTGTTTTCATTTAAAATTACTTGCTCTTTATATTTGAGGTTATCCGTATAAAACGTGGTAGAGTTATTTTCATTCAACTACAGTCGAGTAATTAATTATGCGGCAAAGAACAGGAAGCGGCTCTCTTTAAATATAAGATGCTGCTTCTTTAACAATACCAACTGAATGCTTTAAAGAGAAAAACACTTTTATTTTAGTTCTCTGATGTTTACTGAAAGCCATAATATAATGAAAAGATGTTTCAACGTAAAAAGCTGGTGCGTTTTAACGCCTAAAATTATGTCTGTCGATTTAGATTGCTTTTCGTGGTGTTCTCTTTTTCGTTTATTCAGTATCGATTATGTAATAAATGCACTTTTGGGATCCTTTCGTATAAAAGTAATATGTATCTTCTTGTTCGTTATCTATTTATTTCTTTGATTACAAGCCGTACCGCTATTATTATTATACTGCAAATTACTCTAGTTAATGAAGCGATACAATTTTTTTGTGGATTGCTTCATTTTGGTTATAAATTTTCAAGATATAATTTCACCAAGTATATTCGCATTCAATCTGCTTATTAAACATTCCTTAGAGTATTTTAAGATTTTTTTATTCTCAGATGATTTTCAGAATAATGTTTCGCTTTGAAGATACAAGGAGAAAAAGGTTTGGATGTCTTTGAAAATATTAATGTACTCTAAATAAAACCAAGTTCTACTCCACCGAACCTAGTGAATACAAGAAATTTGTTTTTATATTTATAATAATATTTCGGTTTGCGCACACGAGTTTAGTTCAGATATCGAAAAGACCGTTAGTTTAATTGTAGATTATCGATAATACCGTTCATACAACTGAAGATTCATCATTGCTGATTACGTTTCCTGATCAGAGGCATGCATTCTATTTAGTAATAGTTATTTTTAGCACTGTTAGTAGATCAGAATGTTTCCATAAAAGCAATAATTTTGTTTTTTTTCGACAATTTTTATCCTGCTGTATCTTGAAAACAAACCGTAATTTCGAAAATCATCTAAGAGCAAAAACTTCTTAACATAACTTAACATATTTTCATGTAGACCAAACTCTATGAAAATATAAGTACTTATTCCTAAGGTCCAGCAAATTCTATAAGCAGTATTCTCTAAATTTTTGTGAGAGTTTTATATACAAAAAAGGCACGAATATAATTTTACTTTAGGGCGACTTTTAAAAAAAAGTGTTTAATAATTTATATACAGGCTGACCTTTTCTCTATGTTTAGTTTAGAAATTCTGAAAACTAAGAGTTAGGGAGACGGTTGAATAGGAAAAGATTTACAGTGTTATGAAACTAATTTAAAACTATTTGTTTCTCTAAAAACATTTATACCTAACTAGATATTTTAAGAAAATAAATTATATACGTTTTCGTTAAATGCATATGCCTTTGTTATTATTTTTTTGTCAGAAAAATGTTAAAGAAAATGTAACATCAATCTTTATGGGATAGGTTAATCAAAGGGCTTTGTTACGCATAATGAAGTTATCGTATAAAATTATGCTTCTTCGAATGGCAATCATAATTGGCTGTAGTCTCATAAAAAATATGTTTTTATAACATTTTTAACGATATAAAACTTATAGTTACTTTAAAAATTAAAGAACTAGGGGCATTTTCCTATTTGGGATAGGTAATTACATAATTAACAGTACATGAAAATCGTGTAGTTTAACGCCTCTCTTACTTGTGACAGTTTGCAGTTTATTTGTCGTCATTTGTATAGATCAGTGAATGAATCTTTTAAATGAAGAAATAGGAGTGTTACACTATTTTGATCATCGCTACATTTAAAAGGTTTAGAAATTTAGAGCAATATGTTTCATTATGTAGAGTAAATATTGCTTTATAGAAGAGTTAACGAAGTTACCGAAGTATGCATATACTAATCAAAATTCGTTATCTTAAACCCGACAAATGACAATGGAAGCAGAAACTTCACAGCGTACGGCTGTTAGAATGCTAGAAATATAAATATGGTCCTTATAAGTTATCAGTTGGGCAAACACTACACGCCGATGATTATGGAAAGCGACTTATATTTTGTACTTGGTTTAGGAATATGCATGGAGCTTGTCAACAGTTTAAAGTTTTATGGATAGATGAATGTGTTTTATAAATTGTACATTCAATCGATTTAATGAACAATTGCGTATGCAAACCAATCTGCATCATGTAACTAGTATAAAGAAGAAATTAGTAAATTGTAATCTCAACCCATAATCTGTTAGCTATAACTTCGTAAAGATACTCTGATGTTACATCGTCAACTAAGTAGTACATATTAATTGTTTGAGTTAACTATTCTGTAAATCCTTGCATAACTGTATATTTTCCCAAGATATTTAAACATGTGTTATAACAGACTAGTATAATAGCCTTTACTGAAACATAATACTGATGCCAATATTCTAACAGTTTAGGAGTTAATTTCCTACTGAGAAGTAGACAGTAAAGTAATAGTGAACGGAAGAACTTTTCTTCGCAAAAATTCTTTGTGCGTTTTGTAAAGAAAGTACAAACATTATTTAGACGTGAGAACTATAATAAAGTACTTTGGTATACACATTGCCCTATGTGTATTTAAACGCAGAGATATTCACCTCTGCGTTTGGATAACAATCTGCTGAAAGCCTTGCAAATCTTCAAGTAGAAAGCGAGCAATTGGACTTTAATGTAATGTTTGATTTATGCTATTATATTTAACCGTAATTTAGAAGTCATCATGAAAGTGAATTTTCTTATTTCTAGCATCGTTTTGTTACTTGGGTAAAGTTTTTTTTTTTACTTACAATTGCTCTTTCATAGAAGAATAACGAGAATTTTGATAATAAATAGTAAACATCAAGAATATACAAGAATTTAAATTTTTAAAGTTTAATTACGATATATTTTTTTTATAAAACATCGATTTTTAAATACTAATAATGAAATTAATAAATAAAAAAACTTTACGGTTTAAAATTACATTTACTTCTTAACAAAAACCCATGCCATTTGGAAGTGATGATTAAAAAATCTATATTCTTTAATAAAATCAGAACAGAGCTGCATTAATATTGTTGTCTGCTGAAAATTTCAAACTTGCTAGGCACTTTTTTATGCATCTCAGAAAGTGATAATCCGATAGTGTGGCAACAAATAAAAGCTTAATTTACTAATTTTTGCCATACCAACACTTATTAGGGCCGTGCATTGTTTTGGTGGAGAATAAATTTTTCTTGCCAAACCCAAGACTTTTTACATTAATTTTTTACGCTAATTTGTGCGACAGATTAGAATAATATGCGCTCCTGACGGTTTGGCATATTGGATGGCAATCAGCAAGAAAATATATTTTGCATTACAAAAAATGGAAGCCATTACCTTTTCTGTAGATGGAACGGCCATCATCTTCTTTAGGAGAGGAGAGTTACTACACCGCCACTAGGCTGTTGTTCCATTTTGGACGTACAATGATGAATTCAAATCTCATTCATGCTGATAAATCGGAGCATTAAATACTGAGCAGTCGTGGCATTCATTTTGCAAACAGCTTCTTCATAATCAACTCTTCAATCAAAATATATATTGCGTATATTTTGGCGATATTTGCAGTTTACATTGTCTTAGACATTTTCAAACCAAGACCCTATAATATCATAGCATGCTCTTTTTCAACAATTTACGGCATAGTAGCAGATTTCAAACGTTCGCTATGTGGTGAAGTACCTTTAATGGCTATACAACTACATTTAAACCCTTCTTCTCCATTATGAATATTTGTTATTAATAAGCATTTCAAGAAGAAGTAATGACAGTATGATCTTCAGCATTATTCATCTCCTTAAAAGCTGTGAGACGCTCTTATTTTAACATTCGTCACAAATAAATTAATAAACGTAAAAGTCTGTAATGTGATAATTGACGTTGTTAGAGAAACAACTTGTCGGTACACTACAAAATCAGTCAAAAACTACTTCATCGATCTGTTATGTCACAGATTTTTCAGCTTGCACTCCTATATATTTCCATTCGCATTTAACAACGTTCAACGTATGCTATGCTGGCAGAATTCTAAAATTTCTTAAATCGATAACATTAAATTTAAATTTCGTGTTTGTAAATTAATTTAATTAAATATTAAGCCGCTAAATGATTCGTAATTAACGGTTAAGCTCGCTTTGCATACACGCTAATTTCTTATGAATACCAAAAGAGAATTGTAATGTTTAACAATATATTAATTGGTCATATAAAATTTGAAAGCGCTAATAGATACTTATATTTTATTTTGCTTATCTTGATTTACATATCTGTAATATACGTGATATTTTGAACAAATATACTTTACCACTTTATATTTTTACAGAATACGTAAGAATGTTTTCATGAAACATCAAGCAAAACGCATGAACGAAGTTCTGCTCGTTTGTGTTCGTTACACATTTCGATTCGTTTACCAATTTGCATTCTAACGAAGGTGACTGTAAAAGCGAGCTTCGTTCCAGGAAGTATGTACATATGCATATATTGAAACGTCTTTCCTATACATTTTTCTTTTTAAAGCAGAAACAATTATTTTAGTTTTAAATTCTTTTTAAGAAGCTATGGAAGATGTAAACTTTATGCAAAGAAACTAGAAAAATTTAAGAAGGGAATTAACATAAAATTGTCACCACTTTAATTAATAATCTACAAATTTTCAATATCATTTTAATTAGTGTATTTAAAATGGTGAACTTGATTACTACCATTATACTTATGTACCTTTAATTAAAATGTGTTCGTTTCGTTTATGAAGCCACAAATAGTGTATCTACTAAGAGACTATTATAAACTCAATGAATATATAAATCATAAGCTTTAGAGAACAAACTCTATGCAGATTCTGTCAAGTACAGGAAGAAACTACGATCCACATATTGTGCTATGCCAATACGAGGACTTGGCAAGAGCGAGGTTTGTACAAATAGATCTCAATATTCCAAAATGGAACTATATATTCATAAAAGCCCGAATTCAAGCAGGTATCCATAAGACTCCTTAAAAAGCTCTTTTGATAACTCAGAAGAAAATCCCAGGCGTCGTAATTCTTCATGCAATTTAGAGCAAAAATAATAATAGCTGAATGCTAGATTCTTATTATAAGTTTGATATCTCAATGCCTAGGAATCACGTTCCACGATAACTTTTCAGAAGAAAATCTTCATCCGAGTAATACTTCATTCAATTTAGAGAAAAGATAGTAATCGTTGGATGCTAGATCCTTACAATAGGATTGATGCAAAGGGTACTAGGAAAGATTTGCAATATGACGCAACACTGAATCGTAGGAAGCTGCTGGTTGCTGCATGTTGAGACATGTTCATACGTGCGTAATAGCCGCCGCGCTATGTCGATGGACTCAGTTATTCATTAGCAGTGAGGGTGTAAAGTGCTTGCGATGGCATCGTGGTGCTTCGAAGAAATGACTCTTGCACTAGGTGATGTTTGTCCACATCGCACAACGATATTCAGGTGGTATAGAGAATTCCAAAGGAGAAGTTTAACTGTGGAGGATGCTAAGAGGCGGGGAAGGCCACGAACGTCAGTTACGGAGGAAAACGTTACTACTGTGAGAGAAATGCTTGACGAGGACAGGCGAGTGACCTACCAACAGATAGAAGGTAATTCAGGCCTAAATGCAACAGCAATTCGTTCAATTCTGCATGATCATTTGCACGGGAAGAAACTTTGTTCTCTCTGGGTGCCGCATCGGCTGACTGAAGGTGACACGACGTGTGGATTAGTGCCGGGAGATAATAAAAAAGTTTAATGAAGGACAAACTAAGTATGTGAACAACATCGTGACAGGTGACGAGACTTGGCTATACTATTACGATGTGCCGACCAAAACTCAGAACAAAGTTTGGGTCTTTGATGATGAGGACACACCCGTAGTTGTCAGAAAATCCCTGACTGTAAAGAAGAAATTTCCATTTCTCCAATCGAGTGGAATTGTGGAACCCATCGTTTTGGACATACAGAATACAGTCACAGCTAAGTGGTATACTGAACAGTGCCTGCCTAAAGTCATTGGATCTATGAAGATCCTGCTGCCAAAGTCAAGAATGGACATCTGTTTCCTCCGTCACGATAATGCTCCAGCTCACCGCGCCAAAGCCTGCACCGAGTATTTGACCACGACAGGATTGAAACTTCTCGAGCACCCTCCTTACAGTCCAGATCTTGCTCCTTGCTACTTTGCACTGTTCCCGCATGTGCAAATGAAGCTAAAAGGGAGGCGGTTTTCTAGTGATGAGGACCTCCTGCCAGCTTGGGACACCGAGTGTGTTTTACTCCCTAGTGAAACTTGGAAGACCTTTAAAGATTGGTTTCGGAGGATGCGGAGGTGTATTGAGGGTAAAGGAAATTAAATAAACAAAGCTATATTGTAAAACCTTCCTAGTACCCTTTGTATATCAACTCCTAGAAACCACTTTTCTTGATAACTTGTCAATTTTTGAGAGCTTCGTGCATTTTATAATTGTCGTGTACTACGTTTCCTTCAAAAAAAATTTAGTTTTTTTCACTTTAAGACTTTTAATGGTCTCTTTATGAACATCACAGGCAATTACAATGTTTTTATTCATGTATTCAACCAATAAAGTTTCTCGCTATCCCACAAAACCATCGACTTCAATTTTTCCGTTTCCTTCCAGTAATACCTATCTCTCGAATTAGATTTACACAAAGATTTAGTAGTCTACGAAACTGATCATATCCAATACCAATTTCTGGAAATCAATTTCGAATTTTTGCTAAATTTTCATTAATTGAATAAAATTAAATTCGATCAAATTTATGACTGTTTCGAAAACAAAATTCAATCATAAAATTTGATATTCTTCAGCAAAAGCCCTCACTGCAGTTAGAACAGTTACACGAAATAATAATTTAATTTTGAAAATAACCTACTTATAATAGAATATGTAAACACTTAATTGTTTAACATATCTGACATTAAATGCGGTTAATATTTGAGAGATTTATATGAATAAAGGTGCAGTTTGGTGTGAGAGAGAAATAATGGCTCACTAAAGTGATTTTTTTTTTGAACTCACCTTATTGTTCTGATTCTACTTTCATTTTAATTTCATTTACGTTATCTCTGAGTGAATATATTCATCAACAAGTACGAAGCGTATAATCAAATGTTATTGAACTTACTATGAATCTCTGTTGATTTAGAACTCTATTATTAAAGTTAAAGTTTTGCAATTACTCTAAACAAACGATTTTAGAAACCGATGAATTAAACAGTAACGGTAATCAAGATATTTAATTGTATTGCTTAGATATAGTAAAAGCTATCCTAAATTCTAGACTCTACATTTTCTTTATTAAAAGCTGAAACTTTCCCAATAAACTTATCTTACAGACGATTTCATGCCTGGTCGTTCTACGTCTTATTTGATCTACATTAAGATAAGTATAATAGTAGTATAGCCAGACATCGTAAATATCTAGCGTATACTGCGTGATAATTCTCAAAACTCTTTACCAAAAACATATAATTTTAATTGCTTTATAGGTATTATGTAGTACATTTGCTCAGATATTTAATTTATTACAATGCTGCATTAGTGTCTTACTTATTTGAATATAATACATTTATTTTGTTCTTTACCTGTTAACTATTGAGTTTATTTATTTTGAGCGATTATATTTATTATATATCAGAAATATTGGCTCGCTATATTCTATAGAATATTAATCTTATGTTCATAAAGTAGCTATTTATTCTTCTTTTATGTCCAAGTGGACCAATATTTATGATAAGAAAACAAGTTTCTCTAGTGTGAACGACATTTCATTGAATTATTTATTTACTCCTCTATAAAAAGTGTATTGTGCGATGTTTGGGATAAAAATGAAGTGCATAATGAGCGTGAATCAGTCCAGTCACTTGTTTGTTTGGTTAAATATTTATTGAATGAAACTAGCTGAGAACCAGTGAAATATGCATTGTAATGCGAATACAAACAAAAATACTACGGTGAACGCGACTCTTAGCATAAACTTAGCGTACAACGAGAATACTAAAAAAAAATGATTTGGCAAGAAAGTTTCAAAGATTTTAATGAAAGCAGTTCTAAATAAGTCTGTAATAGAACATGGAAACAAATTGAATGATAATTATATTAAAGTACTTCGAGCAAAGTTCAACAGTTGATCATGTAGATTTAATGAAGCTTTTTGAAGACATAAACTAAATTGATTATTATTGTTTATATTCAACAACTATCTATTGGGAACTTTTTCAAGATTGCTCATTGATATACTATGCATAATAGATGTATACTGGAGCTACAACTTGGAAATTTAAATGCTCATTCAAAAAAAAGTAAAAGAGTTGCTGATTTGGAAACATCGGAGGAAGAAATATTATTATTATTATTGTGATTATAGTTAAGATATGTTATGAACAATTATGGGAAGAATAACTTAGTTTGTTGTTTTTATACTTATCTTCCTGGAACATCATTTCAAAATTTATTTGTTGTTCGAATTAAGCTGATCACACATATGCCGAACAGGAGAAAGATTGGATGTGCATTTAAAAATTTATATAAAAAATATGTCACCAATTGGTCTGACTTCGAAACGGCTGAGGAATGTCTGTAAATAATGGACATAGATATATTTAAGACTTAAGATTGCTTATAAATGATGAAATATTCTATGTACGCTGCGCTGATGTGTAAGGGGATGTAGGAAGCTCCCCCCTTTACAAACTGTATGTGGCCGTGTCACATAATACACTGCAAAACAAATTTATCTGCTTCACTTTGAGGTACTACATAAATCAAATGTTTGCTGTGTAGTTTGTCTGTACAGTTTGCGATAGTCATCGAAAAACATGACAATGGCTGGATAAAAATAGAGATATTCTAAAAATTCCATTACGTCCATAAAAATCTCTAATAATAATGTACTAGAATACATACAGTACAATTCATTTCTGTTTTTTATCCAAAGATGAAATCATATTTGCGAATAAGTGATGCCAATATGTTATATACAGGAGAGTTTCATTACTCTCAAATGCATGATTCTGTAATGCGTAAATAATGATTTTGGACATGTTGATCTTTTATCGAATCATGATCATCTGGAACCCTTTTTCAAGAGAAATAAACTCTTCATGGAAAAAAAGTTAAAGGCGCCATCTAAATGAGCTAATACCTTCTTTGCTAGTATATATGATTATATTGTGTAATATTATATAATTATAATTTTGTGCTTTTTCTAATATTTACTTTGTCCTGAAGTGATGTGAACTATTGAACAATAAACATAATAGTATTATTTTGGAGTAGATCACTTATTTGCTCAGTCCAAAGGCGGGAAATTTTTCACTTAACCCATATATCTATGGATTTTAGCTAGGACTATACGCGACTGATACTGGGGCGTTATTATACATTATAAAATGGTAAATTATTGCAAGTTTTGTGATGTTTTATATCTCTAAAGGAAGAAATATTACTATAATTATCATTATTATTATATTCGTAGTTAAATGCAGATAAAGTGGTCAAAATAACAGTTTTTTGTAATATATATAATTTGAGATGAAGTTCCTTAAGGATTTCTTGGAATTATTTCGGAATTCTTCCAGTGGTAGAAACAATAATTAGTATAATTTTGGTCTGTTTCTGATGATATAGTTGCTGTATCTCTTCTACCAGAGGAATATATTTATTTCGTTTCTCTGTATTTTTTTATTGAAAGTTATAGGTTTTGGGTATGGAAACTTCAATTAGGTAGGTATTTTTAGTATTTTTACGAGTTAGTGAAATGTCTGGTCCATTGTGTATTACTACTGTGTGATCTATGAGAGTATTTCGCTTCCAATATAATTCAACTTCCGAATGTTCTAGAACTGTATGTGGTTCGTATTTGTACCATGAGTAAATTTTGTCTATTAATTTGTATTTCCTATGTATTATTTTACAGACATTATCATGTCACGATATATCCTCTGATAAGTTTTGTACATGCGCCTGTGATATTGTAATGTTCAATAGCTTCTGATGTTTTCTGACATTTTATGCATATGCCTAGCATTTCAATTTGTTTTATGATATATTTACTATAGTTTTTTTATAAATATTTCCAATTTTCATCCATTTATTGGACCCATGTTTATCAATATGTTTTTGCATTATTTGGTGAGGACGTGTCAATGTATTCCTTTGTTATTCCGGCTTCTATTTTCTTGTTGTTTGTTATTATATGTTCCTCTGGATTGAGACTTATGTTATTGAGATATCATTATGTGATGTCGTCTGCTTTTACTATTGTTTTGCGAAGAGTGTTGATTCTCATGGCCAGGTATATTCTGAGGTTGTTTACTGAGGCTATGCACTGTAAACAGCACATTTAATATCGATGAGAGTTCTCACTCCTTATTCTCTAGGTAATATAAACCGTTCTACCACATAATATTGATGATGTGTATGATGTTTGGTTACTATATTGTTCTAACAAGCCTATTCAAGGAATCTAACTCTGCGTCTAACCATTTTGTAAGTCCAAATGTGTATCAGAAGTAAGATTGTATATGTGTTAACTGCTTGAGATCTATTCATTATTATTATTTCTGAAATGTGAAACCGTACATGTATTTAATTAAATTCGGGAAATATTTACTTTACTATGGGAATTAACGCTAGTGTTTTTACGAATGTTGGCAATGATGGGAATGTTGTTGGAAATGATTTTAAAAATGCACTTTTCCAACTTCCGTTGAAAAAAAAACTGATTTATAACTTGAAACTAATAAGGCTTTGATTTGGTAATAATAGCCGTAAAATATTCTTTTGATTAAACCAAGTATTGAAATGTTGCGTTAACAGTGGCAGAAAATTTTTTAGATACGAAATTTTCACGTTGAACATCAAAATGTTTTCATTCTGAGTAGGTCACCTATTTCAACTTTCTGGTAAATGTAATCTGCTTAATTACGGCCCGATTGTAGCTAAAGTTTGAGTGCTGTAATTTAAAAAGCATATATATTTCATTTATATGATTCGTTATTTTTAAAACAAATTTGTTAAGCATACATATTTGCAAATAAATAGATTGGCAATATTTAATATTAGCATGTACAATTACACTTCAATGTGTGCACTCAGTACATTCAGTTCATAGAAATGAATTAATGTAAATATTTTATAAATCTTTAGCAAAATACGTATTAATTTATTGTCATTCAGTTTGAACTTTACTTAATTATTGTATGGAAAGACTGTTCCCTTTCATTAAAGCTTCTTTAGCAAGCCATGATAATTTGCACAAATTTTGCTTGAGATTTTAACATTTCTGAATTTAGTGACACCGACAAAAATGTTCTTTTCAGCATATTTAAATTAAGAATTAAAAGAATATTTGCACAAGAAATTTTGGACTTTGCATAAAATGCGTTTTTAATATGTAAACTTTGCGAATGCTTCGTGGAAATCAATTGTCTATTTGATGAAAAGTCATACCTATTACTGAAACGGGCATTGGTTTCTTTCGAGACATAATTGGCGAAAACCAAAATGTTACTATAAGGCGTCTTCAAGCAACATTAAATGTTGATATTTTAAGTCATTTTACACGAACGTTTGAAGGCAAACATGTTTTGTTTCCGTCGAACTTCCCACAACTCGACATCAGTTAAAAAGATCATATGAAATGACGCCGATGTACACTAGATCTCTTAGGCAATGAACGGATCATTTCATCTAGTAAAAAATATCACCACGGATGTTGAAACTTGAGTTTACTGCTAAGGTCTCTAAAAGTAGGCAATTTGGATCTTTGAAATCGGCCTGAGTAGTAGTTCAAGAAGAAAGTTGAAACAAGAAAATGGTTGCCATTTTTTTTTGGATTAATAGACAAAATTCTATTAATGCAGAATAGTACACTATAATTTATTTGCATTCTCTCTAAAGTATCAGTGAAAACCATTCAAACGAAAGGATTACATTGTATCACTACATTACTCTGTCTCACACTGCTACTCAAATGAGTATGGCAATAACAATACCATTGAAATAATGGTTCGTTCACCGCGTAGTCCAGGTTTGACACGTGATTATTTCTTTCTGTTTCTTCTTGTAAAAAATAAATTTAAGGAATTTACATTTTACATCAACCGAAAAAATGACTGATCCATTTATAGAAACCACGATTACACAAATGCATGGAAGAGAATTCTTTGAAAAGCTGTAAGTAAATGTATTTTATCAAAAAAACTGTATACCGTAGTTTCGGGTGACTTGGCGCAACCAAGTGACAAAATTGTCATGTGAGACGTAAACTACTGCGAAAGTTAATAAAAATTATTATAAATTCTTATGGATTTCGGGTGTCACTTTAAGAGATGTGACCTTAGACGCATTAGTATGTAGCATCGAAAAATTGTAACATTATTATATATATATATATATATATATTATATTATCTAGGGTCGTCTGGGATATGCTCAATATGAAAAAAATTAGGAAGTCTAAAATATAGAGCAGTACTATTAGAGAATCAGAATTTCTAGACATTACTAAATCTGGCAAAAAATGCTATGAAGAACTGACAATAGGTGTCTTCCTAATACTGGAACTGGTATCTGTGAGAGGAAGAAATCGGCAGTTTATTGGAAAACTGGCTAGAACAATACCATACTATTGACTGTTTTTAAAAGCAAGGCGCAAAATTAATAATAGATTCATTTCCCAAATACTACCAATGACAATGATGATACTGTAAAAGACGAATACATTATGATATTATCACTCCCTACATTATAGAGGAAAGGAGCATGCTGCTAGGACATACACATAATGCTATGGGTTTAAGGGAAATATTTTTCAGTTGATTTTCTTTATTTTGTATATTTTTTACATTCTAATTAAAGAGGAACATTCAATTATGATCTGTTTGCACTTTTTGAAGAAATTTTTCCATTCTTTCTAAATTACTTTAACAAATATATGAAATGAAAATGTAATAAAATATTATAAATAACCCAAGTCTAATACCGAATCTTGAAAAAACTGGTAGTGTGAACAGCCAAATTTCGGTAGAAAGAAGAATGTACTGCAAGTGACACCGACCGTGAAAGCTTACGCAGTTTTAAATTTAAATAATATTTGTTATTTTATCCAATTTATTACGTCCAAAAGTAATTCGAAAATATTTTATATTTACAAATTAATATAATATTCCAATTAGAGTATGCTATTTAACTAATTTAACGTAGCATAAATTTCGTAAAGAATTATAATAAAGTACTGACATTTTCTTTCTTTAGGATATTATTCATTAGACTACGCACCGTTTCTACTGATAAATGGAAATCAAAAATCAATAGTTCTCATAATACTAATTGAACTAGCTTTATTAACCTACTGCGGTCACGTTGTAAGAGATAAACTGATATGACTCAATTATAGACAAAAGTTTCCCATTACAGATTAACAATTGTGAGAAAGTTTTCTAAGTGTTGGTAATACCCTAACGCTCTTCTTCCTAGTAAGTTTTTTAGTTAAATTTCTTCGATTAATGAATTAATAATAACTCGAAAATTTATATTAAAAATTTATTACAAAACCAATACTATGGTTTGACGGATCTAGTCAAGAGAAGTATGGTAATACGAGGTGTGGCAATTAAATAACGAAACTGCTGCGAGAAATGTTATTTATTGCAAATAAACTTATATTCAATTTTTACCCCCTTCAACATATTTTTCTCCCCTACCTATATACCACTATATGAGTGTCTTCCATTGCTCAAAATAATGCTGCAGTTGATCAATTGTCAGCCTCTTCAGAAACTCTATTATTTTTGCTTTAGCATTTTCAACAGCCTGAGAATATGTTTCCTTTTAATGCACTTTTCACTTTTGGGAACAGATAGAAGTCACATGGTGCGAGATCTAGCGAATACGGAGGATGACCAAGCATAGCAATGTGCTTGTTCGCTAAAAACTACTTTACAGATAGGCAAGCCATTGATGCGTTATACTGGTACGTAATCCATGGGTAGTTCTTCCACAAAGTCGAGTCTTTACTTTTTTACTTAGTCTAATTAGGACTTTTTTGTAGTAATTCCGATTAACAGTTTGATCCTCAGGCATCCAGTCAGTCATGATAACACCCTTGATATCGAAAAAAAAGATCTACATATCCTTCAATTTCGATTTGCTCATTCATGCTTTTTTCTGTCTAGGCAATCCGGCGGCCTTTCAGTGCAACGATTGACGCTTTGTTTCCGGGTCATACTATCCAAGTTTCATCACATGTGATGATTTTTGTGGGCATGTCTGGTTCTTCTGTGAGTCGTTCTATGATGTCAAAGCAAATATTTATCCGATTGTCTTTTCGTTCCTGAGTGAGATTTTTCAGCAATATTTTTGCACAAACTTTTTCATGTTTAAGTCATCATACAAAATGTGTCTTACTATTTCTTTGTTAATGTTTACCATATCAGCAATCATCGGAATGCTCAGATGTCGGTCTTTCCGCACAATTAAATTTCGGAACGTTCTCTTCTGTTCTTGCAGTCTCAGGTCGATCAGGACGACTATCATCATTTCCGACCTACAGAAGACCGTTTGTGCTATTCAAAAACTCCCGCACGTGACATAACATTATTGTCAAATACCGTCTTTAACATTTGTGAACATTTTATTGCCAATTTTTTAATTTAACAAGGAATTTCAGGTTCATTCGCTGCTCGATTTTTATGTCAGCTATTATCACCGCACTACTGAGTAATAGTGTCTTCTACAATTAAACCTTGAAACTGTACTAAAACAGACAGAGAGACAAAACTACGGGTTATTGCTTGAGAAGTATCAAGGTCAATAACATTCCAATTACAACCTTGCCCGATGCAGGCGCACTTTGGAAGGAGCGCAGTCTCGTTATTAAATTTCCATACCTCGTAGAGTTGTAAGAACTAGTCATGCAGCAATATTCACAAAAGATTGTCCAACTATTAACGAAACTTCAAATCTTTGCTTTATTCTAAAATGTACGTATTACAGTTACAGCGCTTCTTATTGGTTATTTATTAATAGCGTTTTTATAAATACGTATAATCGCATCTCATTTATAAGTGATAAGACCTTGTCTGAAGTTTTTGTTCAGGAATATTTGCGGTTAAGAAAATAGCTAATAAGAAATGTTCGAATAATTCTTTTTCAAGATTTAAAAATTAGTTGAAACAAGGTCTTAAACTTATCGAAAATCTTCAAAGATGGCTCTATTTTGAAAAATGGTAATGTTTTTAATATTTACTGGCATCCTCATAAATATTGAACGTACAACGTTAAATGTTTAAAGAATGAATACATTTATTAAATGTTGAGTACAGTGAGATAGTTTGATGAGAAACAAGACTTGAAATGAAATACAGTTTTTTAATATTTTTTAACATATTCCTTCAACTTTACACATTAATCGAGTGACATTTTGCCATTTTTCTATCTTTTTCAAGAATCTCTAAAAAAATTTTTAGCCAGGAAACTTCATCCAATTTTCACAGAACGAGAACTTTTCTATGAGTCGTTTTTCAGAATTAATTCTCTTCAATTTGTCTAAAATCCCGAGAATAGTAACTAATGAGACGCCAACTGCTAGATCTCATTAACTCATCAGTTTGGTTCCTGTTAAACAGCTTCAAATTATTGCTCGATATTCGTGTTCTTTCTCGTTTTGATTGCAATTCAAGATTCACAATATCTCCCTTTCTGAGAGTTTGAACATGTCCAATTCTATCTGTAAAATGTCGACTGATAGTTCAGTGGTAAGTAAGTAAAGCTTATAACGCCAGGTGTTTCGGATTTGAATCCGATGACTTGCTATTCAGGAAGAATTTTTAAGGTTTTTCTTTCCCGTTCAAGTGAATGCTGACAGACAGAGGTCTTAAGTCGGCCCACGAGCGCGTGCCTAAAAATACCTCTTCTTTCATCTTTTTGAATTCAGAACCTGAATGTAACTGATTCTACGTATAAAATGTATTTCAGCATTTTTGGTATTTCGAAACATCATTAATTTTAATGATAATTTATTTATAAATTATTGCAGTTTT
This sequence comes from Dermolepida albohirtum, assembly GCA_031893035.1. Taxonomy (NCBI): domain Eukaryota; kingdom Metazoa; phylum Arthropoda; class Insecta; order Coleoptera; family Scarabaeidae; genus Dermolepida; species Dermolepida albohirtum. The sequence goes on along the minus strand of JAVIWB010000612.1, from coordinate 107,167 downwards.
TTATGCTCATTAATGCTCGTGTACCAGGTTCAAATCGTTTAATCCAGAGACAAACTATAGCCTTCGAAAAGGTATTGTCCTCTAGAGTTTATTGCATGTCAGTTAAAATTTCAGTTATGTTTCAGACAATAATCAAAATTGAGAATTTTCCATTAAGACACTTTATTAACATTGTTGTAACTTTCAAGATGGCAGGACTAGAATATAATGTCTTTCGAAACATTGCGCTAATAGTCGAATCTGATTTCCTGTTAAATCACTCTCGTGCATGAGGATATAGAATATCGAAAATAAACCAAATGTCGCTAGTTATAATCGCATCATCACTTCCCGCTGTCATTCTCGTATTGTATAAATAAGAATATATGTATAACAAAAGGTTTATGAGATGTGGCTATACAAAAAGCAGGATTAGTGTTATAAAATCTTTTATCGGCTTTCTTTCATAATTTGAATCCCCTTCAATATTCTTAACACCACAATCTCTACACCATTCTATGTAAGTTTCCCCGTCGCTTTTTCTTCCACCGTTTCTACTCTGGAAGAAAAATTATAAATCTGGTTACTTTTAGTGCTAATTTGATTTTGTGAAATAAAAGTCATATGGATGTGAAATCCAGGTGTGACGGTAGTATGTATCGGACAGCTACTCTCATGAAAGAACCATGACTTGTTTTTCCACAATTCAGATAGTCGTATTCTTACTCGTTCACGTAGAGTAGTCAGGACCTCAATGTAGTATAGGCAATTCTATGGATAACAAGAAAACAATCATTACTTTAATGTTTTATGTGCTCATTCGAGCTCTTGTTTTGGCGAATTGGCTTTTTTAAATATTGGCGTTTAGCTTTGTGGTCGTTCGTAAAAAAGCAGGATTCGTTATAAGGTATCATGCTCTCTAAGAATTTAAGGTCTCTTTGAATGATTTACAAAGTATCAACAAAGTACATTTACGATTCCTCTTATTTCGAGTAAGTTTCTTCGGTATAATTTTCAAACATACTTTCATTATGTTAAAACTGTCATGTTGAACCCGTCGAATGCTTTCTTTTTCGATTCGTATGAATTCAGCATCCGCGTGGTTACTTAACCGACGTTTTCGTTCAGATCGATTCACCGACCTTCTCAATATTTGCGTCTCTTTTTGGACGTGAAACGTCGTATTGAGCAAGGATAGTCTTCAATCACTCCTCACCTCTTCTAGAATCCTTTGAATCACTCAAAAAAACAGAATGCGCGATAAAAACTCATCTCCATATCCCCTCTTAATAAAGTGGAAGTTTCTATGGTGTATTTTACGAGTTTTATAAGGAATTTCACATTGATGCGTTGCTCTACTTGAACACTTGACATTTTTCCGACGGAGGACACATGCAAGTTACACTTCGAACGGAGACCAGAGCCTAACTGAGCAGAGTAGAAATGAGATATGTTACGTGACATGGTAATATACCGTTTGACTTCGACGCTCCCACTATCTGTCTACAGAACGACCAGCCAGTTGATTTATAGCCGCACCTTTTAGGAACAAGAAAAAGCAATGACAAGTAATATCAATTCACCTATTTACAGCAAAAATTTAATTGACGAATTTGTAGAACTTAAATAAGCAAAATGTAACAAAACGGGGCTAAATTATTGGTAAATAGTAATGAGAAAAAAGACGATTACTGCAAACTGCATACCAAATCAAATAGAAGTCCAACAAAAATAAATAAACTAACATCTATAATTTGGTTCTACGAAAACAATGAAAGGAAAAGAAAAAATGAAAATAATTGCTTATAATAGATTTTAAGCTCATTCCTCAAAATTCCAAGTAATTGACAATTTCGTGAAGAGCAACCTTCATACCTAGAGAGAAATTCGATACAAGCGATAAGCAGTAGTTCGTATCCTAAATAGGTTAAACTACCAAATAATATATAACCGCGATTCGGTATTGCCATAATGGCTCGTCAAGAAGCGACGAAAGCCGGCGCCTATGTGCGAAGTTACAAAAATACCCCCGCGTTGAATAATTCATACATGGTAATCAGTCTCAATATTGTACAAAAAAAAATCTTAGAAATCTGAGGTGCTGACTCGTGTTAAAAAATATAATACTAGACGATATTACAGTGTACGTAAAGTATTGATTCTAAACTAAATAAATGTTTAAAATATTCATATTTTTTAAATTAAAATAGATGGCAATCTGGAGGAGCCAAATAGTCGATGATTATATAAAAATTTCGAAACCATAACCTTTCCTACTAATAAAACCCTTTTCGCCTTCTTTAGTGTCGGAGAACCTTTGTATGACTGTTGTTTCGAATGTTTCTCGATTTCAGGGGTGTAATGGCGGTGCAAAAGTCCTTAGAATTGCGGAGAAACTGTGCCAAAAGGTCGCGATAAACACTGAAAAGATTCAGATTTTGCTTCGGTGTAAACAACTGACAGCACTCAACACGCAGAGTATTCTTTTATTTTATTTCTGCAGTCTTGCGCACTCTTATTCGACGATTATCCAATACAATATAGTGGAGGCAGTAGTAGTTTTTGGACGTCCACTGCGGAGTTCACCATTTGTAGTCTCACAACTACTTTTAAATTCGGAAACGCAGTTGTTAACCATTGTAACCAAGTTGTTAACAAAGTACTTTATCACTGCTTTGAAATCACACAACACGTGCACTTAGGTGCACTGGCAAACAAAAACCGATTGATAGGTTATTCTGTACTGCTATATTTAGCCTATTAAAGGACGAAATGGCGGCGGAATGGTAAAAAAATTCTTCAAAATAGCGCCATCTTTGCATTAGGCCACATAGTTATTGAACTATTATCGTATGTTAAATTATTATGGAATCGTGTGCATTTTTTATGTTAAATCTAATTAGTGCAATTTTGATTTGCTTCTATTATAGCAATGTGTAGATTATCATGAAAGTATTGTCGCAGGGTGTGACTATATTTGAATAGATTTCATATATGTCCAGTTATTACCACATAAAGGTTAACGATGTACATGAAAATATATTTGCCGGGTTCTTGTAAGATAGCCTTTACACCATGTAAACAAAACATTGGTAGTAGGAGCATGTCTATGATTCATAATATAATAGTACAAAGGCACCTTCTTTTCCGAATAGTGGTGTTTCAGTAGATATAGTAATGCGCGTAACATAAAAAATCTGTATACTGTGAATATATTTTATAATGCAACATGCACATACATACACTAGTTGCTAGAGTAACGTAATAATGAAATGAAAGCAATGTATTTTAGCGTGTATTTTATTTTGCAACATAGGATGTGAAATACAGTAGTTGAACAAAATTTAAAAACTAATTTAACAAATTTTCAAAAATGTCACCATTGACGGCCAGACAGTATCCTAAGCGACTGTAGAATTCATTTATTGTATTTTGTATCTGCTCTGGAGTTATTTCTCTTGCAGCAACTCGTATTCTATTTTTTAATTCGTCAATATTGTTTAGAGGTTCTCCATGAAAAACTTTATTTCTGATACATGACCAAAGAAAGAAATCGTTTGGAGACAGGTCTGATGACCTTGCGGACCATTCTACTTCTCCTCCACGGCCTATCCAAGGGTTTGGAAATCTTTGGTTGAGAAATGTTCTAACCATATGAGAATTATGTGCCGGCGCGCCATCATGCTGGTACCAAATCTCACCATCAATATTTAAAGCGTGGAGGGCTGGCATAACTCTGTACTCAAGCAATTCTAAATATTTTTCTCCTGTAAGAGTACCCTCAATAAAAAACGGTCCTACAATATGGTGTCCAATCAACCCAGTCCAAACATTGACTTTCTGTGGCCACTGAGTCCTTGTCATATGATATCTATGCAAATTTTGTCTACTCCAGTAGCGGCAGTTCTGTGAATTTACTTCACCATTTACATAAAATGTTGCTTCATCTGTAAAGCAAATTCTGCGTAGTAAAGTATCATCATTATGAAGTTTAGCCAACATGGTTTCACAAAAGTTACTTCTTCTTTCTGCATCATTCGCAATTAGTTCCTGATGGTTTTGAAAATGATACGACTTAAAATGTTCTCGTTTTAGTAGTTTATGCACGGAAGATTTGCTTACATTTGTAGTTTGTGCTAAAGCTCTTGTGGAGAGCATATTATTATTTTCGATTGTTTGTAGAATTTCATCTCTTTTGGCGTCAGTAATAACATATCTTGGCCTATTCTTTTTTTTATGATTAGGAACGATGCATCCATTATTTTTATACTTCTGTACTAACCTACTTATTGTAGTTGGACTCGGTCTTAGACGGTCAGGATATGTAATTTGAAACAAATCTGCTACTCTCCTCAAACTCATATTCGAGTTATACCAGTTCACTAATAACAGTTTTTCTTCTACACTATACATACCTCAAAAATAGAGTAACTTATTTTGACATCCTATGTTGCAAAATAAAATACACGCTAAAATACATTGCTGTCATTTGATTATTACGTTACTCTAGCAACTAGTGTATGTATGTGCATGTTGCATTATAAAATATATTCACGGTATATATTGGGTTGGCAACTAAGTACTTTCGGTTTTTACTGATAGAGAGCGTTGCTTTATTTTTTGTATAACGTATGTTAGTGCTGTACTTTACCGTTTGTCGCGTGATACTAGTCACATTGACGTAATTTCAGAAGCAAGTAGTGCGTGATTTTTATTAAAGCTATTAGTTGTGGGTTAATTTTAAATGGACTGCAGAAACGAACATTTTCAACATATTTTACTATTTTATTTCCGTAAAGGAAAGAAAGCTGCTACGGCTCACAAAAAGATATGTGAAGTTTATGGTGGTTATTGCTTAACAGAGCGCACGTGTCAGAATTGGTATAAAAAATTCCGTTCTGGAGATTTTTCCCTCAAAGTTGAGCAACGTTCTGGTCGGCCTACTGAAGTTGATGATGACCAAATCAAAGACATAATTGAAGAGGATCGTCATATAACTGTTCGAGAGGTTGAGGAGAGGCTACATGTATCGCACACAACAATTGAAAAACATTTAAAATGTCTTGGGCTAGTTAAGAAGCTTGATATTTGGGTACCTCACGAATTGAAAGAAATTCATTTAACACAAAGAATCAACTTTTGGGATATGCACCTTAGACGATTATGCTGTCAGTTTGGTGGGATTACAAAGGTGTTGTGTTTTTTTAGCTACCTCCAAGGAACCAAACGATCAATTCTGATGTTTACTGTCAACAATTAATAAAACTGGATGAAGGAATCAAAGGAAAACGACCAGAATTGTCAAATCGAAAAGGTGTAGTTTTCCACCAAGATAATGCAAGGCCTCACACATCTTTGGCAACTCGTGGGAAACTATTGGAGCTTGGCTGGGAAGTGATGCCACATCCCCCATACAGCCCTGATCTAGCATCATCTGATTACCATTTATTTCGAAGTTTGCAGAATTCTTTGAATGGTAAAACTTTCACAAATGACGATGCCCTTCACTCGTACCTGGTTCAGTTTTTTGCTGAAAAGGACCAGAAATTTTATGAGCGCGGAATCATGCAGCTGAAAGAAAGATGGCAAAATGGAAAATATATAATTGATTAAAAACTATTCTTTGTTTAAAAAAAAGTGTTTTATTTTATACTACAAAACCGAAAGTACTTAGTTGCAAACCCAATATATATATATAGCATTCTAAACCGACAATTACAAAAATTAAAAGACTATAGAAAATAGTACGTAAAATACAGTGTGAAAGTTCGTTCTATAATTCTTCAGTATTTTGGGGAGTGAAGCAAATATTTTCATTTCGTTAATTTTGCTCAAATAGCAAGAAGAATGTTTGAAGCTTTTTATAGTCAAGTCAAAAATGTAAACAAACTCGTGCGCTGTTTAAATTACCTCCATAACGCACGCCATCGTTTTTTTAAAAGAAACAATCAAGAACTCTTTTTCTAGTTTGATAAAGTTACAGCTCGACCTAAACATATACACCAAATTGTGATTTAGATCGTCAATCTTTTTGTGGTAATAATCGTACATCGGCTATTCCTCTTGCTCCTCGTTTCCTAATGAATGTTATTCTTCAGATGAAGAGTTCTGGTGTTGAATTTGATAGAGCCTGTGGTTGATTAACTTAATCACTAAGATTGATATATAACCCTTTTCCACATTAACTTTTGTAATTCTGTATAAGCATTTCGATAACAAAGTTGTCATCATCAGCAGATAACCGCAAAGTGTCGCACCTGGTAAACCACGGCGAAAAATACCTGTACGAAAACACACTCCGTATTAAGATTAAGATTTCTGGTGTTTTCCATAAGTATTAGTGTCTTAAAATTAATACTAAAGAGATCTCCTGTATCCAACGAATAATCCTAAAAGAATAATTTAATGTCAATATTAAATATGTTAATTGCCCCTACTAGATATTTAGAAATTAGATATTATTATTATTATTACTACTATTATTATTATTATTATGATTATTTGTCAGATGGAGATACACTTATTGTTATTTTTGTGACAGATTGCGTAGTAACAAAAATTGTATTATTTACTTTTATTACATAAATGCTATTGTTCCTAAATATGTCTTTTAATAAATTTACTACCATTGGTGGAATTAATAATCTTATTTTACAGTTTGAAGATTGCGCTAGAATGCATGTGCAAAATCGAACGATCAGTAGATCGTGAACTAAAGAAATGTTTATTCTCCGTATTATTATGAATAATTATTTTAATTTATCCACTTTAACAATAGTTGAATTTCTTATGCAACCACAGGAAGAGAAACTGGTGTCTTTCAACCAGGATAAAGAACAAATATGAATTGAAGACGATTGACATAATCTGTTAGTTATAGTTAAAAATGAAAATTACATATATATAATTATTAGAATTATTAGATAAATTCCTTATAGACGTTCAAAACTTAAATTCGACTATAATTCTCAAAATTAGATTGATGGATTGGTTAATAAATGATAATGAATTTGAATAGTTTTGATAATTTTATTGTCTTTTGCTTTATTCGTAAATCGTATATAATTCATTATACCCATGACAAGAATTACAGCTTAAGGGATATGAGGGCAATAGTGTATTAATTTATTAAGCTACTGACAAACTTTACATCTTAGTGGCAATGAAGACTTGGAACATTGATTTATGATGACTGAATTTATTAAATAAAATATTGATTCTAAAGTAAGATTATGTTGGAAATAATACTTTTATATACATATGTGATGTAAACTTGTCTCTATTATTATTAGTGTTATTATTAAACTGGAAAGTGCTTTTGGGTAATAATATATGTATTTTAAATCTTAATTAAATTCTTATTATTAACTTGCCAAAATCAGTTTTCATATTCATATTAAATGACTGATATGAACATAAAATTTTAAAAAATCATATTTAGAAACTCGCATAAATATTAACTTAATACATAGAATACGATATAATTCAACAATAGTATCTATAGTAATCTGTTCTGTTGTTTTCCTGTACTTAGTAAATAAAGTTGTTAATGTTTACTGGAATTTCTCTTCCGGTCCATTAATATTCCATTGAAACCCAGACGTTTCTAAGCGGATAATACCCATGATTTTAGTTCCTTTGATATCGCTGTTGTAATATTCAATAATAGAAATCCAATTTAGTTTCTCATAGCAAGGACTAACATTGCGCTTTCACGCGGAATTTAATTATTTAATCTTAGCAATAGGCATTTCTACTATTTGTTATGTTATTTTATAATTTGCATAATACTAATTTTAGTGTTGTGTATGCTTATTCCCATACCTAGTTTCACATGCTAGCCTTCATATATAAATAGATTAATACAGCGACTACTTAATATACGAGGACTAGTGCTAAGATTTCAGGTTGTGATAATACTGTAACTATCAAATGTTAGATATAGAAATGTTTACGAACTTTGACAATTTTGCTATGATAGCAAAGTGACAGGTTAAATATTGAATAATAAACGGTCTAACTACAACATAATTTTAAACTATCTAAAAAAATGGATGATGTCGTAATCACTTTCAAGCAACGATTTTTTTTTATTTTCTATTGAAAATGTGAAAATGAGTGTAGCGGTGATCTAAAAATTAGTTTTGTTGAAAAGGCACCATCAAGACAATCGTTTTTCACTGGTATCGAGACTTAAATTTAGTGTCAGAATAATAGATTAACCACTAACATCAAAAAACCAGGAAAGACATATGTACAGGAAAAAAGAGTGACCGATTCTTCTGTCACATATAATGTAATTCAATCTTCTTGCCCATAGAAATGAAATAAATAATTAAAATTTTACATACACAATTTAAGTGTAAAAAAATATTTGAATTCTATAAAATTTAACTGGGGTCATGAACAAGTTCGTGTCAAATAGTGCATAGAAACACTTTAACAAACACTTAACAATTTAACTCAGTATTATAACGTGAAACTAAACGACAAATCTGAAGAAATAAAACCAACACTGCTACTCGTCGCCCAGTGCTTCATAAAAAATGATTCCCTGGGTAGAACTGGTTATATGACAGCTGTTCCTTATAGAGAACCACTGTAAATTTTGAATGGTCGTCCATAAATTTTGTCTGAAATGTGAATTTATGACATTATGATTGACATAAAAAGCTTTGCACCGAATCATCACGTTACCTTAGGCATTTAAATTAGAATAATTTTGACTATAACTAATATAAATTTAATAAGATCGTCGTCATCTTTAACACGCATTCTAAAGTGACAACTTAAAAAAGTTAAAAGACTATAGAAAACAGTACGCGAAATATAGTGTGAAACTTCGTTCTATAATTCGTCAGTATTTTGGGGAGTGAAATAAGTATATTTATTTATTTAATATTACCCAAATGGCAAAAAGAATGTTTGAAGCTTTTTCTTGTCAAGTCGAAAATATAAACAAACTCGTGCGCTGTTTAAATCCTTATAGAGAATCACTGTAAATTTTGAATGGTCATCCATAAATTTTGTCTAAAATGTGAACTTATAATAAATTATTTGGCCAGTCAAAATATTGAATTAATGTCACATTCCCGTATAGTCCAGACTTAAATGATTTGTTTGCCTTTCTAGGAATAAATAATGCCTTGCGTAATCAACGATTTTCAACGCTAGATGAAGATAAATATTTATCTTAATAAATACAAAAATCGAATTCCAGCAGCTGATTTATTTCCTACAATATTTCATTACTTATTTGTGTCGGTAGTCTATATGTATTTTCTAAATTTTTCAGCCGCGGTTCCACTACTGCTGTTGAACCTATCCAGAAATAATATTCTCTTTGTATTAACTATGTTCACTAAGTTCACTTTCTATCCATGAAATATATTCCAAATATGTAAGTCGTTAATCTCGTACTTTCATACTTTTATTATCTATATTTTCGACAAATATATCTTCACTTTCAAGAACCTTAATCCATCAGATACATTAAAAATGGATTCCAGGAAATATTTTCTCGATTTAGAGTTCCTTTAGTCAAGCCATTATGATATTTTGAAATATACATTTACTAAGTTTATTCTCCTCTTATTTAGGGAAAAACACATTGCACTAGCTACTAGCAAATCGCTCGAGCACATTTCCGAGCCAGAGGCAGTTCCTACACCTTTGTTTTTGATTTCCACTCAGATCAAAATACAACATACGTAAAGATCTCAACGGCCAAAACTAATTGTGGATTTAAATGATTGAGTAGGTAGGTAGAATATGAAATCTAGAACTACCACTAAAAGATCCGTAGGTTTCAATCGGACATATTGAAACCAAATTAATTCCAATAGAAGTTATTTTGTACTAAAGTTTTCGACGTTAACTAACTAAAAAATCGTAACTAAATGAAATATATTTATTAGGACCGCCATCGATCTAAGTGCTTTTTACCTATTTCAGGTGGATTACTTTTTATTATATATAAATTGAATTTGTGATATACTTAGCTGCCGTAAAGTACTTTTCGTTAATGATTTTGAAACTTATCATAAAATGAGAAAGAGAGAGGGTAGGAAGATTGTGTCTTTCTTTAAAAACAAATAGATGTATTCAGTTCTTGACGTGTTGCTAATAGATTGGACATACATATACTCGAGAGAACAATACTTTTATATTTCCTTGTAGTTATAACGGCACCCTTGAACCGTTGCACGTCTATTAAAAATTTGGAACATACATTGGATGTAAAATTTTCTTTTTCTGAGCATATCTTGCATACAGTCTCATTCATAGCTCTTTCTATAGTTTTGTCCTTTCTTTAGAATACGCATCAGTAATATGGTTGTCTATTTAAAAAGCATACATTGCTTTGTTAAAATCTGTTCAGAGAAAATTTTTAAAATATTTATATTTTAAACATATTGAATTTTACTTGCCCCAGTATCATAATCGGACTGTTTAGCTTAACATGTATCAATTCGATTCAATGGGAATGCGTAGGAGTCATATTGACATTAAAATCCTTTTTTCAATCTGATGATGTTGACATTCACGCCCCAATATGAATTATGTTACGTTTGTAGTTCCAAAGTATATCAGCCCACAGTCCAATGTATTTTATTGTTCTATGGCAAGAACCGATACAATTGCAGTATCCAATTGCACCGCGCGTGTTGTAAATTCAGTAATGTAATAGGCACATATAGTGATATTGACATTAACACTAACACTACTTTTCTAACGACATACAATATTTAATACTTACAGTAATGAATAAGTATATATTTTTCTGCAATATATATATATATATATATATATATATATATATATATATATATTTGGACGTATTTGGACGTTTAATATATGAAGATATTTCAAAAATGTTTCTTTACTTTTCGTTTATCCTGTAATTACAAGTATATCTGCTGAGGAAATAAATAAATAATTAAATAAATATGCATCTAGTCATAAATTCATATCTCACAACTTCAATGAAGAAATAGATTTAATCACTCAAAGTTGATATATAACCCCTTTTCACATTAAATTTCGTATTCTGTATACGTATTTCGACAACTAATTTGTCATCAACAGCAGATAATTAAACAGTGTCGCACCTAGAAAACCACAGCAAAATACCTGTGCGAAAACAAATTCCGCACACGAATCGTACCGCTGAAAGCCAAAACGCGCATTGCGTATTCGTTTCACGTGATTTTTAAAAACTGTTTTCTTGTCTAAACTAAGATGAGACAGATAGACAAGGACAGAGAAGACAAATACCTGCATGTCATTTATTGCACTGTCACTTGGACGTCATTTAAGAGACTAAAGAGAGATGAGTTATGATTAAACCCCAGGTCAGCGTTCAACACATTCCTTTGTTCTTCAAAATGTACATGCTGTCATACGTATCTAATTCGCGATAATTACACACGTTCTTTATAAAATACAAACAATCCGCGTTAACACTATCACTACATTCCAACACATGTTTTGCTACACCGGATTTTTCTAGCCGATTGAATCTTATGTGCGCAATATGTTCTTTATAACGGGTTTCTATCGATCGTTTTGTTTAGCCGATGTATTGTTTACTGCAATCTAGACATTTAATTCCATAGATTCCCGATTTTTTGTTGTTCTCGACTTTGGCTTTTGCATTTCTTAATAGGGATTTGATGGAGTTAGTGGACCGAAATATGACTTGAAAACCGCGCTCTTTAAAAACAGTGTTTAGATTTTTCGTCACACAGTGAAAAGGTAAACATACAAACTGCTTATCCTGATTGCTTTGAGGTGACAGACCTGTGGTATCCCGGATTGCTTTTCTTATGTGCAATCGGGATAAGCAGTTTGTATGTTTACCTTTTCACCGTATGAAAATTTCTTTCAATTCTTCTAGAACTGTATAATACAAGTTTTTATCTAAGAATTAGAAGTTATTCTCATAAACAACATAATAGAAGTACATAAACTATAACTGAAGAACTCAGATTTCATAAATAACATAACTAAAAAGGTTTTATAGCAACAAAGTTCTTACTTACCGCCTAGATTTTATATGTACATACTATACATCGGTTTCCACTGGGACTTATCGGTTTGCCTGATCATGGCAGGCTCTAGTCACAAGTGTATCAGAATAATTCTTAGTTCATATTGAATTTGATGACAAACTACCTGTAAAAAACGTTATCAAATGTAAGGACGCCTGATAATCGAACAAATATATGAAAAGTATAGGTCATAACGATATACGCTAATCAACATTAACGCCTTTAATAAGGACTTGACAACTTTGTTTCAAAATAAAATGCAGACCATTTGAGATATTTCAAAAACTTTATTATCGGGTTGAAGTACAATCAAAACATTTATGAATGGAACTCGACTTCGTTCATATGGCCACCGCAGGCACGTTTGCAGCGGTCGATTCGTTGGACCCAATTTTCGATGACTTGGCCACACAGTTCGGCCGAAACGGCTGCTATTTCGCCTTCAATGTTGGCTCTGAGCTCTTCCAACGTTGTCGGCTTGTTGGCATAGACCAATGACTTGACGTAGCCCCAGAGGAAAAAGTCTAGAGGCGTTAAATCGCACGAACGAGGCGGCCAATCGACTGGTCCATTTCTTGAGATAACACGGTCATCAAACTTACTCTTCAATAAATCGATTGTAACGTGTGTTGTGTGGCTTGTGACACCGTCCTGCTGAAACCACATGTTGTCCAAGTCTATATCTTCCAATTCGGGCCAAAAATAATCGATAATCATGGCGCGATAACGATTACCATTCACAGTAACGTGACGATCATTATCGTCGACGAAAAAATATGGCCCTATGACGCCGCCGGCATGCAAACCGCACCAAACAGTTATTTTTTGTGGATGAAGTGGTGTTTCATGAAGCACATGTGGATTTTCACCGGACCAATAACGCATATTTTGCTTATTGACAAACCCATTGAGCCAAAAATGAGCTTCGTCACTGAAAATGATTTTGCGATGAAGTTGATCATCTTGGCGCATCTTTTCCAGAGCCCAATCGGAGAACGTACGTCGCTTCAAATGGTCCATCGGCTTCAATTCTTGAGTCAGCTTGATCTTGTATGGGTGTAAACCAAGATCCTTACGCAAAATTCGCCATAAAGTGATCTGGGCGATGCCCAACTCTTGAGAACGCCGTGGAATTGACTGATTTGGATCATTTGCTACGGACGTTTCAACGGCAGCGATATTTTCGACACTTCGACCAACCCGTTGTCTCACTGGCACGGCAACATCACACAACGAATATGTAGACTCAAATTTTTGCACTAAACTTGTTACTGCCTGTCTACTTGGGCGAGAATTACGACCGAAAATCGGAGTTAACGCTCTTAAAGTAACGGTCACCGACTCCGAACTTCTGCAGTAAATTTTTATAATTTGCAGACGTTGTTCGTTCGTGTACTTTACCATGATGAAAATGTTAAGTTTACTGAATAAATTGACGGTAACAGTTCGATGATTAGTGAAAGGATGCGTTCACAAATTGAATTAAAAATTGTCAAGTCCCTATTGGAAAACCCTTTATATATGATATACATATATATTAACATTTTAGCAATATCAACCTACTACAAAAAATGAAATAAATTTTTCAATTTGTGAGTACACACACATACATACGTATATAGTTATTTTACATAAATAAAACACAAAAGATATAGAAACAAACAGAGAATAGGTACCTAGTAGTACGGGCATGTGATGTGTTATTTATATGTTAAATTATTCATAGAAATCTCTAACTTTTACTAAGTATAAAGTTAAGAAAAATGTGTCCAGAAATAGTCAATAAATTGTGAATTTTCTTGTATTATTAATATTAAAAAAATTTACCATGTAGAAGACATATTCTTTTAGTAATTTTTTTGAAAACGATAATGCAGAACGATGATAGTCACTTACTTATTCACACTACTATACATATACAGAGAAACTTTATTCGTATTCGTATTAAATAGTGAATTATTCCTGTAGTACCAAATTTTGTAAAATTGCTGGTATGTTCCGATAAAATATAAATATTCCATAAAATAAAAATTAAAATAGGATTACTTTTAAAGAATAAAATATAATATCTAACACTTTGGTTCATTATTTTGTAATATGTCACGCTTCATAGAAAAAGCACATAATTTGTAACAGTATGTGTTTTATTGCAATTAATCAGAGACTGCAGCTTCGACATACAATTTCATTATCAGGAGTTTAATGACATTGTATGTCGAAGCTATACTCACTAATGAAGGGGAATAAAGTAATATTGTTACAAAGTATAGCGTGTAAAAGATAATATTTTTTAAAATAAAATTCTATCTGAATATTGAGATTAAATTTTAAAATTTTAGAATACTAAATAGTTTAAAAGACAAAGCGGTTATTTCTTGCTCTTTGCTTCTGTCTTGAGCAAAGCTGCTTTATTTGGAGGAGATGTATTATGCATTGGAATCCTATTGGAATATGACTAAAGTTTCTCTGTGTATGTATAGTAATGTGCATAAGTAAGTGACCATCATTGTTCTGCATTATTATTTTCAAAACAATTACTAAAAGAACGTGTCTTCCATATAGTAATTTTTTTTAATATTAATAATACAACAAAAATGATTACATATAACTGAAAAATACTAATAATAAAGATAGTAGTAATAGTATTTAGTATGACCACATGGTCGAGAAAACTCTTGAACAGTTTTGTCAGAAATTCTTGTGAAACATTATTCCATTCATCCAAAAGAATATCAAGAAGTTAATTGGCATGAGTTGGCGATATTTACTGCTTCGCATGATCTAAATAATTTCATACATATTCGATAATATAATATTTAAATCTGGACTTTGTGATGGTTAAGCCAAAGTTTGTACAACTCCTTGCTGCTCGATATCGTTTCAATAATGTCTAACAATTCTAGTGGTATGCTTCGGATCATTGTCGTACGGGAAAATGTAATTATTTTCCATTAGGGTAGCATGTTGCTACACAATCTCTAAATATTTAGTTCACGTTAATTTTCCAGTCCAGTTCTTTTACAACCGTTTCGTTTTATGACTCCTTTTCAATAATGGCTTCCTTCTTGTAACCCGAACTCAAATTCGTGCTTAATTAGATGGCGCTGAATAGTACTAGAATGTACAAAAACTCCTGTGGATCTACGAAGATCTTCTGTTAATTCTTTAGATGATTACGACCTCTTTCTTAAGATTGTCAATAGCGGATATTTATCTTGACCTTCTTTTACTTTTCTTGACTTTCCCTTCCTTTAATTAAAAAGCAGGAAGCAACCGGTTTGGTTGCTTCCTGCTTTTTAATAATTTTAAAAATCGAAGACTTAGAACATTGCATCCTTTATACAATTTGTCTCTGACCCTGTTGATGAAAAAACACTATCCGGTGACGATTTTTAGATATTTTAGACATTTCACTACCCTTTCGAGAAATTAATCTGATCAGAATGATCAGATTAATGATAGGAAAAATAAATTATTATTTATAGTACCGTTTTAGGGTTTCAGAAATATTCACAGGCACTTGTACTAAAGAAAACAGATAATTCAACTAAACGCTTAATAATAATATCAAATGATATAGTAACCCACATTGCACGCAGACAGTCCTTAAGCTGGTGACAAAATCGCTAAGAAACAGACTACTTGAGTAGGATTAACTAAGAATATTTTCGCAGAAACTACTTTCACATTCATTTAACAATCCATTTTTAATTCCCAGATATTTACTATGAGAGTAAAAGTGGAATAATATTCAATATGTACACAATATTGTAAAGAATTGAATTTTTTGCAAGGAGTCACTTATTTGTGCACACTATATTCTGTAGTAAAGGATATTTCAAATTGCGCGGTTTCTTTAAGAATAAATAAAATATAACATTGTATATATAAACATTTATAAAAATGGCTTCGTACACGGTACAACTACGCGTTCAAATTGTTGAATTATTTTATGAAAATCAGCGTTCTGTGAAAAGAGTTTTTAGAAAATTACGTCAATTTTATGATTTACATAATCGTCCATCTGAAAGCGCTATTGGTCGAATTATTAAAAAGTTTCAAGAGACCGATTGCGTAGAAGATCAAAAAAGTGAAAAATACAGTCGTAGTGGTCGTTCATAAGAAAATATTGGTTTGGTTCGTAAAAATTTTGCTGAAGATCCTGAAATGTCCATTAGACGACGTTCACAACAACTTGGACTTAGTGGATCGACAAAATGGCGTATTTTACACAAGGATTTAGGCATATAACGTTCTAATAACACAGGAACTGAAGCCATTAGATCATTTAAAACGTCCTTGATTTGTTATTGAGAGAAAAACTTCCTGCACGTGTAATCTCAAGAAACGGTGATGTTAATTGCTCAAATTAATTCTGATTTCACACCGTTAGACTATTTTCATTGCGGTTATGTAGAAAGTCAGGTTTATAAAAACAATCCACAATTAATTCCTGCTTTGAAAGATGAAATTATTCGTGTCATTGGTGAGATAGAGCCTCAATTATATCAAAATGTCATTGAAAATTTTAACAAAAGAGTGGACGTCTGTGGAGCTGCAAGAGGAGGCCATTTGGCGGATATTATTTTTCGCATATAAATGTCATAACTGATATTTCAATTACCAATAAAAAGTTTTTGAAAGTGAATGCAAATTATGTGTTTTATTTATTCTTTAAAAAAACCGCGAAATTTGGAACACTCTTTACAATAAACCCAGCTCAGAAAAACAACCAAATACCTCAATATAAAAGAGAGTAACTTGAAAACAGGATTACCGCAGGACGACTGATAAATTCAGTAAATAAATTCAATACCACATACACAAATTTTGTATTAAATAACTATTAACAAACATTTAATTAACTGAGAGAGGTTTAAAGTTCTTCCATAAATTTTACTTGCCTTGTCGTTCTTCAGTACACGGAAATTTACCAATCGGTATACGAAAACAAATTTCCGTCTTCGTAATTTGAATGTTCGAAAATTTATAGGACTTAATTGACGTGTAATTTAGATCAATGAATAAACATTTAATGAATAGTACCGGTTTTATTAGGTAAAGAGATAATTAACGTGGCATGCGTTGATACATATAATTGTATTCTTATAACATAAGGACGGACACTTTCACAAGGAAACTCATATGGTGTTGTTTGCTCTACTGAAACGGAAACAATATGATAATTTATAACCATGTCAGATCCAAATTGTTCCATACATACGTTTTAATGCCTGTCATTAAGTAACATTAGCCTTTAATTTACTTCTATAGATGCACGATATATACGTGTATTTGCGTCAATAATTGCGAATGATGTAAATACGAATGATTAGACGAGTGGAATTTTATAACTTATTATTAGTGTTTTAAAATAAATTTAGTTAAGAAAACCAAAATCCAATACAGAACAGAGAAATCCTGGAGATATTCTCTATTACTTTACAAATTTTTTCAAATTAAGAAATAAAACATATAATCGAGTTGTGTTATATGGTGTATTGAAAACAAAAGAAATACATTTAAAAAAAATTTGTCTGTAAAACTTTTTGATTTTTAACATTTCCTTTCAACACCTAAATCATCAGCCGTTATGTTTTTTGTTTCATTTGCCTTGGTAACTTTTCTACATCTCTCACTTACTTTTTTACGTAGATTGTCGCGAAAAGTTTGTAGAATGTAGTAGTAGGTAGTGTATCTGAAAACTGAGAAATTATTGTTCGCAAACATTAAGTATTTTACCGGATAATTCACTTCATTTGTACATCATTAATGATTTATTAGATAAATTAAACTGTGAATTCCTGGGATATGTTGATGATCTTAAAATCTACAACATAATCCGCACGTCTGCTGATTGTGTCAAATTGCAAGTCAATCTCTCTTTAATTGAAGAATGGTGTATCCACAACAAAATATTATTGAATGTTTCTAAATGCTGTGTTGTTTCTTACACACGTTGTACTGCCCCTATTTGGTTACTCTGCCAAATCTAAGTTGGTAAATAGAAAATCTGAGGTGAATAATTTGGGCATACTTTTTAATTCCCAACTAACCTTCAATCAGCATCTCTTCTATCTGTGCGTCAGCTTCAAAATCGTTGGGCTTTCTTATTAGATCGTGTAGAGCCTTTAGTAATACTGCTGTACTTAAGATGTTATAGTATGCTTTGGTGCGGTGTGGGTTGGAGTATGCGTCTCTGGTTTGGTCTCCTTACTACATGGGCCAGCAATTATCCGTTAAGAGAATCCAGAAGAGGTTCGTAAAATATCTCTTCTATTGAGTGACTGACATTTATCCCGAGTGCGGAACGAATTACGATGGTCTCTTAAACCAACATAATATACAATCCCTGTCTTGTCGCCATGAAATGTATGGCTGTAAATTTTTATCCAAACTTTTAGCTAACGAAATTGATTGTCCGATGATATTAGCCTGCATTAACAAAACAAATATATTGTTGAAATTGCCTGTGCATGTTATGTGCGGGAGTTTTGACAGGCTCCAAAATGTTTTCTAATATTCTGTATTTTATTTAATTTGGCACTTGTTTTTGAATTATATTTGTTTTTTATATATATTTATACATTGCTAATTGACATTAGTTCAGTCCGTGTTATTTTTCTTTTCTTTTTTCCCCTTTTTTTTCGTCTTACTCTGCACCAAATTAAAATTAAAATTAAATTACTGTCCTGTAAATGGCAATTCGCTGCTGGACAAATAAAGATTATTGTTATTATTATATTACTTTAAAATATCATGAAAAAATGAAATTGTTTTATGAATAACTTCAAGTGATAGTTTTGTATAATTTACTGTGTGAGTTAGTTTAACAACAATGCATATATAATTATTATTTTCAATAAGACAATGCGCGTTGCCATTTTGCACCGGCGACAATATAGTGGCTTGCTCAGCAACAAAGTGCGTCTGGTAAACTGGCCACCACAATCGCTCGGCGTATCTTCAATTAAAAATTTGTAGAACATACTGAAAAGGAAATTTAAGAAAGTAATAATACCTTTGTGCCCAAAAAAATCAAGTGCAACAAAAAATAGAGGAAGAATGGTAGACTATTTCTGTAGAACTATGCTACAAACTAATATCTACAATGGCTAAACGCATTAATGCAATGACAAAAGCGCATGGTGGCTCAATAAAAGATTAAATTTCTTAGTAAAATATTACTTTTAGTTAAAATATATACGTAATTTACATTAATGTATATATCTTTCCGTTTTTATGTGATTACTAAATTATATAATACGTTACCTTGTACTCTTTAAAAATCAATCAATATATGGCCATATTCAATCTCGACTCTATTGCATCTATTACCGCCAATTTAGTAGTGTAATTAAAATAGCGACTTCATTATATAAATTAAAAGCTGAAGTTTAACCACGTCAACCCCAAACCGCGAAATTGATTCCATATTGAATTAGAATGTGTCAAAAGTAGCGGAAGTTTTTGAAAAAATCAAATGAATACTGGATATTTCTTTACCACCGTAGTTTCATAAAAACATACAACGGCGTCACCCAAACAACTAAAACGTTAAATTTTGAACTTTCCTCGCAATTAATTACCAATGTAATATGCAAATTCTGTTCCTACACTACTGGCACAAGTTTAGGGTGTAGATGTACTGAATAATTAATTCCCAGAGGTAGACAATTAATAATTTCCGGCGGTGTCTAAACGTCTCCGCTTCAAACTTCTTACAAATTTGTTACATAGTAATACAATAAATAAGGTCTATCCGCACGAATGCTTTTTTAAATAATAAAATGTGTTACTAAAATTTGAAAAATTACTGAAGAGTATAGATTTAGAAAAACGACGTTATTAAACTTGAATTCATATCTGTTTATTGGCTTTATTGATACATATTTGGATATTTCCTCATCAAACTATTTTTGTTTAATTTTACAAAATATCTATGTCAATTTTTTTTTATTAATGAGGCAAAAGTGCATGAACAAAGCTTACACAAAAACAGTATAGATTTGATTTAGGTTTTTTAAACTTTTACTTTTACTTTAGAATAATCGAGACACCTACGTAACCTATAGCTAGTAGAGGCTTTGTTTCATCTATAAAAATAATAACAGTTGCATCAAACATGTCATCAGATGATGTACCTGTTACTTATATTTATCGTTAGTTGCAAACAAAATTTGAAGGATGTTTTTCAAGAACCTCTATATGATTATTGTAACTCGTTTATTGGGAGACGCAAACGTGTGTCAAATTTCAATGATGCGGTAGCACCCCTCTATTACAGTCAATTGTTTCCCGAGAAACTGAATTTTAACAAAGTTAGTACGTGGTAGGTGGCGAAGGATTTGTCTGACAAACAAAGGCAGAAAATGAGTTCAAACTTCTTCAACGTTGTCAAAATGATTGTGATGATGGCAAATATTGAAAAATGAAGCTTCTCTAATAAAATGTCAATATGATCAAAAGGGAGATAACAATCGGCTTTTTGTTACTTTTATTTCTAAACAAGAAAGTCCAAACCAAATCTATCCTCTCCTCGAATCTTTACCTTTTAAATTTAAAATTTTTTGCCTTAGTTTAGTGTATTTCATTTATTGGGTCACAAAACACAAATTTAAAAAACGTCTATTTAGGTAGATCTAAAGGAAGTGATAATTAAAGCTTCCAAGTTGATTGGACTACCATAGCCGTCCGCATTGAAGTAAATAATCAGTATGTAACAGGGTATACGTAGTAATATATAAATATAGTATAATATATGTTTTCAATAGCGTTTCACTGCGCGATCTTCGCCGCGATGTGAAAATCTTCCTACATAAAGAAAACGACCGTTATACATGCAGTGATATCTTACATACTTATCCTAAGTCTTTCTACATTGAGGTGTAAGATTGTGGAGTTGAGTTGAGTTCCATTTCTTTCCATTCTGTGCCAAGTTTCTGATGTCACTTCATCGAATATCTTTTTCTTGAGTCGACTTTTCACTTTCTCTTGCTACTATTTCTTATATCTTCTTCTATTAGCTCCTGAATTCGCGCTGCATAAATTTTGAATATATATCCCAGCGATCCTAGTTGTCTATACTGGATTCTTGTCAATATCGGTTTTATTTTGAATTTATATCTCAATACTTAGTTTTTGATTTTGGCTCTTCTCGTGGTCCTATCTATTTTTCTCAAGAATCCGTTGCGTTTATCCTGCTCTTAGCTTTGCTTGTGTAGTGAAACATGGACCCATGTTTCGCTACCGTATAGCAATGTGAGGGTTACTACTTTTTCAATTACTTCTATCTTTACATCTGATGTTACTTCCGTTCTCTCCAAGAATGTTTCACTTCCAGTAATTTTGAAAATACCTTGATCAATGACGTTCACTCTTAGGTCCTCTTGGAGAAGATCACCATTGCGATATTGCCAAGGTGCATTAATAACGTTCTTTAATATTTTATTTTGAGAGCGTCGTATGTTCCGTATGTTATATTAACTGCAGTTCACATGAATTTTAGGATCTATTTGAATATGTATATTTGTAGAAAATTTGAAAATTTTTAAGAGCAGCCTTTCCCTTTTTTAACATGGGCTATCTAGTAAAGCCTCACATCAAAGTTCTTCCGTTTCAGGTACTTCGAGATAGTAGCATATTGGACCTGGATATCATTTATTTTAATAAGTAGATATTGACATCATTTGTCAACAGAATTAAAATGTATATTATAAATTAGTATATAATCCTTGTACTGCAACACACTTTAACAAACGATGTCAGAGTGCGTTTATAGTGGTCTTTCTCAAGATGTTGAGAATAATACTGTCGCTGTCAGAAGATTTTCATCCAATAGAAACTTCTTTCCAGCCAGTAAAAGTTTGAACTTTGAAAGCAAGTGGATCTGATGAATAAAGTAGATAAGGTACAAATCTAAATCTCAATTGATTTAATTTTTAGGAAGCAACTTGATTAGTATGAGAAATTTTGTTGTCGTGATGAAAGAAAACTCTTTATAGGATATTTTAGGTCTTTTTCAGAAATTTTTTTGTTGAGAGGCGTAGTACGATACGCAATAAATGGGAATATAGTGTCGTTGTATTCTATTCTATTAAACAGCTATCGCTTAACGTTCGCATTCACTTTTTTATATCACAGTCCACCTGTGTATATAATATAGCGTGAAATGTAGACCGTTTTATTAATTCCTTAGTTCTATTTATTCTTCATTCATTGTTTCTTTTTTTTCCAAATCAAAGTTAATGTAATATTTTATGATCTATGGGTGATTTTTTTACTTAATAAGTAAATTACAAATCTGTGTTTTAACGCAAGCATTAGGCACATGTTTTTAATATAGACACTTGCTCGGAATGTAAAGAACTTTGGCAACATATGTTGTCTTCGGTGTTAGCAGAATTACTATATAATTGATGATGTAGTAAAGTTATTATGTTTTCAGCGTACAACGTATCAATTAACTCACATTATAATTGAAACGTTTACTGTTTGCCGAAAGCTTATTTGTAGGATTTATCTACAAGTATACAAAGGCAAAAACAATATTTACTTAGGATGTCTATCGATCATTAATAATTAATTGAACTTATAATTTTGTAAATATCGTGGTAGTAAATAACTACCTCGAACTTATTGAATATGTCTGGTATTGCTTTTCTGAAACTTTAGTTTCTCCAATATATTACATAATGATAAATTACGAGTATATGTACACATATTACGTATATCTTATTATAATGAAAAACAGATTTCAAAAATTATAAATATACAAATAGCATTTGTCACTTACTACAATGATATAAATATATAGGTCCATATTGTAATATTATTTGCATCAAACTATTATTTATAGTTTATATTATTTTTATTATAATATATACATACGAAGATGGCATTATTGGTCAGATATTCTGGTAATATAATTAGATATGTTTTTAAAGGTACTTCTAAAAATTTCAGTCATATTGGACGCTCAGGTGTTTAAGTTATTTGTGTCAATCAATAGCGTTTAATATATATATATATATATATATATATATATATATATATATATATATATATACATATACACAAGTATATACATTTTTACAGAAACATTAACAAAGATTGACGTGAATGACTCTTAAACAAGAACTGGGTGTCCAACATGGCTGAAATTTTCAGAATATCTTTGACAATTAATGCCAGCTTGAAATTTTGAGACTTTCGCATATATATTAAGAAATTTCTTTCAGGTCTGAAATGATTGTACTACTTGTAAACTATTTTTCTAATTACATCAGTCCGTGAGATATCGCAACCTTATTTTATTCCTTCTTCAGACCTATAATATTTAATGGTATTACCTAGAAAATTACCTAATATTTTTCTTTTATTACGTATATAAACTGATACTATGTAATATATAAATTTTGTTATGACTTCATAACAAAATTTATGATAGTAGAATGGATCAGCAACCATACAAAAAATTATTTAAGACATATTAGTTGATATTTGTCAGAAGAGATAAAAATTTTTAAATTTACTTTACAAGTATGATAACGCTAGAAAGACATCAAAATTCTTTGTCCTTTTTCTATCATAATTAAAATTATGTGTATGCCAAGGTTTTAAAAACAACGAATAGAATCTGTCATATTTTTCCGCGTGTATATAAAATTGAATGGATTTTCTTTTGGAGAAAAAAGTACAAAAGCTGTAAGGCGAAGAGAAGCAATTTTAATAAAAATATTCTATACAATATAAGATCTTCAGAGAAATGTAACTAACAATATTTGTTATTATAAAACCAGAAATTAATAAAACTGTAGCAACTACAGTAAGCTCTAAGAAAAAGCTAACATCGTTGCTGCAATTTGAGTATTTTCCAGTATTTATTCCTTTTCTTGAAGGTGTATAAAGACAATCTTGTCTTCAAAAATTATTTCAATATCATTATTTTACTTAGGTAGTATTATTAAATTTGTACAAAAATATTTAATGTTCTTGACTCTCCTTCCAACTGTTGATGTTTCATTGATCTGTATGTTTTGCCGTTTCGTCTTTCCACCTAGCTCTAGATTTACCACTTGCCTTTCTTCTCCTATATCATTTTCTGATTATTATATAGTGTTCGATCTAGGTATTGTCATAGCATGAATCATTTATCTTTATCCTTGTCAATTTGTTACAGCTCCTTGTTTTTATTTAGCCTACTTTTGAGCTTTTTGTTACAGAATTGTTATTCAGTATTTAAATATCTTATCTTGAGCGTCTGAATTGAATTAATATTGGAAATTATAAAAAAAATGATGAAACATTTTAGCATACAATTCGTGCAACATTTTCTTCAGGAATACGAGGGCGGCCAGGACTCTTTCCTTTACATACACATCCTGTATCTACAAACTGTCGATACCATCATTCCACCCATTCGGAGGATTAATTTGGTAGCTCAACCTGAAACGTCTTTGCACTGTAATCACGGAATTGCACTCCGCAAACTCGGGAACGCAAAATGATTTCTGCTGCGGAGTAGCCATTTAAACTTATGACGGTTACCAAGAAAACCAGAAGACATCTAGACATCTAGCGGCTATTAAATAAACTAGACTATGTATTCGTTTCTCCAATAGCCGAGCCGAGGCCCAGCGATCGATAGTTTGGACAAAATAATACTTTGTAATACGTATATTCTTTTTCAAACACGTTGTATTTTAAAAAAATGCAGCGGCTAACAAACTGAAATAAACATATGTCTTGGTAAATAAATTTAAATATGTTACTCTCTCTACGAATAACAATTCTCAGGGCGATTCGGACTACGAAAGAGGATACACATATATAAATACTCCTTTAGTTTGAATAGCGACAAAATCTCATAAAATATTTACGCATTAATATATATAATAATAATAATAATGAAGAAAACACTACATTACATAACATCATAATTTTACAAATACAAATACAATTTTTTACCACATATTGTCTATTTATATAAACACTTATCTTGTTTGAATGCAGGTGGTTTCTACTTCGGACATTGTTGTTGATTCGCGCACTTACTAATTATATTGTACTACACAAAATATAAGTACAGAATTATATAAATTAAATATTTTTTTCAAATTAAACCGACTATATGGAAATAAAAAAATGTGTAACGAAATCGAATACAAATACATTCTGACAAAACAATACATTTATATCCTTTGTATAATTAAAACCTTTCTGAGAATTTCATTGTATATTAAGGGAAAATACAAATATACTTATAAAACAGCATATATAGTAGACACAATAAGTTTACCTACAAGAACTATAAACTGTATTAAACGATAATAGAAAATAAATAATTATTACACTCTTATAAAATTAAACATACAATATAAAAAGGAGTAAAAGCTAAAAATATAAAAATCACGAAAATAAATGCATTCCAACAATATAATGCGTTTATATCTTTTGTATAATTAGAAACTTTGTGACAACTTTAATAATACGAGGGATGTTTCCAAAGATCTGGGAATTACATATAATTTTTAAAATTTTGTTAATTTTCGTCAATATTACAATGTCGTTTTTCAACATAATCTCCATTTAACTGAATGCATTTATCCCAACGATAAACTAATTTTTTTAAGCCGTCCGACAAGACACCGAAGTTTTTCGGTGTCTTGTCGATCCACCTATTTATGGCACGTTTTACGTCAGTTAAACTTTCAAATCGAAAGGGGTTTTTAAATCTGGAAACAGATGGTAATCACTGGGTGCAAGATTCGGGGAATAAGGTGGGTGCGGCAGCAATTCCCATCGTAAATCGTTCAAAACATCCTTCGTTTTTCTTGCGGTGTGTGGTCTTGCATTATCCTGTTGCAGTAACGGACGCTTATGCAACTTTCCAGGCCGTTTTTTGACTAGTGCCTATCGCAGTGGTCCGGATAATAAATTTGATTAATATTCTGCATTAATTGTAGTACCTCTCGGCAGATAATCCATGAAAACAATCCCTTCGCAATCCCAGAATACAGTAAGCATTACCATTCCAACAGATGGAACTGCACGCGCCTTAAGTGGAGGCCCTTCTTCAGGTTTGCGCCATTCTTAGGATTGACTTTTCGTCTCAGGATTGAAATAAGGAATCCACGTTTCGTCGGTGGTTATTATTCGTTGCCAAAATTCATCGCCGTAACGGCCTAACAGCTCTTGAAGTTGACGACAAGTATCGGATGTATTGAGTTTCTGTTCTGGTCCAAACAGCCTTGGCACCCAGCGCCGAAACCTTGCTAACGCTCAAACAATCATGCAAGATGTCATGAACCTATCGTGTACCTATCCCTAGGTGTACACTAATTTGAGGAATAGTCAGTCGCCTGTCGTCTTTCAGTAGGTTTTCGACGGCAGTAATGTTTCTTTCATTTACCGATGTACTTGGCCGCCCACTGGGTTGATCGTCTTCCAGTGATGTTCTATCGGCTTTAATACGATCGATCCACCGATAAACAGTACTTTTGGATTCTGCAGATTCACCAAATACTCCTTGCAGACGACTAATAATTTCTGAGGTTTTCACATCTTCTTTCCACAAAAAGAAAATTATCGCTCTTTGAGATTTTGCAGCGTGTTCCATGGTTACAAAAACAGTGCTACTAAAACGCGTCTACATCAGTCGAATACCTGAATCGGACCGAACAATGCACTAGATAGTTGCATAAACATGTCAAGACTTGTCTGGCATCAATATCAATAACATTGCGTATAAGTTCTGCGTTATTTAATTACAGCACCAATTCCCAAAATATTGGAAACACCCCTCGTACATTAAGATACATATAGATATACCATAAACTAAATTATACAAATACCAATTTGTATTTATATTAATTAAGACCTCACTTTTTATTTGAAAATACTAATTAAGAAGCACCTTTACTTAAATGAAATTAAAAAATAAAACTATTTTTCAAAAATTACGCATACTAGTACATGTTCACCATGACGACTATATTCGACTCACTATATAACCTCACAATTTTCTATTCAAACTGGTTTCCGACCTATCTTTCACCTTGCTTCCACCATTTATCTTTAAAAATATTTTCCTGTAGAGAACCCTTAACATTTCTTGTACAAAACTTCATTTATGCATATTGTAATTGTGACGTAGAATTGCAACTTAGGACTTCGCAATGTTATTCTATTACGTAAAAATTTGTACACTGGGAATACGCCATGGTTCCCTGCTATTAGTTCTTTTTCAGATACATTTTTCTTAGAAATTCAGTGTAAATATGTTAAGCGTTCTACTTACTCAGGTGTGTATAGTTCATCCTTGCCTGTTGTTATTGTTAATACCTCTCTACACATTTATTTACGTTTTGTTTGTTTTCATTTATTTTGCTCTAATTACCGTTTCCTCTAGCCTCAATAGTGTTTTTGCAGTTCATTCTTGCTTCTTGTAAGAATTATTAAGTCATCTGGGAAAGTCACTAGTGTTGTATAAGTTACATTTTGATTAAACTGTATAAAGTACTTTTGTCCATAATTAAATAGCAAAGATCCCAAATAGTTCTCCTGTCCCAATGCGTCACATTATTTTTATATATGTATACTCATCTGTCTTGGAGTCAGTCTGTCATGGCGTTAGTTTTATGATGTTTAAAAGTCATCTATGTATTCCTAACTTTAATAATACTTTATATATTTCTTTCTACTCCGTCGTGTACATGCTTAAAGTTTCTTATTGTTACAAAAGTTTCTTTCCCATCTTCACGACTTCCGGGAGTTCTCTAAGTACGAACATTTGGACTATCGGTGATCTGCTTTTCCTAAACACACATTGACATTCATCAATTTCTTTTATCACTTTTGTTGCTTTGCTAATTTATTCTTTAAATTAGTAGCCAAAACCATAAAGGCCACAAGCAGAAGTGCAATTGTTCTGTAATTTGCATATCTCTTCCGCTTCTTTTCCTCTACCACACTTTTTTTGCATTCATATTTTATTTAATAATAGTTGCGTGCATATAGACAACTAATATCCACTGTGTTTAAAAATTTCTGTTGTTATTTCGTCACTTCTATGAGTTTGATTAGTAACGTATTCTTGGTGCTTCGTCTTCAGATTTATCCAAAGCATCCATCACGCGTTTTCAATTAGTGTTGGTAATTAAACTAAAATATTTATCGGACTAATTTTTACAATTTTTCAATATCAACATCTCTAGCTCTTGATATTTATTTTATAGGTTTTGTAAGAATAATAATCATGCATATTTCTATTTAATACAGAGCCTATATTTAAAAATGTATTTATCCAATATATACTAAAGCTATTTATAAACCCAAAGTTGGCATCGAAATTAATTCAAAATAATCTCGTTAAAAAAGACTTCGTATAAAGTCTGTCAACGTGTTCCATCGCCCACAAATTGCGAACATATAATGTAATAGTAGATCAGAGAAGTTAAAGTCAAATAAAATAAGATAAGAAAAACTTTTGAAATGTAAGAAAATGCAAGAAAAGAAATCCGATTTAGATTAACTTAAAATTTTATAACAGAATTGGAATATACAGTATAAAAAGTCTAATCATATGTTTAAAATATCAAACTTTAATTGTTTTCATATATTTTATTCAAACAAAATTACACACAAGTAAAATAAAATTTCTTTAAAATTTCGGTGGTGAAAAGCGAAAAAAAATTTATATTTTCAGAATTTACGTCAGATTAACCCAACAAACTTTAATAATGCAATCCCTGACGAAAGTCACCAGTCAATTTTATTTTGTCTAAAGTCAGAGATATTTACTATCTTTTCAATAAACAGTTTAAATACTCTAAATTAGTACAAGTTTTTATCAAAAAATGTAAATAAAATGGCACAAATACGAAATATACTGAGAAAGAAACTACTTACAGAAATAAAACTAAAATTATCTAACGTTAACTTGTTTCGCCTTTAAAAATCATTTTTGATAATTAAATGCCTTACTTAATTTCAATTCAAGTAAGTTAACTTAATCTATTAAATAGCAATCCATTAAAAAATATTATTAAACTCTATTTCTGACATAGCTCTTCATGTGTCGTGATGCTCCAATATTTATTTTAAAAGATTTAAGAGTTTTTGTAGTTACGGCCACAATTAAATATGTGATGAATAATATTTAATAGCATTTGTTTGTAATCAAAATTTCACGACCAAATGATAATGTCTGCATAAATATGTACAAATCTACATAACTGTGTAAAATATACATATAGTATATACAACACAATTTTTTCAGTACATCATCGTAAAATACGTACACACACACACACACTTCGTTTACTAAATCATTATACGCATGTCATTGTAGAGGCATCTCATTTTAATATGAGAGATATAAAAAAATTTAAAGTAGCCTGCTAAAATCACAAAATATACATTTATTCAAATATTAGACAAAAATAGTGGAATAGTATACTGCACTACTCAAATCCAATGATTAAATTTAAAGCACATTCTACGAGAATGATTTGGCAGAAAAATAAAGTCAACTATTAACACCATTCCAAAAAACTTAGCATTATATTCTAATTCTGTCATCATTTTATGATGATACAAAAAAATTTGACTAATTTCTAACATTTGCTTTGAAAGTTACAGTAATGTAAATAAAGTGTCTAAATGGAAAATCTTAAAAGACATATACCTCCCAATTTGTGGCGTAATCCAATATTTACGTTTTCAAAGACGACACACAGCTAAGACTCTGGTTGATATAAGTTAATATTGTCATCAAGATGATAGGCGACCACTTTCATCAAAAACTGCAATATTTTAAATAATTAATGGTACTGACCGAAGAATTGACATCAAGGATCATAAGCATACCAACTGATTATGTATATCACATTTTACATGTGGAATGGGGCATGTGATTACATTGTGAAAGAATTCGAACATTAAACGATAAGTTGAAGCTGTTTAACAAAAACCAAAGATTTTTTACGAAAATTTTTTATTGTTGATGAAATCGCTTTGTCACTATGTTACTGAGTTCACACAAACACCAATATTGACAATTATTATGTCACAGCAGCCCTCTCTCAAAGAAAGGCAACACATTTCGATCAGCAGGTAAAGCAATGGCTGTGATTTGGATTAAAGAAGGGTAATTTTCACAAACTAGCCTGAAAGATTTTGACCATATTATCTGCTACTTATTTTATACTCTACCTTCATTTTACTAGACAATCTAAAAAGAAGCAGTTTCTGAAACGCGGCTTAAAACAGATCATAAGAAGCTCTCCTTCATTGTGACGACGCACTATTTCTAAATGAATCAAATTATTCCCTAAACTTTGGATTATAACGGGTGGACCATCTATCGGTTTAAATTTGATCCACCGGTTATTTCGAATCTGGCAATACTTATGTCATTCTATTCTGTCACGAAATTCAGTATATTATCTCCACTGAACGAAATGAATCGATTTACAATTGAGCAACGTTGAGATTTATTAGAAATTTCCAAAACAAAGATAATTGTTCAGAAATTGCACGAAAATATCGTACAAAATTTGGTCGCAGAGAAGGACCAACAGTACCCGGTATACGCAAGTTTATTGCTAAAGTTTGTAAAACTGATTTCATTGTTAATGCGCCAAGACGTGAGCGTGCTCGTACAGTGCTTACACCTGAAAATATCGAAGCTGTGGCTGAGAGTGTGCGTGAGAATCCCTCAACGTCAACTCGTCACCGTTCTCAAGAACTGAACATTTCACGCACCAGTTTACGTTGAATTTTGCGAAAAGATCTCGGTATGACACCTTACAAACTTCAATTGGTTCAAAAGTTGAAGCCGCATGACCATCCGCTTCGTTTTCGCTTCGCTAGATGGGCCAACGAGAAACTGCACGATGATGTCGGTTTTGAATTGAGCATTTGAAGGTCAACATTCGTGATGCCATTGCCGAGATACGACCCCATACACTCGAAAAAGTGCTCGAAAATTAGTCCGATCGAATGGGGACTGCGAGGCCAGCCGCGGCAGCCATGTGAATGAAATAATATTCCATCTCTAACCGGAACAATTGTACTTCACAACAAAAAAATAAGTTTGAATAAATTTTAAACCGGTTTTGTTTTATTACATTTTTAAATTTAAACTTTTAAATGACAGACCCGTTATGATATACTCGTATAATATTTCCCAAATCTAAAATTTCGTTGTTAGAAAGAAGTTTTGGTCGGATGAAGAACTCGCAATGTCATAATAGTACTTCAGCATCGTTGGTTCAAGTGCGTTGAATTTGCTGGATGTAATAGAAAATAATAAAAAAACTTAATGTCCAACTTATTTGTTCCATTCCTTGTCTGTCTCACTTCCTTCAAGCCATCCTCATTTGTATATTTAATTCGACTGATTCGATAATGTATCTTCTAACCTCTTAATAAACGAAGTACATGTATCTACATTTACTGCAATTAGTATTAATTTATCTATCAGATTTGTGAATATTTCGAAATGTTTGTTCATATAAAATATGCCTTATCTTTTCTATATCTTTAGCTTGGTCTAAGTTACTTTAAAAACAATAATATTTAAGATTGAAGATTAAACGCAAAGACGTAGTTAATATACCTTTAATATATTTGTTAATGTAATTTTCGAATTGGCATTCAGGTCCTAAAACATATTAAACACTTCTCTAGATTTGTAAAATCTAGATCTCATTTGAATAAAATTCCTAGTTCTCAAATCGCGAAACACATGTCAGTACTATAATACGAATATACTGAACATATATTATCTTCGTTTGCTAACAATATTGTGGTGAATTGTTTGCTAGAAATATATTCTTGCCACTTATGTTATGGTGAAAAACAAGTAAGTTTGTAGTAGTAATATATCGTTTATTGTTTTTGTTGTGCTTATTGTTCCTAAATATAGCCATTTCTTATCGGGAGAATGGTAGAGAATAGATCAAATGAATTTCCTATTTCTTGGTATTAATGTCTTCACATACAATCTTACAAGATACAACGTATTCTGATAATCACGAAGGGAGCGGAAGTATCCGAGCACAGCGTAACTTCAAAGGATAATAACGCTATTAATATTGGTACACTAAAGGAATGAGGAAGTGGGTTAAAGTTGTAAAACAGTTACTTTAACTACATGTTACGTTTATATAAACATAACATTGTATAAACGGAAGTTCTATACCTATAATACTGCAAAAATGATAAAATACATATTCTCACAACAAGCAGTAAATAGCAAAACCAAATAAATAAATATTACTGATTACTTGTAGCTTTTAAGAAAGATTCAAATTTACAATTTTATACATTATGCGGTAAAATACTTTTATATTTTGATTTTTGGAAATGGTTCTTTCTAAAATACTTTCATACGTGTATATGTTTAACGTTTGCATTATTATTTGTGATATTTGTTCTTCTATCGCCTACAGCCTCGCTGGTAACGCTGACTAAGTGGGAATTATAGTTCCTATATGTATATATATATATATATATATAGGCGGTAAGACGATTTAGAAATTTATTTACACCCATTGCAGTTCACAAATCACTTTTGCGAGGCATCTTCGCGACACTGACATAATGCAAGCTATTAGCAATGCCTGCACGCATTTGTCCCCCAACGATTCCTGTCGCTGGTTGCGCGGAGAATTGTTCAACATTAGTTATTCCCAAAGGAACTATACATATTTACATACATCGTGATACCTATCTCTTATCAGAAGATTAATCGATATTACTTTTATTGATGGGCAAGTCGTTTTCGAGAGGGCTTTACCTAATTGGGTTATTGGCACTAGTCAGTCAGTATTACTGTTTAGTAGCTAATACCAGTGACACAAAAAATAGTTATTGCTGGTAATGTGAATAGATGAAATGAACAAGAGAAGAAAATTGCTTCATCTTTAAAGAGGGAATCTGAGGAATCTGTAAAGTGAAATTAATAGACTAGTTTTAGTTTCTACTATATATTATAATACTTTGTGCACTTTAAATTAGAAATGTTAGAAAGCAAGTATTGAGTATAATAGGTCACTTAAATGCTTCTAAGAAATTCACTTAGTTGAAATATTAAACATGAATAACAAGGCAACCCTAGAAGCTATTCAAAAACCTATTTCATAGTTCGGAAGACCAATGTTTGCCCTTTACTGTACATACTATACTGTATCTCCAGGTTTACATTGGCTAACCAAAACATAACGTTTATTTCGTAGACAGTTTAGGTCGATATTCTGAACGTTTATGGTAGAAAACCCATTTGTTATGAGTTTTGAATAAAATTAATTTACATTTAGAACGAAGCTGTTTAACAGACGTCGTAATGCTCAACCATCAGAGAACATCAGTGCAGTGAGATACAGTGAGAGAAGTCGTTGCCTAATCTCCTCCGCATTTAATAGAGAAGACGTTTGGTCTTTATGATTATGTACTTGAAGTAAATGGGAAGCATTGCTTCTACAGACAGTGCTATAAATTTTTAAATAGCTTCTAGGGTTGTCTTATTATTTTATATTTAACGTTTAGGAGTTATTTCTGACGTACTCTGTACTTATACGTAAAATTTGTAACGCAGCTGTTAATGTATGCTGTGTTTGCAAATTAGAAAGGTTCCCACTGATGAAATATAGAGTATTTGTTTGCTATATGAATTTAAAAAGAGATAGAAACTTCGTATTTTGTTCTCAGAGAGCATGTCGTGGATATTATTAACATACATACATATATAACCTTCAAAGTAGTTCGCAAAGTTTAATAAAGGTGTATTTAGTGTAGATGATAAACGTTGTACCAGTCGAACTTCGAAGATTTATTATGACTATTTTCAAAGGGAACTGGAATAAAACTAGACTTATATCAAAAGAAAAGAAGACTCTGCATTTATAGGGGTAAATAAAGTCTTTGTTTTTATAGATTTCTGAAAAAGGGAAGAAATCGTTCATTCTGATAGCTAATGTTAACAACAACAATGTTAACAATAGGAAATTGGATTTTTGGGTTTTAATCTTTTTCAATAACTGCAAAATTTTTAAATCTAAAAACTTTTTATACCCAAGGTAACTGTGACGTACTAATAGAAAAATGGAATACTGAAATACATAATAGGAAATACGTTAGTGAGTGTTTTTAATAAACGTGCCCCAAGTTTCCATTTCCTTTATTTAAAATCAATTATGGAACATTGCGATAGACCTAATAAATTCGTTATTATGCATATGTATATGTATACTGACTTTATATCATTACGTTTAACTTTAGATGTGCATTTTAAATAGTTTTGAAATAAATTTTTGCCAAATTATATTCTTTAAATTTAGTTTATTTCTGTAAGTGTTTTTAAATATAATTATTATTATTATTTAAATTATAATTGATTGAATTATTCTGCACATCTTCCACTAAAATTCAACTATTATTTTTATATTCTACGTAGTTGATTCGATACCTTCGTGTTTCTTTATTACCACATTCTTCTCTGTTGCCATAGATGTTTTATTTTTATTTATCCACTTTATCGGTGACTTGACTTAAGACGTTTGAGTATATGTAGTTTTCATGTGAAAACAAAAAATGCCATCTATTTGTTTTTCTTTTCAGATGATATGTTCAGCGCATTTATTTCGATTTTAGTTCTACTCTTGCTGTATCTATTTTAACTTTACTTTCTTTGAGTGATGTATGGTGTTCTGAAATTATTTGTGCTCATTTATAAAACACTTTTAAATATATTGTATTTGACAATAGATATAACAATACATTATCGTAAATTTAAATCATTTGGGACGATTTCAAAATTTAGTTAACCCTAAATTAGAAATAATGATGTTTTCTTTTAAATAAGTTTCATTATACTGTGTTAAAATACAATAATTGCCAAAAAATAGATTACATATAGAGATTCTATTATGGAAAGGAAAAATTCAAAAACATTTCCTAAAACCATAACATTATGTGTAGCTACCTCAAATAAAAACATATACTTATTTGTTTGTATATATCCCAGTGTACAACGGTGGTCCTATAAGTACCCGACCTGACCTAGAGATGGCGTTAGTTGTTTGAAAAATATCACTCTATTAGAAAGTACACAATCTGTAAAGCATGTTTCAAGTTTGAAGATGCCACGTTATTTAGTATTTGTTTGGCAGACGTCAATAGTGAACGTTTTCAGTGGATTTGTAAAAATGGAGAAAATTGGTCATCGTAACGTGACACAATACTTTTATTTGAAAGGCCTCAGCCCAACTGATATAAAAGCTGAACTGTATTCTACTCTGAGTGAGTCTGCTGCTTCGTCTACAACAGTGAAATACCGGGTAGTCGAGTTCAAATGAGGCCATACGAGCTGCCAAGACGAGCATCGCAGTGGTCGACCAAATGAGAAATGGTGAAGCAAATCCTCAAAGCGGTACTGGCTGATCGTCGACTGAAAGTGCTAGCAGATATAGTAAGAATTTCAAAAAGTGCAGTACATCGTATATTATCTGAAAATTTGGATATGAGAAAGCTATATTTGCTCACACCCGAGCAAAACCAAAACAGAATTTTTGCGCCATTTCATAGCCATAGACGAAACGTAGGTCCATCACTTCACGCCCAAAGCAAAAGAACAATCAAAACAATGGTCTCGAAGAAGGCAAAGATTTTCCAACGATGAAGAAGTGATGCCGGCAGTTAATGGCTATTTTGAGAAGCAAGGCAGTTCTTATTATAAAAAGAGTATCGAACTTATTGAACATCGCTGGGAAAAGTGTATAGAGCTGAAAGGAGATTATGTTAAAAAACAAATATATTTTTTTCCAAAATTTTTGTGCTTTCTTTGTTGGGTCATGTACTTCTGGGAGCACCCTCGTAGTTACAGAATATCAACATGTTCCCGTTTTAGATATTGTATGAGATGATAATATCATAATATATTCGAGTTTTCAATATTTACTTCATCGCAAATATTTAGCCAGTTCAAAAATGTATTTCGTTTTCAATAAATTTTTGAGCTTATACTTAAACACACGCAATGGTATGAATTTGTACCAGTTAGTTTTCTAATAGATTATTTATTTCTCCCTTTTACTGGCTCTAGTTACACTATTATGATATCATCTATTTTTGCTTCTCTTATCACTTATTGCTAGATATAATAATGTCGAAATTCTGATTCTGTAATAGCATTGTCCTATATTTGCGACTTAACACTTTTTACTTATAGATTGGAAATGCCCCAAATAATCCTAGGAGATGCCAAAAAATTAAAAGTTCCTTAACATAAAAATACGAGATTTTGATTTATCGATGCTATGTATATAGGACCTGCAAGGAACAAAACAGACAGCTCTCCGAAAATATGCAACATCTACATATTAAACAGACACCTGAGATCCATAAGAAGTATCATAAAATCACAAAACTATAATTTTACAGACTTTCTTTATAGTACAGTATGCTTTTGTATTTTATTATGTTTCGTACATTTATAAGTCCATCTACACATTCGTAGATAATGGCATTTGTCAATCCAGCCAAAGTCTCGAAAATATGATACAAAGGGTATTAGGAAAGTTTTGCAATTGCATGTTGAGACATGTCATTACGTGCATAGTAGCCGCCGCGCCATGTCAATGGGCTCATTTATTCATTAGCAGTGAGAGTGTAATGTGCTTGCGATGGCATCGTGATCATGAAATGAGATAAGGGTAGTTTTGCATTATAATTTAGTGCGTGGTTTAAGCATAGACCAGTGCTTCGAAGAAGTGACTCTTGCACTAGGTGATGTTGGTCCACATCGCGCAACGATATTCAGGTGGTATAGAGAATTCTAAAATGGAAATTTAACTGTGGAGGATGCTGAGAGGCCGGGAAGGCCAAGAACGTCAGTTACGGAGGAAAACGTTACTACTGTGAGGAAAATGCTTGGCGAAGACAGGCTACTGACCTACCAACAGATTAGAGGGTGCTTCAGGTCTAAATGCACCAGCAATTCGTTCGATTCTACATGACCATTTGCAAGTGAAGAAACTTTGTTCTCTCTGTGTGCCGCATCGACTAACTTAGGAGCAGATGACACGACGTGTGACTTGGTGCCGGGAAATGGTAAAAAAACAACATCGTGACAGGTGACGATACTTGGCTGTACTATTATAATATACCGACCAAAGCTCAAAACAAAGTTTGGGTGTTTGATGATTAGGACACACCCGTATTTGTCAGAAAATCCCGACCTATAAGAAGAAAATGATAGCTGTATTTTTCAAATCGAGTGGAATTGTGGAACGCGTCGTTTTGGACACAGAAGACAGTCACAGCTAAGTGGTATATTGAACAGTGCCTGCCTAAAGTCATCGGATCTATGAAGAACCTGCGGCCAAAATCAAGAATGGACACCTGGTTCCTCCATCACGATAATGCTCCAGTTCACCGCGCCAAAGCCTATACCGGATATTTGATCACGACAGGATTGAAACTTCTCGAGCACCCTCCCTACAGTCCAGATCTTGCTCCCTGTGACTTTGCACTGTTCCCGCATGTGAAAATGAAGCTAAAAGGGAAGTGGCTTTCCAGTGATGAGGACCTTCTGGGGGCTTAGGACAACAAGTGTTCTTTACTCCCTAGTGAAACTTGGCAGAACTGGTTTAAATATTGGTTTCGGAAGACAGAGAGGTGTATTGAGTGTAGAGGAAATCACTTTGAAAAAAATTAAATAAACAAAGCAGTATGCAAAACTTTTTTAGTACTCTTTGTATCTTATTTTAATTCCGAAAGAATAATATTTTGCATAATAAAGGACAATTGATTTTGTGTTTACCTAATCCTACAAAGTGAAACAACTTTTAACAATGAATTAAAATAAATCAGAAAAGAAACTCAAACAATTAAAGGCAAAGAATAATTTTCCCCTTGTCAATAAAATTATTTCGTGATTTCTCTCAACATTTTATCTCTCTAATAAGATTAGTCGCCACGATATTAAAATTTTATATTGCAAAACTTTTGTGTGGTTATTGAATTTCCCCAAAAATTAACACAACAGGAAATTAAGAAAATTTGCCTTTTGAAATAAAGGAAAGTTTGTAGAATTAATTAGTATACCAAGTTTTAATTAATTTATATATTTTGAGAGAGAACATTATAGACATTTATTATACAGAATTTCAAAAAGATTTGAACATTTGTTGACTGTATCCGCGTACACATTTAAAAGCAATAATATATCAGTGATAAAACAATGTAACAAATGTTCAGATTTGATATTCTTCAATAATACCTTTCGAGATTTTAGGATAACCCTCCTGTCAGATTCAATATTGCGATTTATATTTCTCACAGATTCTTATCAATATCCCTTGCAGGCAAATTTGATAGTTTTCCGAAATATTTTGCACTCAAACCAAGCACTCACATTTTCAATATCCATATCTGTCTGCATATTTTATGAAATGTAGTGTAACAATGTTTTTACATACGAAATTTATAAACAATATTCTCATAGTAGTTCTAATAATAAATATTAGGAATTAAATTATTTTGGTATAAGTTTCGAATAGAAAACTACATACGTTACTTGAAAGTAATTGCTTTTTTACAAAATACAAAAGTAAGCACTGATTATAATAATCATTGACTAGCAATGCTACAGTCGCTATTTCTCATAATAGGGGATTTCAGGCAATCAAAATAATTAATGATAATGAGAATTTGACTATTATCGGGGAATATTGTACTGTTAAACACACGGCAGCAGCTTATTGGTACGTTAGAGTACGTGCAAATAAAACGGAATACCATACTGCGTTTGCGCGATGCCAATAAGATGGCGCAAATCGCAATATGATAAAATTCTTTTTGATGAGAGAAATTATTTTTGAAATCGCAGTAATATATTCGAATGAAAAGTTGTTTCAAGAGTTTACCTATTGCTTACGGGCAAAGAAGTGGAATAATCGCTATAGATCGAAGTGGTACAATAATGACTTCTGAGAAGAAAACTATATTCACATATAAATTTAATGAGCGATTTAGATCAAGGTGGTACATATGAGAATGGACGAAAACGCATTTAGTGCATTACTACGATTGACAAGTCTTTTAATAGAAAGGGGAATTGCTGTGATGCACGAATCGATATCTACTCATAAGAGGTTGAGTCATATAGAGACTTAAGATTCATGTGAAAGTGTGTGCAAAGGTACACACTCCCACATGAGCATGGAAATCTGTAAATATGATGTGTTTCTAGATAGTTACTATCTTTGATAGAGAGTGGGTTGATAATGTATAACTGAGTTTGAAGATGGTTTTTATGTTCTGCTATGTTGTGATACGATTAATATATTCACGGTTAGTAACCCCGTGAATATAAGGTAAAGGAGCACTGGAAATGTAAATTGGTTGAAAAAGGAAATCGAACAGTCTCAGGCTGATATTGATTTATGGTTTAATGAATATCTTGCTTGAAATATTGGTTATTGATGAAAGTCTACAAAAAAACTACATGATTTAAATCACGATACAGTGGTTTGGATTCAAAGTTTGTGAAGGCCCATATTGAATTAAGGAGTTTATAACATTATGGCTGATGGCTGTTGAGAAGGTGCGTTTAATTGTCTACTGGTATGTGTTTAGGATAAACGAAATAAGAAAGAGAATCCACCGACTCAACTTCTATAATGAAGTGAATGAAACTATCTTCTCAATTTAAGAAAGTAAAGAAATTGTTCAAGGAATTACGCATGTGCGACCAGACAACAAAGATACTACTAGCGTATCTAAAACAACATTTCGGCCTTTGGTTATTAGAATAAAGGATCTATTATTCGATTGCGTTAGCATTCGAATGGCATGACTAGAGAAAATCTGAAATTCATAGCTGCATCAGACCTTGTTCGTATCAATCGTCAACAATTGGAAATAAGTGAAGATTACATAGGTTTCCACTAGGTCGACCATGTTGTTGAGTTGATTATCAGTCGATAGAATTTGTGTATTATTGGTGATGTCAGGTATAGGAACTTTGGTAAATAGGGATTCGATATCGAAACTTTCCAGCAAGTCCCGAAGATTGACTATCAGTTTTTTCAATCTTAGCAAATTCCAATCACTTCATAGCTTAGAATTTTTATTATTTTCATTTTAATATTTTTTATTATCTTTCTAAATTTACTAAAATGTACTAAAACTCTTAGGAGTATTTATATTACCTTCTTCATTTTGCAATTATTTTTTCATTTCTTCATTCTCCTATATATAACAGCCGGCTTATAGTTTTGTAGTAAATTACTGGCTTATTACACCAGGGTTTTCCTTTCGCTTGTAAGTAAATGCTGACAGCCATATACCTTAACACACACTACAAGCGCGGACATATTAATAACTTATGGTCCGCCAATGCATCTGTAGTTAAGTTAAACTGTCGAGGGATATCAAGGCATGGATTACTATTATTATTATATTCTATGTTTTCAATGCCTGCTCTTCATTGCTGTGCCTTCTACTCCTTCCATTCTTTCCCGATTTTTACTCTTAATTTAAATATTATCTGTATTACATATATTGTATTATATTTTATGAACATCTACTTAGGTTTCTTTTAAGCGCGCCTTTGAGTTTTCCAATTTCATATATATATATATACACTACCGTTCATAAGTATTTGGGCACCCATAAATTTAGAAGAAATGATTAAAAGCACTAGTGAAAAAATGAAAATATATTTATTACATGTACATACATAACTAATTACAGTATCTGGCAGTAGAATTACATATTATATTTAAATTTTCGATTCATCTATGTGACCTCCTTTGTTTTTTTATAATGGCAGCACATAATCGCGGCATTCTTGCAATTAGTTTTGCTAATGTATCCGGTGTTATGCGGACCCAAGCTTCCTGCAGTTTCCTCCACAAATCAGCCTCCGATGTTGGTACTGCTTTCCGGACCTCCCGATCAAGTTCCTCCCACAATAACTCTATTGGATTTAGATCGGGGCTTTGGGGAGGCCATTTCATAACTTCGATGGATCCTTCCGCTTCCAAGAGTTGCAAATAGTCTTTGCATATTTTGGATGTGTGCTTTGAGTCATTATCCTGCTGGAATACAAAATTCCTACCCAAAAGTCTTAATCCTGAAGCAATAGCGTTGGTCTCCAAAATGTTTCGATACTGCTCTTTCCTTAGTATTCCCTCAATTTTCACAATATCACCCACGACCGTACCACCAAAACAACCCCAGATCATCACGGAACCACCGCCATGTTTAACAGTAGGCACAATACATTGCTCTGCCGCACGCTCACCTGTAGATCTCCGAACGAAAACACGTCTTCTGGACCCGAAAATTTCGAACTTTGACTCATCGGTCCACAAGACTTTACTCCACTGTTCAACTGTCCAATGTTGGTGTTCACGAGCCCAGTTTAAGCGTTTCCGCTTATTCTGTTTGCGCAATAACGGTTTTTTCATTGCAATTCGTCCGTACAAACCTGCTTTGTACAAGCGACGTTTGATCGTTGTTACGCTTATTGACTTTGGACGGTCTGCATTGATTTCTGCAGCGATTTCTGGGGCTGTTTTCCGTCGATTTCTTTTGCTTGTGATCACTATTGCACGATCCTCAGCAGAAGTTATCGCTCTGGGTCTCCCACTCCGTGATTTATTGAGAACACTGCCACTTTCTCGGTATTTTTTGACGACATAGTCTACGGAAGTATTATTTAATTTTAATTGTTTCGCAATTTGCCGGTTGCTTTTGCCATCTTGATGGTGCGCAATTATAAGAGAACGCGTTTCAATGTCCATCTCTTTTCTTTTTGGCATATTTAACGATCTTAACAACACTACTAGCACAGGAATATCTCACAACGAATACAGAAACGTAACTGAGGGCAATTTCAAAAATATAACGTGAAACTCGCCCGAGGTCATTAAAACATCATTACTAAACTTATCCTTCAGTATCCTTCACAGAAAGACAATTACAAGAACTTGGAGAAACTTTTATTGCGCTAATCCCCAGGTAATCCCAATAACAAATTTTGGTTTATTGCAGGTAATAAAGTAATACATAATGTTACTTATGCAGCGTTTCTGTAGATTTAATACTTTCCTTATACCTATCCAATATTACAAGAATGAATTTCCTAGAAGCTATGCTGTTCAAATAATTTTATAAAATATGGGTGCCCAAATACTTATGAACGGTAGTGTATATATATATATATATATATTTATGAAATTGGATATATGTGTGTGTGTATATATATATTTATATATATATAGTGTGTATATATATATATATATATATATACA
The DNA here is from genome assembly GCA_031893035.1 of Dermolepida albohirtum. Classification (NCBI taxonomy): domain Eukaryota; kingdom Metazoa; phylum Arthropoda; class Insecta; order Coleoptera; family Scarabaeidae; genus Dermolepida; species Dermolepida albohirtum. The sequence continues at coordinate 64,806 of JAVIWB010000612.1, read as the reverse complement.
TATATAATACTTTTATTAAACAACATCTGTCGCTTTGGATTAACTAACGTATGTGTTTATTAATACGAAATACAACTGATAATTAGATTGTATACTCGAAGATTTGGAAGAGTAAATAGGTAGAGATTATATAGTGTTAAATGTATAACATAGATATGTTGTTTACTTCAATTATATATTTTTATATTGCGATATACATAATACGAAATTTCTTCGTCGAATAAACTCAATGTGTACCCGAATTTACATTATTTCCTTTTCATCGTGTGACATAAGATAAGGCAACCCATAAGGCAATTTACATACATAAATTTGAAACATTATTTAAGTCAATTATTTTGATTATTCATTTAGTAGTTATGTAATTTTAATCACCTCTTAGTGCGTCAGTCGGCTAGAATTTATAATTATTTGCAACATATCCAACACTTTTAGTTTAATTTTATTTTTGAAATTGACTTCAAGTAGATTATTGTCAAATTATAACGAATTTGTGTTGTTTAAGAGTCTTGACAAAAATAATTTAGCAATGTCTATTATTAATATAAGGGGTGTTTCAAATTGCGCGGGTTTTTTAAGAATAAATAAAATGTAGATGGCGCACTGAATTTGTGTGGATATGTGGGCATCTAAAAAGTGTGATGTATGACATTTATAAAAATGGCTTCGTACACGAGACAACAACAATTGAATTGTTTTATAAAAATCAGCGTTCTGTGAAAAGAGTTTTTAGCAAATTACGTGAATTTTATGGTTTACATAATCGTCCATCTGAAAGCACTATTGGTCGAATTATTAAAAAAATTTCAAGGGACCGGTTCCGTGGCAGATCAAAAAAGTGAAAAATATAATCGTAGTGGTCGTTCACAAGAAAATATTGGTTTAGTTTATGAAAGTGTTGCTGAAGATTCATAAATGTCCATTAGACGACGTTCATAACAACTTGGACTTAGTTATCAACAACATGACGTATTTTACATGAGGATTTAGCTCTGAAGGCATATAAGGTTCAAATAACAGAAAAACTGAAGCCATTAGATCATTTAAAACGTCGTTCATTTGTCAATTTCATCAAAGAACAACCAGCTGATTTTTGTCAAAAAATAATGTTTTCCGATGACGCACATTTTGAACTTGGTGGCTATGTTAATAAACAAAATTGCCGTATCTGGGGTGAGGTAAATCCACGAATTATTCATGAGAAACCTATGTATCCTAAACGAGTTACTGTTTGGTGTGCATTATGGTCAGGTGGTTTAATTGGACCTTACTTCTTTGAAAATGCTGCTGGTGAAGCTGTAACTGTCAATGGTGATCAATATTGTCAATAACCGAATTTTTATGGCCTAAATTAATGAATATTGATCTAGAGGATATGTGGTTTCAACAGGATGGCGCTACACCTCCCTTTGCACATGAATCAATTAATTTATTGAGAGAAAAATTTCCTGGACGTTAATCTCAAGAAACGGTAATGTTAATTGCCCACCAAGATCATGTGATTTGACACCGTTAGACTATTATATTTGGAGTTATGTAAAAAGTCAGGTTTACAAAGACAATCCACAATCAATTCCTGGTTTGAAAGATGAAATTATTCGTGTCATTGAAGAGATAGAGCCATAATTATGTCAAAATGTCATTGAAAATTTTAACAAAAGAGCGGACGTCTGTGGAGCTGCAAGAGCAGGTCATTTGGCAGATATCATTTTTCGCATATAAATAACATAACTTATTACATACTTCAATTACCAATAAAAAGTTTTGTTTTTGAAAGTGAATGCAAATTGTGTTTTATTTATTCTTTAAAAAATCCGCGAAATATGAAACAGCCTTTATATATATATATTAATTTTATATATATATATATATATATATATATATATATATATATATTAATTATATTTTTGAAATTGACTTATAATGTTCGAGTAGAATATTGTTAAATTATAATGAATTTTTGTTGTTTAAGAGCCTTGACAAAAATAATTTAGTAATGTCTTGAACATATATTTTATTCAATAATTTATTACAGAAGAGATTTCAAATTTTTGACAACGTAACAGAAAATAATCATAAATCCATGAAAGCTATTAATAACTATATTTGTCTGATATTCCCTCAGATTTTTTTCTAAATGTTTTTACGAAAAAATTGATATTTTATAAGTAAATTATTTTAAAATTTCTTTTTTTACAGCCTTTTTTTTTGTCCAATCTTACTGAAGTTACATCAGTTACGTTTCAAGTTTATAAATTTTCTTCAACACCGTTACTTTGCATAATAATAATTTCAAAAAACTTTATGAGTAACTTTGGGACAGAATAATGTATATTATTTAAAAATAATTATTTGTCAAATTTTAACATTTGCCGATTTTACGTTCACTATTTCGCTTACTTACATCATTTTTGTGATATCACAAGCAATTTGTAATGTACTTTTTCAACAACTACGCTGACATGTACATATATGGTATTTGGATTTTGCAATGGAAATGCACATTTGGAAAAAAATGAATTGCAATACGATGTTCACACCGATAACACCCAGCTACCAATACATTTCGAAAATTGTATCGGAGACTTCGTGAAACAGGCGCATTTATTCCATGTCAAAGTGATGCAAATTGAAGAAGGGATTTTGAATATTCTTCATCAGGATACTACATGCAGCACTAGAAAAATAGTTCAAGAAATAAACATTTCAAACAAAGAAACCTCTTAATGTAAGTAATTATATTACCATCAAAATCCTTCTTTTGTCTTTTTTGTTCGAGAAATCATTGAAACAGCTCAAGCATATCACTAGCTAGAATATTAGTTATTATTCTAGGATTACAACCGTTATTATTTTAATTCCGTGATTTTATATTTAATTCTTTTACAGAGTCTGTGAATCATACTACTGTAGGATTTAAGAATAAAAGATTAAAATCTATATTATTATTGTTAAATTTATAGTCCTATACTATTATATGCTGTTTAATTTATGTTTCATCGGATGTGTTGACTTATTTTGTATACTATCGATATACGATTCTTTGCGGTAGATTGAAAATTCGAATTTATTTATTCACTCTTTTAATAGTTAAGTCTAAGAAATTTCTTATGCTAGGATGTACCAAATTAATATACTTTAAAAAAGCATTTAACTGTTTTTTTGTTCTTGTAGAGCATGCTATAATGTCATCATAAATATGTCATAAAAAACGTTTTTGCTTAATGGGTTATTTAGAACTGTAATTTATAAACTTTTCATGAACACTTTAGCTAATAGCGGACCTAAGGGATTCCCCTTAATTAAACTTTCTTTACTGTTACACGAAGTATTATTAAATTTATAAGCAAAATTATTTTTAATTACTGTATCTACATTATTTTTATTTAAAAGATTTTTTATCAAACAGATTCCCCTAGTGGAATATCAGGGAATAGGTTTTTAACGTCAAACGAAATTGCTTTTAAATTATTAGGTAAATTACAATCTTTAATTATATTCACTACTTTCTAATACTATATTTGGTTGTGAATTTTGTGTGTTCATATGTTAAACCAAAAATTTTTCTAGAAAGAAATATCTGTGTCTAATACACTTTCTTATACACATTCTAATACACATATATTTGGAAAATCTACGGTATTTATAGCCATACTTTTTTTCAAAAGGGTAATCTCTCCCTTGACCCAACGTTACCTAAATCCTAGAACATAGAATATGAACTAACAATATATGCGTGAGATCTATCTAGTACCATTTACTGGTAATTATTTCATTTTGTCTTCAATATTTTACTTCCTAAGTCCTAAAGATGTAATGAATTTTCAATTATTAGTGCAAATTTTTGATTTATACCAATTACTATAAATTTGCATTAGTGACATAAAAATTGCAAAAACTAATAAGGGTAGATACCTTTTTGGACAATTTTGTTAGAAATATTATTATATATTACTGAAATATTGTATATAGAATAATTGATTAAAATCCTGAAATCATACATTAAGGAACAGTGATGTATTTAATATTTTATGTATCCATTTTCTCAAGTTCTTATCATGCATTTTTATGTTAATTTATATTATTTTCTTGATATTATTGCGAGAATATCAGAGACGCCGAATTAATGACCTAAGAAAGACTACTATCCCCTCAAAGTATTAACCATATAAATCGAAATAGACCCAGCATTATCAACTGACATTCGGGTTTGTTTGAGAATAATGAGATACGTCAAAAAAGGGGCAGTGAATTCTAAAGAAAAATAGCCTACTCGTTATGAATGTCGTTTAAAACTATCAGTTTTAAGAGATCGACTTCGTCAATGTTTTATTTGGAGTTAAAAGCCGCCAGAATAGTTTATAGTAGAACAATACCTTTTCGACTCAAACCTTATCGGCATTATCTTCTCTTCCCATTTGCTGCAAAACACCAAAGCTAACGCCTAAATTTGAGCAAGAAGAAACCCCAGACGAGTGCCAATGGATTGTCCACAACAACGAATCTAGACTCCAAGAAAAAGTGCTATCTCGATTTGCTCTGAACGGTATCAGTAGTACTAAGAATGGTCTCGCTATAATCATCGTTTCTCTAACCATATAACACATATTTCCATTCTATTGAAACCAGATATTTTCTAAGTTTAATACTTCTATATGAGGTATTAAAAAGTTGTGAATCATCATGTCAATCATATCCCGATATCATTTTCAGTGACGATAACAGCAGCTCTAGCATCTACCTCAAAAAAGCGGACCAAGTGCATCCCAGTCCAAATACCATAATGAATTGTAATTCTAGATGAATCTAACGGTCGATCGTGAAACACGCAAGGACTACGGATATTTACTATTGCTTATTCATAAACCCATGTAAGTCAAAATGTGCTCCGTCATTTCTGAAGAAAATCGACATACTGAGCACTAGTTTGAAAGATGATGTGAGTTCGCCTTCGTTTGTTTTCTATATACTATGTGGCTTAATGTTCTGTTTTTTTTTTGTGAAATGAAGACGTCTAGATACAACAATGATCCATTTTCATCAGTCTCCATTGCAAACTGTATTTTTGTGTATATGCTATTTAAATAGTCCAGAAAATTTTGTAATTCTATTTCATCGTGTGTCCAAATAACAAAAGTGTTGTGTTGTTGTATGTGTGTGGCAGTTCACAGAGGTAACGTTTAGAAACTTTCCATAAAAAGATTAACAAGACCGGAGACAGCGGCGAACTCACCGGTGCATTTTCTATATGACTTCCTCGTAAATAAAATAGGTATTCATTCATTAAACAGTGTTTTACCAAGTCTATGATGAGATTGCCCGATGTGTATATTTGTTCTGGCGTCATCAATTGAAATTCTTATAAAAAATGATGTGAATGTACATATACTTGTATGTACATTCACAGTTATTGGCAACGACAGACCCATTGCTGTACTTTCAAATATCAGCAAAGTATTAGAAATATGTATTTATACTTATCTGTCTCCGACAATTCATAATGTTATGTCACCCGATCAACATGGTTTTATTGGAAAACGATCAACGGTTTCTAATTTAGTGCAGTTCACCAAGTAGGTTGCGAACGTTTTGGATCAACACGGACAGGTTGATGTCGTATATACTGACATCTCTAAAGCTCTCGATCGCATAATTCATATGCTGTTGCTAAATAAATTAAAATCAGTTGGGCTCAATGAGGCACTATTGAAGTTTTTTGAGTCATATTTGCATGACAGGAGACTATATGTGTGCTATAATGGGCACAACTCTTATCATTTTAACACAACTTCGGGTGTGCCTCAGGGCTCGAATTTAGGACCGCTTTTATTTTGTATATACATTGATGATTTGACATCAGTTATTGCGTCCAAGAAGTTGCTTTTTCCTGACGACTTCAAAATTTTTATCTCAATCCAAACTATGAATAATTGTGTCTTCCTGCAAAGTCAACTAAATATAATTAATGATTAGTGCGAGAGTAACTGTTTGCAGTTGAATTTATCTAAATGTAGGATTATGACATACACAAGGAAGCTCAACCTAATTAGGTACGACTATTCATTGCATGCCACTTCACTAACAAGGACTAATCTAGTCAAAGATCTTGGCGTTCTATTTGATGAGAAACTCACGTTTGTCAACCACATTGAAAACACCGTCTTATCTGCGAAGAAGTCATTGGGTTTTGTTATACGCAATTGTAGAGCTTTTACTTCTATACAAGCAATGAAGTCTCTGTATTTTTCGTTCGTTAGATCGAAACTTGAATATGCGATTTTGGTATGGTATCCCTACTATCATGTCCATAAGAACATTTTGGAAGATGTGCAGCGACAGTTTTTAAAATATCTCTCCTTTCGAATGGATGGCTTTTATTCAGCACAGGGTATTGACCAGTTGGAACTGCTGCAACGGTTTGATGTCAGCTCGCTAGAAGACAGACGCATTTCTATTGGTATAATATTCTTATATAAATTTGTACATAATGACGTCGATTGTCCTGCCCTCCTTCAGGAACTAAATTTTCACATTCCCGATTGTCGGTTCGTTATCACGCGGCATTTTCCTGTCCACCCCCTAGAACAAATGTAATGTTAAAGTCGCCTCTATATGTAATGTGCAATAACGTTAATAAAATATTTTGTAAGGGAGATATACATAATGACTCCATTGGCGCCTTACTCAGGCTAGTAATTGAGGACTAGTGGAGGGAATTGCTGGGTTTTCACTTTTCTTTTTCTTGTTTTTGTACTTTTACATGTATTTTTTTTTTTCTTTAGTCCGGTACTTATATGTAAAGAATTATTATATTTAGTTATTACTTAGGAAATTTTATATTTACTTTTAGTTCTTCTTGAACATTTGTGTATATATGTAATCGATTTTGTCCTGTTAATGGAAGAAATTCTGTTGGGCAAATATAAGTAAACAAATAAATAAATGTACAAGTATGTATATTTCATCGTATGTTCTAGCGATCGTGTAATGGATCGTTACTCTTCGGGTTATTTCGCCATATAAATTGGAAACATGGTTCCGAAAAAGGCTTTGTCTCTCCTGACGTTTCGCTGATATCGCTTCCTTTATTCATGAGATTTTTCTTATCGTAACGGTTACAAGTCTTGTAATTACTTTTATCACGTTCTATATAGTCTCAGAACTTGACAACTACAATAGCCAATGTCAGACCTTTTTGCATGTTTCGCAGTTATAAAAAGTTCTCTCTCTCAAATTAAACTTAGATTTGTTAATACCTCCACGCTACTAAAGATTTTACAATTACTCGTTTCTTTCAATACGTGATACCAATTTATTTACTGGTCAAAAATTAGATGGAGGGCGCGTATTTGCGATCTGTAGTTGGATATGCTCTTAAAAAACTTATTCTGGGTTTTAATCTTGACTTCAGAAATTTATGACTATGAAAAAATTGAACTTTATTAATCGTTACTTTTACATGTTCTTTATTAAGTAAAACCTACCGTCGATAACGTTGGAAATGCAATTCCAGCACAAATTTATTCGAATTTCTTTTAAATAACCTATGCTCTTTATAGTAACATAGGTTCATTTAATTTAACGTCATACTATTATTTGACACGTTTAGAGATATACGAGGGATTTTACATAAAGGCATGGGCTGAGAGTAGCTAAACTTTACTTATTGGTCTTAAACAATGATGTCACGTTATATTAGAGTGTCCCATAAATTTCTTTACTTTTTTTTGATACGAAATAGACGCACGATATTTGTTGTTCAAGGTTGACTTATTGCGTTACATATGAATCTTTCTGTTCTACCACCTTCTTCCACCTCTCAGAAGGCCTCATTATTTCTCTTGTTAAAGCTTACTTGCAAAATATTCCTAGAGGTACGCTTTTGTTTCGCTTACGAATTGGAACCATTTATTATGGAGACAATTTTTATAACAGGAACAAGTAATTGCCGGATAGAGCAAAATCTAGGTAGTACAGAGGATACCGTAGAACGTCTAAATCAAAGTGCAACAGCTTTTCTCTTACAGCCAATGCAACATGCGGTTCTACATTGTGATGATAAACGACGCTTCGTCGGTTCGTCAATTCTGCCCATTTTTTTGCTATGTCGGTTTTCAATTTATCAAGCTGATTGCAGTATTTGGCAGAATTGATGGTTTCATCTTAAGGAAGGAGGTCATAGTGGATTACACCTTTTCAGTCGCACCAAACAGATAAAAGAACTTTCTTCGAGTGAAATCAGGCGTCTTGACATTTGAAGGTTTATTGTCCTTAGACCAAGTACGTTGTTCTCGTTTCCAGTGACAAGCCTCTTCAAAAAAAGGTCTCTTTCATGTCCTTATCAATTGATGTGGAATCCAAATTTCACATCGATTCACATTCGCCGTTCTGATCAGGTGATTATAGATCATTACTTTACTGGAAATGTTACTAACATTGTATTGGTTATCTCGCGCACACTATATCGCGAATTGTCAGCAAGCGTAGGCTCGATAAAGTCCGTATCCATCGCTGCTGGGCGGTCTCTGTAGTCTTCATCTTTCAAGTCAATACTGACAGCTCTAGATCTCTTAAATCAATTTCGGACGGTCATAATAATCGTAGCACCACTCTCTCCAAAGGTATTTTTTGTGCATTTCTTGGCATCAATCGACGCGAGTCCTTTTTTGAGCGGTTGTCAAAGTATGTGGTACCCAACGTGAACGGCTAAATGTTCATGCAGACTCCTATGCACGCTGATGTTACTAATAAGGTAAATATATTGCCAAAAAATGACAAACTTCAAGATGCAATCATCAGATCGAAAGCAACACTAACAGTGTTGCCAGTTCCTGAAATATAAACGGCTACCCTCGTATTATACATATATAAACAGTTTGTGCTCAAGTGATCTTTAAGATAACCGAAAACTTAGTAAAAGTAACATAGTATATGTTCCGGTGTTGTAAACTTAGCTGTTTTCTTTTGGTTCAAATATGGCTATACCACATGCATCTATAGTTAAAATTTATGCTTAAATATTTAACATGTTGTTGAGTAATTTGTGACTGACCAGTGGTGGACATGTTCTTTTCAATTTTCAAATACTATTTTAGTAAGGATTTTCTTGCCTTTTTGATCATTCTTTAGCTACAGTCTCCAAAAAAAATATATTTGTTTAATATAATCTTAGTAAACCTTAAACATAAAATTTTCCCTTGAATTCTTCCTTGTACGAAATTTGTTCATTTTTTAGCATTTTGAACTTTAACTGTAAGCTATTATTCTTGTGTCAGAATATGAAAAAATCTTGTAAGATTCAAAATGTAAAGTAAAAATAGTTTACATTTGTTTAAAGATTATAGATATTTCGAAGCTCACTTTAGAAAGTTATGGTTAGGTAATAAATTACATAATAGGAAATAAAATATATTACTTATATTACATTATATATTTTTTATATATTTACATATGTATTTTGCCAAAATTATGAATATACAATTATAAATTATATTAAATTATCAGATTTTTTTATACACCTAAAATAAAAATTTGTAAACCAATTTCGTTCAAATAAGGGAAAGTTTTCGGACGCTTGCTTGATAAATTGTCCTGACAAATACTTTGAATGAGGCTTTTCAAACAGAATGTTCGGAACTTTTATTGATGTGGAGGTCTTATTCCAGGTCATTAAATACATGTCGACTAAACGACAAAGTAGAAAAGCTTTAGCGACATTCCAAAAACATTGTCGTACCTATAGCTGATGTTTGTTACAACTAGCGCAATTATTATCTAATTTATATATATTAAAATTATTAAAAAATACGTGAAAATAATTTTCGTATTTTTCGCATTTTTCAATTACTAACGTTTTATTTTTTTTGTACAGAATATTGAGATGATCTACTTATAATATTTAATCCTAATAATATGTCTGATTTCATACAATTATTTTTTTAAAATTAAGTAGCTCTGTATATACTATTTTCAAATTGGAATGCTATTGCTGTATGCACACGTCGCTGCTTACTTGGTCAACAGAAGTACTGTTGAATAGCGTTTAAAAATGTATAATATTATGCTTTCGCTTCTATCCAACAAATAGACGTACAGTTCTCTCGCTAGTTTTAATAACTGTACTTTCTTTCTTGTACCAAAGAAGATTTTGCGCTTATTTATATTTCCTTTTTAAACACCAACCTGGTTTTATTCAAGATATAAATATGTAGAAATACTTTTCTGTCTGACTAAGTTCTTGAAGCAATCTTTTACTTTAACATTTTTTAAATGTTTAATAAATATGTTTGATGCATTATTAATAGGTGACTAAATATTTGATATTTGAATGAATGTATTTTATATTTATAATAGTATTGATCAAAAATGCTACTTCCAATAAAAATATCCTCTGTACATGTTGCATAAAGATGGACTCCTAGATGCTCTAAATATTACAATAAAGTATAACTCCTGAAAAAACGTGTATTTTTATTGCAGAGTATGGTAATTCTAATCAAAATGAAATGTCGTTTCATACTGTCAATTAAATAGTAAAGTTTTCAGCCTTAAAAAGTATTTCTATTATCAATGCCATTTGGTGAAAAAAAACGTGCAAAAAGTAAGTGTTTAAGGCTCTAAAATAAATTAAATCACATAATATTAGAATCTAAAAGTTACTAGCCTTCCCCTTGTGAGAACGGTCTTGGTTAATTCTAATAATAAAAGTATCAGTAATAATGCTAACATTATCTTTGCGAGTAAAAAAAGTAATTTTATAAATTACATATAATACATACATCGAATATAATTAACATATTTCAATAGAATCACTTTAATAATAACTACTCTCAATCATATGTTTGTACCTTCTCCTATAAATGCATTACAGTTAGAGCAGTAGTGAAGTGTAGACTGGCACGCATCACAACAATATGGTAACCACGCTATTGGCCATAATCTAAAAAGAAACAAATTCATTACACAAAGCAGGAAATAATAGCAATAATAACAATAATAATGGTATTCGTTTAGCCGAACAGATATAAATCCAAAAGTATATTAATAATATAATAACAATACACAAAATATATAAAATAATACATATATGGTATACAGATACATATTAATATGTAAAATGCAACAAGTTAATTAATAAGTTGTTGACTAACGCATCGGTTGCGGGAAAATGCACTACTGGTGTCCTGTGGAGAACATTCTTTCATGCTGTAGGAAGACTAAAGCGAAACTCGAAGAAATATGTGGAACGATAAAATGTAGTTTAAAAGTTCGGGTACTTTGCTTGTGACGAAATTGGCAGTATTTACTGTATTTTCGACGTGGTTATATATTAATACATGCCTTTCCAAGAGGCGAAAGGACTCAATGTTTGTCTCAGGATAAGTACCATACACTTAAAGCTCAAATATTTTAGAATTCTTTGTTAAATTAGCTCAAACTGATTTAAAAACAAAAAACGACTTAGGAGCGGAATTAGCAATGTCTTTGATTGTTCTTATGGTTAATCAAAAAAAACCACTTAATGATACTCAGAACATGTTTGGAAAAAGTAACTTTGAATTGAGCTTTTCGTCATGATTTTTGGTAGATATTTGTGGAGAAATAATTGGATATTAACAATATTACAAGTGTTTCAAAAGATTATTCGCTTTTCTAAAGATGCAAAGCAACATTTAAATATGCACCATGCGCAAATTTTGTTCATATCGTTTCGAAAGAACTGCTTATCCTCTTCTACTCATATATTACGGAAATTTTTTAATTCATCCATACAAATCAGCACATAACAAACCAAAGAGGTAATGAGGTCATTAATAAAAGTATAAATCGAAATGGATATAGAATAGAGCTCTGTGGGGTTTCAGAAGCAGGAATATAACATAGGAAGTCGATGTACAAATAAATATTGGTCAAGTAATATGGCATAAATTGAATCAAGGCATTACTAAAACAAAAGGGATCGAGTCAAATCTCAATCAAAGCTGGACACTCTTATTTAATCTCAGCTTGATTGAAATTGAAGAACATAGACTGGTGCTTGTAGATCACCTATGCATAACTCCATGTCTGCAAGTAGAGATAATACATTTGCATCAAGAAGATAGAATTTTGCAGTTAACCTACAGCTTGCTACATCTGTGTTATCTCATTTTTCGAAACTGGAAATTTTCGAGCAATTTTCCTACACTCTGAAAATGTAGATGTTGGTAGGGATAAGCTAAATATTTTGCTTAGAAGATTAACACAGACGTATTAATCTTCTTAAATTGTTAGATATGTGAATACACAATGCATGACTAGAAACACGAGTGGACATTGACCAATTCGGACGTCGAACCATAAAGAGTACTATGTAAATTGTCGAACTCAATCAGCGCGTTATGAAATCTACTAAGAAGCCTCAATATATTTGTACAGCTTTCAACCCGTACAAAATCCAAAACTCCTAAAGTAAAAGTTGCAATTGCAATAAAATTTAAAAAATTAAGATAATTTTAAACGATAATAATCTAAAGTTATGTGCAGATCTTTAGATTATAGATACAGACTTCTTAGATGGACCTTTAATAAAAATAAATATACGTCATCTGACACCATATACATACATACATGAAAGCAACTAATAAAAGTAGTAGTAAAAGTGTGGAATATGAAAATAATGTTGATACACTAAGTACGTACACACTCGTCTAATAAATAGCACCTCCGTACAATTAATTTCATTGGAAACAACTAAAACACAAAATAGAAGCAATGGGGCGTGATATATGCCATAAATTGGACCTCACAATTTCTTAGTACACAGTAAGTAATTACATTATTTTCACAAGAAGGTGTACGACATAAAAACAAAACGAAACTTTTAAGAAAACATTACTTTTTCGCAAACATATTAAAATACAGTCCAGTCGCTATCATTACAATCAGGTGACATCTTTGTGTAAAACTATCCACATAGTCAAGAGAAGGAATCTTTCAACTTTTTTGTAACGTCCTTCTAAAATGATGCAAGTGCTATTCATTTTCTTCCTTGAACGTTTTACTTCATTAATCAGATTTTGACCCGACTCTACGAAGATCACTTAATGGTGGTGATTTTGCGTTTTTATTTTCAATATCCAATTGTCGATGTTTGATACGTAAATCGTCCCGGTTAATTTTAGTAAACCTTTTTTTATTAAGCTCTGTCATCCTAGGGTCAATCAGAATCCCAATTAATATGATCAATTTTCTAAAATGATAAACAGAGAAGAAGCAACAGACATTCATTTTTAGCAGATGCATAACTATTCTTTGAACCACCACTTCGGCCTTTTTCATCTACACTCACTTTCTTCAAATACTAAATATTATGTAGTCCTAATATCTTGATCTATAATTGTTTTTGTTCGTTCTAAACACTCTTTCTTCTGCTTTTTTAATCAAAGTTTTAGAATTCCAGCTACATGTTTAATATCTTTTTTTCAGTTGTGTCTAAAGACCCATATATTTTCTTTTTAAGTAAAATCAAAACTTCTTGATAGAGTAGAAATAGCATAGAATCTTACAAAATGTTAATTAAAATATTTTTCTTTTTTAAAAGTATTCAAAAAAATTATTTATCTGCACAGATTCAACAAAGTTTTTTATGGACATTATTTTGAATGGAAACCACATTAAGAAAACATATTCTAATTTGGATCTAAATAAAGAAAAAAGTAAGTAAGTTGCGAACGGAAAATCTATGTTTCCAGCAATCTGACCAAAAAGGTCATTGCAAGTATGCGAATTGTTACCCACTGGTCTTTTGGTAGTAGAAAAGACGATTTTCAAATTCATTTAGAACATTATCTCTAATATATTGATTAATGTTCTTGCATTCCAAATTCTTTCATTAATTCTTGAAAATTTCTTCGAGAAATATCCCCAAAGAAACTAGTCAAGGAAAAAAGATCAAGTTGGCCACTCCAGAATTCCACATATGCCAATCTAATGGTTTGGAATATTGCTGATAAATACTTGAAACCAAATATTGAAAGCATGATCGTCATCTTCGTTTGGGAATATTTGAGTAGAAGCAGGTATAATCTCGAAAATGAATACAATCAATGTACGGCGTGCCATTAGCGGCCTATCAAAAATAAATTTGTCCCTAAAATATAGTTTATTGTGAAACAAACCCGGACATTTTAATTTAATGCATACTGTGAATACTGAATACTCTCTTGTGGGTACAGTGATTTTTCAGTGATTCAATACCTATAACTTTGTCTACGAACATCACCAATTAAAGAGAAAGTGCCTTGTCACTAACGAAAAAATAACTTAATAAATCGGAATCAGTAGTTATTTTTTCAGTCATAGCTTCAAAATTGTCTTCTGTTTTTAGAACCCTCAATATGGTTTTCTAGATCATATCAGGGTTGTCTGTAACTTACTCGATTGTCAAGGATTATCTAAAACTTCTAAAAGAAAATAAAATTTCCACTGTGACGAATATCTTGTACATGTCTATGCTCGCCGAATTTTTGTAGCATTTTATTTACACATGACTTCGTGTAAGAATCTGATATTTTTATCGTATTCAGCCGTTACTAAAATTTCTATTCTTTGCTTTTCAGACAAATAAGGAGCTATTTTGTAGTGGAAATATTCGATGGCGAAAATGACGCTAGTAGTTATAGAAAATATTATTATACTATCTCGTACTTTATTTTAAAATTAATTTCTTTTCCGTTCTAAGCCAAGTTCTAATTGTGTGTTTTCCATTTGTCTTATAATACTTGGAAACTAAATCAATCCATTTTAAAACCAGCACGGCAATAACTACTTAACATAATTAACCGAGAAGTGCACCTTTTTGCAGTGACTCTATTCTGTGCTATCAGCACCATTCGCTCTTCCTTTCACAGTAAAGGAAACGGATAACATTTCATTTTTAAGGGAGCGAGAAGCCGGGCAGAAACGGACATGTTTTCTCTTTCAAGGAACCAGAATAAGAAAACAAACCTTTCTCATTTGAAGATTCATACGTAATGGTATGGATCATCCGTGCATGAATGCAATAACTATAGCCTATCGGACTCAAGCGTTTTTCTGACAGCATCGTTGTTCTCCTTGATAACGGCCGATGAAGGTATCCTGACTTTGGAGCATTTTTCAAGCTGAAATTTCGTTTCTGGAACATTTCATACTACTTGAATACGATTATAGGATATAGACAAGCATTTTGTAGGACAGGTGTCTTCTTCTCCATATATTACTCGATATTTAATCAACGGACAAATCTATATTGTAGCTGTGTAACTTGTAACGGTTTACTATATCATGTTGATCAAAAAGGGAATACCGGGCAATTGATACTCTTGACCAAGGTCACATTACACAGGTACAGTTCGGGGGCAACGTACATACAACTACGGTTTTTGAACAGGCCTTAATCTATAATGAATTTGTCGCAGCGTACAACAATCGATTGCGCCATATTGCAAAACTTTTGCTACCCTTTATAGTATTAAGATATATATATATATATATATATATATATATATATATATATATAAATGCACATACATATGTACATATATACTTACATAAAGCAGCATAAAAGCAAGGCAAACGTGTGTGTCATCATGTTTGGTTTACTTTGAACTTTAGTCCACATTTGTGTATTACAATGTGTACAAGTAACATATTCACTTTGAGAACCCAAAGGCCTTGGTGGTGCTACGACTGTAACTGAAAACAAAATTTTCATAAAATTTGAAGTTATTCTCATATACAATTGCCTATACTCACTTGCATGGATTTGATTTGAATTTATTGGTGGTGGAGGATGTAACGTATCAGTTGGGTGTGGGTAATATGGTGCGTTCGTTGGGTATGGCGGATCCGCTGGAGGATATGGAGTGTTTGGATATGGAGGATTTGCTGTATGTGGTGGATGCGTTGGATGCGTTGGATACGGTGGTTGCCCTGAAAATTTAAACACTATTAGTGCAAGATTATCTTAAATTATAAATAATAATCATTTAGGTTATTTATTTATTGAGACTACACACAACATAATATAAGTACCAACCGTGATAATTTTCAAAATTTTGGTAAGGTATTTAGAGATTTGAAGATGCGAAAACATCTGAATTTTTTATATATAATATAATATAATGTAATAATAATATACATAAGTAATTTCCATGGAAACCTATTTTATTACATGGTAAACGAATACAGACAGTCATTTAATCAAAGTAACATAATAGTATTTTTTTTTTGGATAACTATTATTATTCTGTGTGACACTACACCTTATTTTTAATACGAATAAATGTTATGGAAGATAGTAACTAGTTAAGCCAGCCTAGACAAATTCCTTGCAAACTAAGCCTAAGTACATGTATTAACAGCTTGTAGAGATCCAAAGTGCTATAGTCCACCGCTTTATCAATCCAAATTTGACGTTACGAGACCCACTGTCGGGTCTAGCAATGTATCTGGGTTTAATTAGTATATTTGTGTAGAGTAAGTCTGTAAAGCAGGAAAACAAATGTCTTGCGGAATTTGAAAAACTCGTAAATATCAAATTTTATACAAATTTAGTTTAATCGGTTCAAAGGGCGCTTTCAACGTTTCAACGACACGAGGTATACCAAGTCAGCGTTCTCACTCCCTATTGTTGGCAACACTATAGAGACTGTCTTGTGATAGTGTCAAACTTTTCTACTTTTCTACTGATGTGGAATGTGGAAACAACCGATTACAGTTCGCCAACATAAAATAATTCGATAATTAAAAATGTAGGTTTTGTTGTTACACTTGTTATGCATAAGTGCTACTAAATAGTAGAAGAAATAAAATAGTAATATATAGTAGAAGTAATAAAGTAATAAAAATAGTTAACGTCTAATTTTAAAAATGACTATCATTTTGAGGCATGAGATGTGGCAATTAAATAACGAGACTGCTGTGAGAAATGTTATTTATTGTAAATAAACTTATATTTAACTTTTATCCCCTTCAACATATTTTCCTCCCCTATCTATACACCGCTGTATACGTGTCTTCCATTGTTAAAAACAATTCTGTAGTTTATCAGTTGCCAGCCTTTTCAACAACTGTCGTTTTTGCTTTTACATATTCAACAGACTGAAAATGTGTTCCCTTTAATGAAATTTTCACTTTTGGGAACAGGTGAAGTCACATGGTACGAGATTTGGCGCATACGGAAGATAATCAAGCATAGCAATGCTCTTGTCTGCTAAAAACTGCTTCACAGATAAAGCATTGCGAGCTGGTGCGTTGTCCTGGTGCAGAAGCCACTAGTCGTTCTTCCACAAATCCGGTCTTTTCATCTTTACTCTTTCCCTCAGCTTGATTAGGACTTCTTTGTAGTATTTCTGTTTAATGGTTTGACTCTCAGGTACCCAGTCAGTCATGATAATACCCTTGATGTCGAAAAAAACGATCAGCATTACCTTCGAGTTTGACTTGCTCATTCGTGCTTTTTCCTTTCTAAGTGATCCGGCGACTGACGCTTTATTTCTGGGTCATTCTGGAAAATCCAAGGTTCATGACATGTGCTGTGACATTTTTCGGCACCATTTTTGCACGAACTTTTCTAATGTTTAATTCATCATTCAAAATTTGTCTTACTGTTTTTTGTTAATGTTTACCATATCGGCAATCATCCAAATGCTCAGACGTCGTTCTTTCCGCATAATTTTTTAAACGTTCCTTTCAGTTCTTGCAATCACGGGTCGACCAAAACGTTCATTACTTTCGACCTCTTCCCGACCTTCAGGAAACCGTTAATGCCATTCAAAAACTCGCGCAAGTGACATAACATTATCATCGAACACCTTCGTTAACATTTGTAAACATTCTGTTGGCGATTTCTTTAATTTGACTCTTGTCAAATTTCAGGTTAACTCGCTGCTCGATTTTTATGTCAACTATTATCATGGCACTACTAAGTAACCATGTCATCTACAAGTAAAGCTCAAATGTAAACTAAAGCAGACAGCGAGACGAAACTACGGATTGATACTTGGGAAGTATCAAGGTCAATGACAATTAACTACAGCTTCACCCGATGCAGATGCGCTGATGGAGGGAGCGCAATATTGTTATTTAATTGTCATTCCTCATACATTTGGTCAGAATCATAATAAGCAATACTGCAATGTACATATGTACATAGGGAGAGGCCAAAGGCGACCTGAAAACTGCTTTCCTTATATCTAATTTACATTTCACATCTCATCTAAAATCAGAAACGAAAACAATATCTGTTGTACTTAAGTATTAATTGATGATATTAATATGAGTATTAATTATCGTATGTTTAAAGAAAGTAATAACTTTTTAGACATTATAACACGATGTCTCGTTTTAATATATAACAATAGGATAAGTTTGGTATAATACCAATAATATTAGATGAAACACATACATACAGCATTGTTTTTGGATCTAATTATTTTTATTAACATATTAATACTGTATGCATTTTTGTATTATTCTTATACATGTATATATAAATATTTATGGATCATTCATATACAAGACTAGAGCAGAATTACATTTTATATTCTAATTTAACTTCAAATAAAGAATAATATTTATTTTCGATACTACTTAATTAATATAAGTATTATACAAAAATTTTTAAATATTATTTCTTAAATAAAATTTGTATTTTTTAGAGATATGTTGAATATATGTATTTCTGTATCTGATCGAAAACAATTACAAAACCACATATCTATATAAAACAATGCTTTATTTAATTTATTACCTATATACTTTATGCACAAGCTATTTAAATGCTTTTTATCTGTTGATAGCATTAAGCAATACCATTTTTAGTGATATCGCGACTTGTATTCAACACAAATGTAAATTAAAGTTAATATATTAAAACACCATATTTACGTTTAGGAAAAATCTTCAATTAGAAAGTTTCTTGATTCTCCTGAAACAATACTATTTTATCGTTACGTGGTATCGCTCTAAGCTATTAATACCCGGGTTTACGTTACTGTACGTTTTCAAATGTCTAATATTCTGATTTCCTTTACACTATATCACAAAAAGTTATACTTTTTTTAAAGATGTATAAGTTTGTGCTCTTGAATATCAAATACATTTTAATCCATTGCCGTAGTGAAATATACAAATTTTATAACATTAAATAAAACAGTAATTTCTAGATCAACAAATATTTTAAACTTTACTGTCATTACATAAAATTATTTTGCAGATAAGCGCATCATAATTTTTTAACTAATATATAGGTATATTTGAAAGAACAGTCAGTGGCGTTGCCACGGTCCTGCATTATTGTATATAATAATTCCACCCTATTTTTTTTTTAATTTATTGAAAAATTCTTGTTATATAAAATACATTTTAATTCATAAATATTACAATGCATTATATTATAGAAGCTGAATTCATATAGACTAAAATGTTTATGCCTTGCAATAGGTATTATACACTAGCGTCTTTATACGTATCCAATCACTCTTTTAATAAATCGCCATGATATCGAAGACAATAAGGCAATCCTCTTTTCTCGAAGCATTTTTTTTTTGTCTTTTGTCGATTTGTTTATCGATATTGTTTACATTTTGCAATTTCAGTTGTCATCATGCCTTGTGCCTTTCTTATGTGTTACTAACTTCCCGTATCAGAGTTTAGCTCCCTAGTTCGTTACGTTGTTAATCTCTTTCCGACCTGTGTGCATGTGTAATAAATAATATTGGGAGTAACACTTTATAATTGGATATTTTTATAAGCCCTCTTTAACATTCGTTGAATCAATCTTCTACTTCAATAAAAAATAAGATTTCTTTTTGCTTCTGAGGATAATATAAAAATTTACACCTAGTTCCTTTGGACATGTGTCGCTTGCTTATTTCATGAACATTTTCACTTAATGTGAACCCAAAAATTCACTTTCTATAAATAAACACTGTATATATAATTTTTGTTATATTTTGCCGTTAATTTAAGTGATTTTCCTTTTTGTGTGTGCCACCAAATTTCATACACCTCCATCGTGGAATTTTCGGTGTGCCTGAGAAGTTGTTATGAAGATAAACTCTGTCCGCATAATTTCCTGATCGGCGGCAAGTAAGAAAATGTGAGTAGTATAAGAACAACGAAAGGTCCAGCTCAACATTTCCTAATTTTAAATGAACATCGATTTCTTAATTTTTGGAGTTTCATCGAAAAAACTAACATTTTTCTAAGATTAATTAGATTAATTCATTATTCTTTACTAATTTAAATTTAATTATCTTTGTGACTTATGTATAATTGTTAATTAAGGACTGAGGGAAATATGTAAAGCGTTCAGTCAATGCAAAATACATTTCTTGTACTTTAATCACTAATAGTAATGCATGGAGCATGTTTATCATTAATCGATTGGATAAATTAGCAAAAGAAGCGATTGCATATCCGTACAAGAGTGCCGCAGCTATAGTACGTGAATTAAGAGAAGAAAATCTTGCAAACGTCAATCAAGATACAATATCTCATCGATTTAATTAAGCACACGTCCGAATAGTCCCATGCGCGTGGGTGCTAAAAAGACCACTTATTATTACTAAAAATAGAGACGTAAGTCTGGAATTTCCGAAAGACTATCAATATTGAAATATTGAGAATTGGAAAAGAATGTTTCCCATGAGACTAAAATAAATTTATTTAAAAATGACGAACGACGGTATGTATGATAACCAGCACGCAGAAGAATAGACGCTCGCTACCAAATAGCGTCACTAAAATATGATCGAAAAATATTGTTCTCAGGGATGCTTCTTTATGGTCCCATCATTGAAATGGAAGGGACCATACAATGTATAAGGCTTCAATATGCACATCAAAACGTGCCAAGAAGGTGGATTTTTCAGTAGGATAATGGCCCAAAACGTCGATATGGAATGCTTTGAAAATTTTTTAACACCGAGGAACTTCACATTTTAAAATTGCCAAGGCATTATTCAAACTTAAATTCTATAAAGCACTTATGATAGGAACTGAAGATCCGGTTCGAAGCCGAAAATTGTTCTAATAAGGGTATTCTATGGGAAAATGTACAAGAAGAATGGAGAAAAATATTGCAAAAAATATTAAGGCTTTGATTCAATCCATGCTATACCGGTGTGCCTCTGTAATTAAGTCCGAGGGTAATATAGGCTATATACAATACGAAGTACGGCAATTAAATAATGAAATTGTATTCATTCCATCGCGCAACTGCATCGAGCGAGGCTGTAATTAGAATGTCATTGAACTTGGTACTTTCTAAACAACAACCCGTAGTTTCTTCTCTCTGTATGCTGTGGTATATTTTCGAGCTCTAATTGTTAACACTGTTACTTAGTAGTGTTGTGATAATAGTTGACATAAAAATCGACCAACGAATTAACCTGAAATTCCTTGTCAAAGTCAAAAAATCGTCAACATAATATTTACAAATGTTAAAGGAAGTGATTGGCAATAATGTTATGTCATGTGCGCGAGTTTTGAATGGCACAAACGGTTTTCTGAAGATTAGGAAGAGGTCGAAGATGATGAACGTCCTAGCCCACCTGTGACTACAAGAACTGAAGAGAACGTTTAAAAAATTAAAGAAATTGTGAAGAAAGACTTACGTCTGGGCATTCGGATAATTACCGATATGGTAAACATTAACAATGAAACAGAAAGACACATTTCGCATGATTAATTAAACACGACAAAAGATTCTGCACCAGCTCACAGTGACCTATGTGTGATGCAGTTTTAAGCGGACAACCGCTGTTTAACCATCTTCCGTATTCGCCGGATATCGCACCATGTGACTTTCATTTGTTCCCACAAGTAGAAAGTGCATTAAGAGTAACACATTTTCAGTCTGTTGAACATGTAAAGCAAAAATGGAAGATTTGTTGAAAAGGCTAACAACTGATGACTACAAACTTATTTTGAACAATGGAAGGCACGTATACAGCGGTGTATAGATAGGGGAGGAGAGTATGTTGAAGGGGATAAAATATAAATATAAATTTATTTGCAGTAAATAACGTTTCTTACAACAATTTCGTTATTTAATTGCCACACCTCGTATATGTGTATGTAAACAAGAAATAAGTAATTACTACTTGAAAGTTTATCTAATATGGTGGCTGGATATTTTCGAAAACGAAAAACGTTTAATTATTGCTATTTATTGTAACTAACTATCATAAATTTGAAAAAATATGTGTTCTGAAAATATACTTCATTTTATTTGATCTTTTTTTGACTGAAATAGAAATTGTTAGTCCGGACAATTTTGCATGCGGCTGTATATATTACAAGAAGTTGTATTCTTTTATCGACTTGTATTTAGCTGAAATAATCTTCTTATAATTTAACTTCAATAAATTCATGTTGAGTGTACTCATTTTATTAAATGTGCGTTATAACAATACCAGAATTGTACTTAAGTACTTAATTTTCATACTAATGGTTTCTTTTTCGTAACAACATTATTATAAAGTCTTGGGCATGGTAAAGAAATATTAGTATGCGACTATTGTTCTAAGTTCTTTTTCAGAGTTGGAAATATTATCGTTTAATAGAGTAATATAGGTTGTTCATATGAAAACATGTAACGAACAAGTATCTCCTGATAAAAGTATGATATCAACATTGATGCGTTTAAATATTTTAGTAGTATACATGTATATTGATCGATTAATGCAATAAATACTAATAAAGTATTACTATTTTTAATTGTAGTTCAATCACATATAAATTATTACTACTAACTAGATTAGGACATTTCGACTTTATTCAAGTCTTCTTCAGACATAATTTAAGGTATTTGGGCTTGTCGGTTTGTATATCAAAAATATACAAAAATACGTGT
Source organism: Dermolepida albohirtum (assembly GCA_031893035.1). NCBI lineage: Eukaryota > Metazoa > Arthropoda > Insecta > Coleoptera > Scarabaeidae > Dermolepida > Dermolepida albohirtum. The sequence continues at coordinate 41,921 of JAVIWB010000612.1, read as the reverse complement.
TAAAATTTTGCAAAAATCTTCAACCCGGATAACTCGAGTTCATTGGCCTCGTCGTTATGGTATGCACGCAGCAACGACAATGGGGAGAGAGCAATGAGTCATTAAAATTCAATCGGACATATAAGAGAGATTCAGTACAAATACAAACCTACCGTAGGGTGGACCTTAACCTGTTTATTGCTTAATAACGACCTAGAATTAATAATCAAGGACACAAACATTAAAATAAGAGGTACAATAGGAGGACGTTGATATTATAAGCAGGACTGCTCGAGATGTTTCGTAATATGTGTTAAATGTAAGCGAAGCATCAGCTGGTATGGACCGCAGAAGTAATGCATGAAATGATACACGGCAATTTCTTTTTGGGGGCTTTGGTTTCGATGCAGTACAGAGTTTCATAAATCTAAGGACAAATATAAAAATAAAAATAGCATATCCAACGAAATGAACAGGAAGACACTGCAAGCTCGTAAGGCATACTTTAATCGCAAAAAGTACTTTTGATATCCAATCCCGAGTAGAAAATACAATGTTTTGAAAGGGATATAAAGGGCTGACTTTTATAATGATATTTGTAGAAGGTTCGACTTTGAGCTATAACACGAACATATAACCAGTATCGGTATGTTAAAGCACGGTGTTCCGCTTAGGCACATCACAAAAACCAGGAGTTGATGACTCGACTAAGGTATTCTTTGTAATGCAAACTATGGGAAGGCATTACAGAGGCAGATGATGGTATTATGAAAGATACTGAAAACTTGTAAATATGCAATTGGAGAACGGTAAGCAAAGATCGCGATGTATGAAGAAATAGACTTACGCAGGCTTGAATCTAGATTAGGTTATAGTGCTCATGCCGATAGTGATAAAAATAAAAAGCCGTACTTACTTAAAAAATGTTAAGTAATGCAGAAGCAATTTACAATCAATGACAAGAATGAGTAATATAAATACAAAATTCGTATAATGAAGGAACTTAACATTATGAACGAATAAACAACTTCTAAAAACCCTTAATAAACATTTATTTCAAAGTGGAAATTAACATTGCGAAGAGTGATAAGTATGAAAGTGATAATTTGATTTTAAATAATGGTGAAGATATGCCTTTATAATTAATTACGTTCAAATAACCTGTTTGTAACATGTATTCGATTTCTTTAAATGTAAAACGAATATATGAATTCTGAAACTCATATATTCTTCACGTGCAGGCACTATCGGAACAAAATCTATCAACTACGTCACAGTGGCTAAGTTCGACCAAGTTTTGTATCAACTAGACATTCTTTTAGTAATTATAAATAACAGAAAAGCTTTATATTATATGTGAGTTAGAGATACTTTACGTTTATAAAATTTTGTTATAATGTAAACACGCTTGTAAAAAAAATATATTTTTAGAGCTAAAGATAATTCAACTGCATAAATCAGATTTCAAAAACATTAGAGAACTTCCTTAAATTTTTAAACCAAAATGGAAAACAAGAACGAATTAATAATTTTTACCATCCGCTAACAACTATGCTACGTTGTTTTAATAAATTCCATGCGCATAAATTGGAAAAGTTTACATAAAAAAGGAAAGTTAAATTTTGCAGGTAATTTATTCAAGGTTATTATAAAGCTGCTGATTTTTCTCTTAAAAACTCTGTGGTGTGTTAAAGCGATTCATCAATTATGGAACATGCAACAGAAAGTCATTATTGGATAAAAGAGAAAGAGAGAGAGAACTGTTTTGGTTAGAAGGACATGTCTTTAAATATAAACTAGCTTTCACTTTCAATTTTCAATTTTGAAACACAATACAACATTATAACAAAGTTTCTTTTAAATCTAATACAATACTATTTGCTAAAATGCAGTGAGCCTACCTACCATGCGGTGGTGGTACTTCAAAATACGATGGAGGTGGTTGTGGATACTTTGACATATCCTGTGGATTCATCTGCGACAAAAATTTTAATTAGTTTTTTATATAATTATCAAAATGTATAAGCACATATTTTAAAACAAATTCTTTAATATGTAGCGAAACTTTTACTTGGAAATAAATTTAAATATCGCTATACAATTTTTAAATTAATATCTGATCTGTTAAAATTTTAATCATAAAATATTAATATCAATGCGTATATTTATAGTTAAAACAAATGAATACCAAATTTGCATTTGAAGATTTATCATACCTTTCCTATTTATTATAGTAGTATCACAAAACGTTGCGATGAATACATATATGTATGTATACGCAGTTACAAGCAAAGACGAGAATCTCCTAGAATGATTGCGGGGCGATTCAAGAAATTGCACGTTGTAGAACAGGAACACTAATACCCACAGGTACATAGAAACAACTGGAATTGTGTAACGATCACCTTTAAACACTGACCCTGATACGTGAAAACTTTGACAATCAGTATTAGTTATGAGATATTTTATTTATTACCAGAATTATATGCAAATAAGAGTTCTCCAGTTGCACTGACTTTTAAGAAGAAGTTGGGAAACTTTTCTATGTTCTTTTTAGTGTTAAAATGCATAAACTGACAATTTATTGTGCAATCTATATTCATTTTGAAGAATTGCACAACTTTGACTGATATACAGCAAACTTTGGATGTAAATGCTCCTTTGAAAGCCACAGTTTGTTGCAGGGTTGTGTAATTTAAACATGGCGATAAGAGCATCAAAAGTGATGTGCGACAAAAACCATTAAAAACTTCAGCAACTACGAATATGGTCACTAACGCTCCAAGAAATGACACGAAGAATAGAATATATCGACTGAACGGGTACAAGACATTAATGTACTTCAACATGTTGCAATACTCTTAATCAACACCTATTGCTGTCTTCTTAAAACCCCATAATTCCTTTCAAGACAGGCGAACAACGAAATGTTGAAAGAATTATTTTGGTATTAAGGACTCACTGTATAAAGTATTTCTGTCAATAATCCTTTCGATCTCCTCAAAGGCAAACCTTGGACTCTTATTGCGAAGTCGTTCGCATAAGGAAAATTCTTGGTTGTTTCTAGTATCTATCATTGATATGTACGCTAAGTAACGTGAACTCTAAAGTGTTAATCACTTATTGCACTCTCGGACTTCATTCTTCTTGAAAATGTAGATATAATAATAATAACAAATTTTTAAAATTTTTAGTAAGATTGTGGATTTCTTTCAAAAGCAGCCTGTAATTAATCGTTTCATAAACAATGTTTAGGTCTATGAAAACTGCTGTAGTTTTTCTACGCCTTCAACATATTTTAAGGAATTGAAAATTCGAGGAGTGCAATTTTTTCATTCCACAAACAACTTATTGTGAAATAAGAAGTGGCTTCGCTTCATAATATGCAATTAAAAAAAATTGATCGAATAAGCTGACTTTACCATTACTCTGTCAAAAAAACCATAGGCTACATGAATATTGTAAATCTAAATTCTTATTTCCTAGCGTATACATGATACAGTTTCGAAACTATTGGTAAAATACCTTCCCAAATCAAACTATGTATATTACATTAATAAATGGCTAATCGTAATGTTAATAATTATTTATTTTCTAGCTCCATAATCAGGTCGATGAATAAGTTTGTGGCGTTTTTGGTTTCTACAGGAGTCCCTGAAAAAATTTGGACATATGTATAAAGATACTTTAGCTTCATATTATTGTTTAACTGAGCAGTTTTTAAATTTGTGCAAAGATTGATTTATTTATTGACAAAAGAAAATGGAACCATTTATGTCGTTTACAAAGAAAACGTAATTGAAGAGAGTAGAGTACGGAGATGGTTTTCTCAATTTAAAGAGGACCATTTTGATATGAACGTTATGACGTTCAGGAAGGTTATCGTACTTAAATGATGAACGTCTGGACACTTTCATTCTAGATAATCCACCCCAATCAGCTCGGAAATTGACCATTACGAGGTGTTCAATAACTACGTGGCCTAACAAAGGAAATGCAAGTTTTGAGACAAAAATTCGTATAATATATTATAACCAATCGACCATAATACGATATTTGCATTCCATGAATAAAGTTCAAAAACGCTACGAATTTATGCATCAATTTAATATATTGGCCACCATAAATAAATGAACACTAAGTAAAAATTAGTAAATTTTAACAAAATTTGTCATTTATTCGTAGTAAGAAAAATGACGATTTCAAAAATACAATCATAACAATTTATGTAAATACAAATAATAACCCGACCTTCTTCTTTTTATTACACAATTAATTAATCTACTAGACATATTCGAAATAAATGAATCAACTTCCACACTATCACACTTTGTGTAAGAAACGTATGACGCTGTACAACAAACTGCAAAGTTTCGTCTTTGTCCAAGGGCTCACAAACAACATCGAGATTCATTACTAAACACGACTCGATTCCATTTTTTCGTCAAGTATAACATTTCGTTATACTACTCTAGCCGTACGATGGAGTCAAAGAGCAGTATTCGATAATATCTAAGCTAAAAAGATCGAATTTAGTTGATATGCTGATCGAATGGAAATTTTTTAATTAAACTTCCTGTATCCAATTTCCCTCGTTGAGGAGAAACGATACCGAAAAGCCACAAGCCGAAGAACACGGTCTTTATGATCACAAGTGACATCTAGGACATAAACGTTGTGTCGCTCTTTATTATTTTCATTTATTTTTCTTCAGCATTAGAATAATTGTAGCGATCCTACTCCTACATGATCAGCATGAATAATTCGGCTTCTCACAGGCCGATTATCCACTTGTTTCTTAATTGATGAAAGTTCACACGTTGCTACACTTTTTACACTACACTAAGGTTAATTAAACCTACTAATATGCTTTGTGGTGACGTTTAAGTAACTAAAGTCAACAGAAAAGCAAAAAAAGAAAACTTGATTAATCCATTGCATCCTGCTAAAATTTTTGTCGTTTCTTAATACCAATAAAATACATCTTTCTAAAAATTCAATAAAATTTGCTAACGGGAGTTAATTTATTTATGGCAGGCACTGTATTTAAGTATTACTATTATTAAAGTTTGTAAAATTTACTTTCTATAACGTAATACTGGCCTTGTTGAAAAGAAACTCGAGAAGCTCAAGTAATGATTTGTTCCATTGATGCAATGTGATCCACATTGTAACAAAATATCGAATTAAATTTCTCTTTTCTTGCATGTATAAAAGTATTATGTTATAGATGTACATATAGTACTTATTTGTGTAAATCTAATTATTTACAATTCTTTCAAAATAAAGGTTATGTTCCTGAGAGTTTCCTTAATTAATCAACTGTAACCTTTCTTAGATAAAGACAGAATAGTGTACCATAGTTAAATAAATATTAATTAATTTGCAGAAACTAAACACACATATAAAGTAAAGGAATAACAATCTAATATTTTATCAACTTGAAGTGTTAACTATAACTTAGATGATAACACATTACAGTATTGTTACTGATAAACACAACGACATCATTTTATATCTAACATGCTATTGTTCTCTCTTAACAAACGTAAATCATATTATCTAGGTCCCATATGTACATATATACATGCATATGTGATTTTCGATTTAAAAATATACAACATATTCTTATATAATTTAAACAATTTAAATGTACCCACTAAGGTAACAAATAGATTTATTTAGTGGAATGGATTTCGAGTGTTAAAACTGTATTCACGGCAATAATTTATTTAAGATTTACGTTTTAGAATAGTAAAAGCGGTTCCTCATTAAAATAAAAATAATATAAAACAAGTCGAAAGTCAAAAATTGTTTAAAATGTAATAAAAGCTGCTAACATATTTAAGAGTGTTACCATTTCGTTTTAAGATTCATAGTACTTTCTTTTAAAATCCTGTATTACTATCAATAATCGACTTTATTGTAGAGCATTAAGAAAATAATGCATGTACTCAGTATAGTGGGTGCTACAAAGAGGTTTGCGATGTACACAACAGTATACCTACCGAGTTCATGTAGAATGATCTTTACACCATGTAAACAAGGCATTGTCAGTCCGAGCGTGTCTATGATTCATAGCATACGAGTGCTTAGTATTCAAATAGATAAAGTAATGCGCATAATATGCAAATAATTCCTTTGTTTGATTATTTATATATATATATATATATATATATATATATATATATATATATTTCATTTCAATAAATTAAATAAACAATAAAATACAGTAAACGAAATTCAATTAACAAAACGTAGATCTGAACAATTAAATCATTACATTTACGCAAAGCATATACTTATAAATATATATATTATTCATAAAATTAATTTGAAATTCTATTCAACTTTTCATATGAATATTATTGTTATAGAATCATTGTCATCATAGCCTTTTAAATTAGTAGAATAATTTTGACTACAACTAATATCAATTTAATAAATTCATCATCATTTTCATCAAGCACTCTAAACTGGCATTAACTTAAAAAGTCAAAAGTTAAAATATTAAATCTCGTATTTAAATTTACGTCAACAAAATTAAATATTCAATAGAAAACAGTGCGAGAAAGTTCGGTCCTCACGTTCCGCAATTCTTCGCTATTTTGCGAAGTGAAGTTAATATACATATATATTTTTAATGTAGCCCAAACGGCAAAAGAGAGAATGCGATTGTTTGAAGCTTTTTGTTATCAGGTCGAAAATGTAAACGAACTCGTTTGTTATTCGAATTGCACACTATGCACACCATTGTTCGCTTTTTTTTTAATGAAACATACAAGAGTTCTCTTTCTAATTTTATATCGTTACGGTTCGACCTAAAAATATGAAGCAACGAATGGCGATTTAGATCGTAAACTTTTTTGTGATATGATTGTGCATACATATATATCTACATAATTTAAAAATCTAGATACAGGAAATTGGCAAGAACGAGGACAATAAAAGTAATAAAAATTTGATATGATTTGATATAATATAGTATTAAAAGCACATAAAAAACTGAGGATGGTGTTTGTAGTATTCAAGGACTATAAAAAGAATTTTAATTATAGTCATAAAACTTTTAGTTGATACTAGAGATGCTATGAAAATTTACATCAAAGGAAAGTATAGATGTTAAAGCAAATAAACTATAGAAAGAAAGATTGAGAATTTTGACTTTAAAAAGTCTATGAAAACTACAATAGCAAATAGGCTAGGCTATGTAGCGTTCAACAACACCAACCAAACAGGTATTCAAAGGAGATGTGAAAAGAAACTGTGAACTTCTTAGTTGCAAGTAGTTCGTAGTGCAGCAGTGCATGTGTTCTTTAGGTTTCATAACTTGCATGTATGGAAGAAAGTTTGATTTTAACAAAATAAAAAATGTAATACTATAGCCAAAGAATTCTTCAATGTAACATTTTACTAAATTTGTTTCTATGAAATGATGATAGTTACTACAGGATAATATTGTCATTGCTCTCAATGTATCAAGAGCGTTCAATTGTGTGCGATATGTTGTTAAAAAAATTAAATCAATATCGAATTGGAGGATTTAAAATGGGTTGAAACCCTACTTAACTGAGCGAAAACAAATTTTAAGAATAAAAAATGTAACTAATGGCTCCGAGAGCGAATTTGAGAAGCTATTATTGGTGATTATGGATATACCACAGAGCAGTATCCTAGGCCCTCTACTTTTTATTATATTTATAAAGGATCTCATATCTAATATTAATAGTTTTTTTGTCATTAATTATACAAATAATACTACTTTTTAAAGCTAAAGCTTGTCCTAAATTAATAAGAAATACAGATTTTATAATGGAGAATTATATAAGTGATAATCATATATTAAATATTATAAAAAATAAATGTACACTGTACAAAAGCTAAATTAAATCATACTCCACAAGATATAACAGAGCATAATAAAACATAATTTTGTAACTAATATTCCATTCTTAGATATAAGGATCAATTACTCATTAAATTTTACTGACCACTTCTGTAAGCTGCTTAGGAAATCTAGTAATACTATTATAATTTAATACTAATAAGAATATATCTAGATAATTCTATTTAAATTTTTTGGGAGCCATTATTGCTCATTTAAAATCTGTGTTTGTGATTCAAACGCAAGTGGTAAGGATACTAAATAGCATGAAACACAGAGGTAGCTGTATGGGTATTTACTAGACAGGGAAATATGCTAACAGCTGCAGCAGTCTACATATACGAAAGTACAAAGTTTATCCAAACGCAGCCAGAACTATCATTTTACGGATTGCTTTTAAAAAAAAATTATAATTAAAATATTAGTATTTCTATAATTGTGACAATGAAAATGACAACATATGTCTGATGTGGGATAGTAAAATTAGTAGTTAGTAGCTTCCAAAGATCCTATTGTGTAGACAAGTGGCAATAGTACTCGTGAAATACTCTGTTTCAAAATAAAATGAATTTCTAACAAGAACGAATAATGGGTGCATAATTATTAACCAGAATAAATGCGTAGTTCCTTAACAACAAAAATGTGACCAAGGTTTGTGAGATTCTCACTGCGTAATGTCAGTTTTCAGAATCCTAGTGAAAATATGAATACTCAATTTCTCTTCTAAATATTATCGAGGCTTCGAGTTGCATTACTGGCTATTGTTCCATAATATCAATATCAAAGTTTACTTAACGCAACTAGCCCAAGACAGAATTAACGAATTTGAGAAGGTTCAATCTACAGTTCAAGTGATTTTTATTTATCTGCTGAATTGAAACCTTACCTTAACGGCACAAGTTTAATAACAAAAATGTTGTTTGCAACAGGTAACGATGAGATAATTACATTAGAAAATAAAAATGGTTTTGAAATAAGTATATAAATTGGTAAAGTGCTAAATAACGAACAAGAAATAGAAATTGTAAGTGAAGAAGAAATAGAGGAGTCAATAAAAACGTTAAAAAATTGGGTAAATATCCTGCAAAGACAGACAATTATATTCCATCACTACGGAAATGATAAAATACGTATCGGTTTTTCATATAATATATATATATATATATATATATATATATATATATATATGTATATATATATGAAAAACCGACAATTTTACAAATACATAAGAAGGGCGATAAAAGAGACTCATACGAAGAGAAGATATATCGAAGGTGGAAAGAGCAGAAGCATAAGAAAAGTAGTAAAAGACATGTATAAAGGAAATACAAACATTGTAAGGACAAATAACGAGTAATCTAGGGAACTTGAAACAAAGCTAGGGGTCGAATAGGAATATGTATTGAGTACATTCCTATTTTCAACGATACTGGACGAGGCAATAAAAAAAAATCAAGAACAAAGTGAAAAAATTAACATTGCGATACTGGCAAATGAGACTGACGCAGCTGTTGGAACTGATGTTCGCAGATGACAGCACTGTGAGCCGATTCAGAGATGAATTTACAACATAACTTAACAGTACTAAAGGAAGAGCTGAAGAAGATAAACATAAAAATTAATATGGAGAAAATAAAATCAATGATAATTTCAAACATGAAGGAAAAATATGAAAAGTCAAATAGTCTATTTCAAATATTTGTGGGCAATTATTGAAGAAAATTGAAAATTGTCCAGGGAAGTCAATGCTTGGGAAGAACGAGAAATATGTATAATATGATGACAATATTCCTAGGAAAAAGAGAAACACCGAGAAAGATAATAATAATAATTTATTCGGTTCCCTAGACTACACTAGTATAGAATATAAAATAAAAATATAAAAAAGCACAAGAAATGTACATGTAACGATAAAAAATATTACGTTACATAACATTAAATTTCAGACTAATTTTAAATACAAATGAAATATAAAATATTATATCCATGTATTCGCAGTAGAGCAGAAAAAACATCAATTCAATAAAATAAAAGTAAAAGGCGGTTTTTTTAAGAATAAATAAAATATAAATGGCGCACTGAATTTGTCTGGGTATGTGGGCATTTAAAAAGTGTGATGTATGACATTTTTAAAAATGGCTTCGTACACGGTACAACAACGCATTCAAATTATTGAATTATTTTATGAAAATCAGCATTCTGTGAATAGAGTTTTTAGAAAATTACGTGAATTTTATGGTTTACATAATCGTCCAACTGAAAGCACTATTAGTCGAATTATTAAAACATTTCAAGATACCGGTTCCGTGGAAGATCAAAAAAGTGAAAAATACAGTCGTAGTGGTCGTTCACAAGAAAATATTAGTTTGGTTCGTGAAAGTGTTGCTGAAGATCCTGAAATGTCAATTAGACGACATTCACAACAACTTGGACTTAGTGGATCAACAACATGGCGTATTTTACACAAGTATTTAGCTCAGAAGGCATATAAGGTTCAAATAACACAGGAACTGAAGCCACTAGATCATTTAAAACGTCATTCATTTGTCAATTTCATCAGTGAACAATCAGTTGACTTTTCTCAAAAATAATGTTTTCCGATGAGGCACATTTTGAACTTGGTGGTTATGTTAATAAACAAAATTGCCGTATCTGGGGTGAAGAAAATCCACCAATTATTCATGAGTTACTGTTTGGTGTGCATTATGTTCAGGTGGTGTACACTATTGGTCGAATTATTAAAAAATTTCAAGAGACCGGTTCCCTGGAAGATCAAAAAGTGAAAAATACTGTCGTAGTGATCGTTCACAAGAAAATATTGGTTTTGTACATGAAAGTGTTGCTGAAGATCCTGAAATGTCCATTAGACGACGTACACAACAACTTGGACTTAGTGGATCAACAACATAGCATATTTTACACAACGATTTAGCTCTGAAGGCATATAAGGTTCATTTAACACAGTCACTGAAGCTATTAGATCATTTAAAACGTCGTTCATTTGTCAATTTCATTAATTAACAGCCAGCTGATTTTTCTCAAAAAATAATGTTTTCCGACGAGGCATAGTTTGAACTTGGTTGCTATGTTAATAAACAAAATTGCCGTATCTGGGGTGAGGAAAATCCACGAATTATTAATGAGAAACCTATGCATCCTAAACGAGTTACTGTTTGGCGTGCATTATGGTCGGGTGGTGTAATTGGACCTTACCTCTTTGAAAATGTTGCTGGTGAAGCTGTAACTGTCAATGGTGATCGATATCGTCGGATGATAACCGAATTTTTGTGGCCTGAATTAATGAATATTGAAATTTGAAACAGCCTTTAGAAACATACATATACATCAATAAATTAACAAAAATCATAAAATATTTAAAAATTCTGTTACTGAATATTAATCCCTTTAAATCAAGAATTTCTTAGTTCTATTTTTGAAAGTCATGTATGGTATCAATTGGCAACCATTTGTTTATTAATTTTGCTGCTAAATATTGAGGGCATTTCTCTCTAAAATTTAATCTATATTTCAGTATGAAGATAAAAATGCAAGATCTAACTTCATTAGTCTTACAAAGAAAATGTTTAAAACTAAGAAGGAAATCTGAGTAGATATTATTTTATATATCCATAACCAATATATTTACTTGCACCATTGTCTATGCTATGTGTTTCTTTAATTAGCAATCACCTAGTAAATAAAGTTATTAATAAATTTAAGTGTCATTACAGTTATCTAAAAGCGCTGTGGTGTTATCTATACATGTACATATATGTGTAGTGGTATGTGTGTAATATGTTTTCTAGAAATGTAACCTAAGTATGAGGTGACAATTACTACCAGCAAAATAAAAAATGTGAGGTTTTTCATATGTTCCTTACTAAATAACCTTTATTGATACGTTTGTTAGCGACAAAGTGACCAACAGGTTATAGATGGTAAACATGTTCATAACAAAAACCAGTTACTTCATCAGAAATGTAACATGTTTGTAATGTAATAAATAATAATAAAACATGTTCAACTTATAAATATTTAATGCGTGAATAAATAACTTGTTATTAAATTCTGTGTATAGGTGATGACACTGACTTGTACCATTATCTTATTTTTATCGAACATATTAACTCTGTCAAATACAAAAATACCAATAAAATTAAATGCAACGACTTAACAACATAATAATTATTTCTTAAATGTATTAGAAGTAATAGTTACCTTAATCGAAAATGAAATACGGCTAAAATACACCTACAAGTTAAACGCACATAAACTAGTGAACTGTTTTCGTAAATTTTATCAAAACTGATAATGTGACACGATAACACTAGCGATAATAACGTCACAATTAATAGATGTTCACTAACAAGACATACGATTTTAAACAAAAATTCATCGAATTTAGACGATTGTTGAATGTATCGTAGTTGGGAAGGAAACAACCTTCAATATATGTACATAAGTTTATGTACGTATGTATATAGTGATTAACTTTAAAGTGTAACTTGGAATTAACATTCTAATATTATTCATCACCTCTATCGATCTCAGAACTGTATACGCATTGTATGCAAAAACTCAATATACTGCACGTGTGTGTGTGTTATATGAAATATTCGAGCACTTCATAAAAATTACTGCAATGAGAGTACGTTAATTATAGATTAACATATAAAAATAATACTGCAATTAAAACATGCAAGAAATAAGGATTTCATATTGATTTACAATTAATAAATGCATATTCTTTAGGAAAGCAATTCAATTATATTTATAACTATAAATAAATATATAATTAATGTCGATTTCCTTTCTCACTTAAATATTACGTATGCGTTCTATTTACATCTACAATGTTATAATTAAAACATTCAACAAAATAAAATTGGGATTTCAACAGTCACCTAATATTGTAATAAAGCTTATCCAGAATCCAAGAATTTTCCGTAATTCTTAGGTATATAATTTTAAGTTTAATTTTAAATTATTCATTACTGTAATATTATTTATAATGACTAGAGCGCGGAAATGCGGTCAGCGCTTCATTAGGTGCGTTCCGATAACGTAGATGATGTTTTTTCACTGATATGTATGTATGTAATTTACTGTGCGTCTTCGGTCGGAGGTGTTCACTTGTATTACAAAATTTTGTATGTTGTATAGAATTATGTCGTAATTTTAAGTTTAATTTTAAATTATTCATTACTGTCATATTATTTATAATGACTAGAGCATGGAAATGCGGTCAGCGCTTCATTAGGTGCGTTCCGATAACGTAGATGATATTTCTTCGCCGATATGTATGTATGTAATGTACTGTGCGTCTTCGTTTGGAGGTGTTCACTTATATTACAAAGTTTTGTATGTTGTAAAGAATTATGTCGTGGTTACGTAGATCGAAAAAAATGACCATTATTTGTCACAGTAAGTTCATTTGCAAATTTCTGGATTTAATGTACGATGTCGTAAAAGTGAAATGCTTAGTTTGTGATCGACCACTCATTTGTCGCACGAAATATCACTGTCAAAAATACGTGGATAGTGGACAACACAAAAACAAAACTGGCGTACGATCAAATGAACAATTTCTATTTGATTTATATTCAATACTGATGATGTGCAATCTCCTTTCGTTTATTAGATTACTAATCATTTTACTAATTCTTGAATAAATACACGAATTGTAAATTACCTAGTTCAAAGACGAAATATCGCACCATCAGCCCGTGAATGTATTGAAAATAGAATTAAATCAGAATTGTAATAATATACAAAACTCTGGTTATGTGTGGACGAAATGGCGGATTGTAAAAAAATCTATTTTTAATGTTACAATGGAACTACTTAAACTGTCGTCTTCAATCTTACTAGTTTCCAGGAAACACTTCAAAAGTGGCGAAGCAATTTGAACTTTCGGGAGACCAACTCTTGTTTGTAACTGATGGCGCCGCAACTATACGTTCGGTAGGTTAGTCTCCTAAAGACAACTATGGTAACTTTTTACATATTACGTGTAAAATCCATGCGTGGCAGAAACGATTAGACGCTATTATTTAGTGGCAAATAGTTTAATAGCGCATTCAAAAGCAGTATTACTCAATTTCCCCGAAACGTATTCGAGAATTTCACTTGAACTTTCACAGCTGATTCTTACACGACAAGGAACATAGTCAAAGACAACCTCTTATTTTCTGCATTTTCCAAAAATTAAGTCTGTAGTTCTATCCCAAGGAATAAATTGCCGCCAGAGAAAGTCAAAAGAAATTCCAGGATGCCGAGGTTGAAGCAGATTTATAAATAATTTTTAACAATTACAAGGAAGTAGTTAAAGTAATAGGTAAATTACAAAATCCTTCGTTGCCATTAGTGAATTCACTGCAAATATTGGACACTGTACAAACACACCTACATACTATCTACTACGATAAAAATACCAAGGTAGATAACATGCTAAAGAAAAATTCAAGTTTAAAACAAGGATACATGCTATCAGTGGCGACAAAAATATTAATGTTATAGCCAAAGTAGATAATGGGCTAAAGAAAAATGTAGATTTTACCGCATTAAAGCAAATTCACAAATATTCCATCACTAGATTTCGAACGGTCATTCTCATCATATAAGAACATTTTTTTTGGCGCATTAAATTTTCTGAAACAACTGTGGAAACATATCTGATGTTTCAAATATTTAACGGATGTTATCTTGTTTATGATTATACTGAATGCGCTTTTTAAAAGAAGGTTTCCCGTTTTATAAATTATATACATATATATATATATATATATATATATATATATATATATGTATATAAAAGTATTTTATATTATTTATCTATAATCGAGCGCACACCTGTGATGCGCCGACCATATCTCTCACTCCAATAATGACACGTTTAAAATATCAATTAGTTTCCATACAGCGGTTCATTATAGTACTAGTGCTATAATAGTATATTAAAGAACGAGTGTTGCACATTACAACATGTTAGCAGAGAAGCACGTAGTGAAATATTATTTAGCCTTCGTCGTGTACGCATGTATATATGTACATACAACATTTAACAAATATATATATAGTAGTAATTTACATAATGTACATAATAAATATATAGAAATAAAACATTTGTTAAAAGTATATTCATGGCTGTTATATGGATACATTTGAAATTAGACAACATTTAGTTACCATTTAAAATAAAATTTGTAATATTCTCATAAATTCAAAATCAAATTCATTATGCCATTGTTTCAAACGACGTTTTAAGCTTACTAAGATTTTCTCAATCCAAAACCATCACTGAAATGCCTTATTCCTAATTTATCAAACTTGAAAGTATAAATGCTGTAATCTATTAGTACCATTAGACGATTAGTATCATGTCCAGACTGCCATCTGTAACGCAGAATAATTAGTTACCTCGCTGTTAGAGGAGCGATGTCGGCCCGTGAAAAGACATAAGGCTTAACACGGCAACACGGTAGTTACATATCCAATAATATCAAATAAAAAGACTATGTAGTTTCTTAAAATATACGAGTACTTATTTCGTTCATACTCAAATTTTACACTTACTAATTCACAAATGATAGATATTAATACATTAATCGATAGTGCACTTTGTTCAATTTATAATTGCACAATTTAAAATTAAGGTTAATTAATAGAGATGGGAAATTTTGCGGGCGCAGTCTGTATCGCTACTTCAACCAACCGTACACAGGTTGGCGAAAATGTTACGTAAATGGAAACACAGTTTACAAGGGATGCATCAAATTATTACATATTGTATGTCGGTATCCTGATTCACTAGCAAGACAGTTCAGTAAAATGTGATGCTTACAGAGTAAACATTTACAAAGAACAAGGTTGCAAACGATACGTAGAATCACTGAGACACAGAGAATATTGAAAATGACATTACATTACTTAGTCATAAAAGAGAATATTATTATATTTTATCTTTACAGCGTCACTGAAAAAGTTATTATATCATTTTTTAAATTTTTCTGTGTCTGGCTGATACCACGTGCCGCTTAGAATGCCGTTGTTCGTGAACGATTAAATTCACATTGCAAGCATCACATTTTACGAAACTTTCACGGAGTATCATATGCCATTAATTACCGCACGATTCGCTAAACCTTCCGGACTATGCAAACTTTGAGGGATCGTGGAAGTTATTATGCGTCTCAAGTATTATTCATAGGTATAGTGTTGAAATTTCTAAAGCTTTAAAAAATGATGAGCAAACTTATATTCCGTTAACCCTAAAATCTACGTTATTTACTTGAATTGGAGACTGAATAGTAACAATTTTGAACTTGAAACTGTCGATGAACAAACGATGTTTGTTATTATTAAGTCAATTAAAACAAACTCTTCCAGAGTAGATGGACTTAATATTAATTCTATTCAATTGTGTTGTCCTCATATTCTGCAATATAGAACACTTCTCATCAATACAATAAAGACAAATGAGTTCCTTCGTGCAGAAGGTTGTTCATGGCAATATCATTACCTAAGAAAAGTATCGTGAATAAATATAGTAATTTACGACCTATAAGTATCCTTTCTACCGTATCGAAAGTTACCAAAAAGGTAATTGAAACTCAGTTGAAAAGGTATATATCGAATGATATATTACCAGCTATTCAATCGGACTTCAGGAAACATTTTTGTCTATAATACAGCTCTATTGACTGTAGTAGATGACGATGTAGTTAGATGTTGTGATAATGGATAACTCACAATATTGCGCTTGCTTGGCTATTCCAAAGCGTTCGTTACAATCACAACCGAGTGCGAAAACTTTGCTATGTAATTATTTAATCGGTAGAAGTAGGTGTGTTGTGAATCGTCAAAGTCTAGATATCCCAGTTTATCCCATTTTAGCGGATGTACCACAAGGTTCTGTCTTGGATCCAATTTCGTAGTCAATTTATACTTTTGCCTTTAAAATTTAGTAAATGCCACTTTTACGTGGACGATACGAAACTATATCACCCTCATCTGCTAAACTAAGTAGAGAGTGCTTGCCACCAACTAAACAAAGATATACTACTTTTTATTATTTCAAGAAGGCACTTTGTCTAAAGAAGGCACTTTCCCTAAATGTAAACAACGACTGAAAATGCGCGAGCTAGCAGAAGAGTTTTATTTGGCTAAGAAGAACGTGTTGTCTCATTAAGACAATGCACCAGCTCACAAATCCGTTATTGCAATGGCCAAAATTAATGAATTAAATGTTTGAATTGCTACTTCATGCACCGTATTCGCCAGATATAGCCCCCTCGGATCATTTTCTGTTCTTAAACTTGAAAAAATGGCTCAGTGGTCAAAAATTTTCCAACGATGAAGAAGTGATATCGGCAATTAATGGCTATTTTGAGAAGCAAGACAGTTCTTATTATAAAAAGGGTATCCAACTTATTGAACATCGCTGGGAAAAGTGTATAAAGCTGAAAGGAGATTATGTTGAAAAATAAATATATTTCTTTCCAAATTTTTTGCATTTTCTTTATTGGGGCGGGTACTTCTTGAACCACCCTCGTATATCCTATAACTAGACTTGATATGTGGACAATAAATTGTATTACTATTTTGTAGCAAAGGCGATAAAAATTTTGAAAGTGTAGTTTGGTAGAGAAGAAGTCTCATTCCTTTTGGGTTAAAAATTGTAATATATTTTGCATAGATTACATATCCGGAAAATAAACAATTTTTAGAACAACCGACTGCATAGAAAACCATATTAATAAAGTGATATTGAGTAATAGAAGAGTGCAAAAGGAAACTTCATATTTTATTTTCCGATTGACGAATTTCGTTCAAGGAAAAATAATTTATTGCCTTTACTTCTATATTACTTATTTGCTGGCATTTGCGTCAAAACGACAATATATTTTTATTGTCCCTTTATAATAAATCCTTAAATATTACAAACCAATTTTACGATCCGTTGGTGGTTCGTTGTGTAGCTAAGTTCTCAATTATATAGACAGTACTAGTAAAATCTAGTATTTTAAAATTAGTGAAAATAAACACAATACATTATGTTTTAACTAATTTCTTATTTATACAAAATATAATTAAGTTTCAATCTAACTCAGAAAATATAGTATTACATAAGTTATCAAGAACTACAATCATTTTATTAGAAATGCTTTAAAAAGTGAATCTATGAATTGTGTATAGACGTGTCGAAAACTTGTCTATTATTTGGAAAATTTAAACACAATAAGAAGGTTTAAAGAATAATTAAAATATTCCTGTGAATGAAAATCATGCGAAGATAATTATTATCACTATATAACAATCACGTAAGTATAATTGCAAGCATCCTAAAATATAAACTTGTATGTATGTGTGTATGCCTGTACCAGTACTTATATTATTAAAAGGTCATAAACATTAATTGCAATGTCAGTATTTATTATTATGATGGGCACAAAGCAAAGAAACCAACAACTACGTAAATAGGTAGTCTTTATTTGCAAAGGTTAAAACGAACATAAAAAATCAGTTAAATTCTATAAATTTCAACAAATTTAACTTTTGATGTGTTCTCATATATAATATAAAATAAATGAAAATTATCTAATAGTTCTTAAAGAAATCTTCCCTATTATTCTTGAAGAACAAATTTTTAATAACTATGCACATCAGATCATCTCTTTAATTTTATTGTTATTAAACAAATTGCTAACAATATTAGGTCAGTGTTATCGCACATTATTGTTCACGAATGCAGAATATGACCCTACCATCCTTAACCAGAAACTTATTAAACTCCCAAATTCCACCCAAATACTTTTGAATAAATAAACCTTAACCAGATATAAAAACAGATCTATATCACCTGTACTACGTCTTTACTGTCAATCACTCACATATGATAGATACTAGTAATCATTTAATATTGACAGGTCGTACTAACGTAAGCTAGTTGTAGTACCGTAAATTGAAACTAGACTCAGCAAAAAGAGAATTTAGTTCCAAACTTCATGTGCTTAATAAACGTAGGAAAACATATAACTATATTGCACTCATCCAAAATTGCCAACATCAATGGTCTTTAGTTTTGTGAAAGGTCGGATTTCCATCTAATAAGTATTGAATAGTCTGGTCCTTCCCTCGATTCACTTCAATTAGATTCAAATGGATCGAACTTCTGTCTAATATTGAGCGTCAACAAATGTGTCCCCAGAAACTCCCAGGTGACTATTGTTCTTCACCACCTCTTCGTAATTTATTTACTTGGGCGAAATTAGTGGTTGTTCTAGATTTCAACACCTATACTAAGATCGTGATCATAAATAGAGTGAATAGTACGACGATACTTTAGTTACCATACGATTTCAAGTTGTACTTATTACTGAGTTCACATAACTGTTCGAAAAAAAAGACTCTCGTGAAGGCTTTCTATTCCATGTTGAGATATTTTTTTTTAAATAAGTTTGCAATCCATGCTGGCGCCAAAATACTTTAATATAATGAGCTTCACGATACCTCGAATGGGAAACGCAGTTTTGATAGCGTTATAGAAAAAAAGTTAACAGGTGATTATAAAACACTACAGTGTAGTTCTGGACAACTATTCAGTCTTACTTTAGTTTTTACTGCGAAGATGACGTGAAGCACATTGCAATAAATCATAAAATTTTTTTAACTGAAATTAGTTGATTAGTATTAATGGTATACCACTACTATTTCTACTTCAATTAATAATATACTACCACAATCTGAAAATCCATAAAACGATTGTACACAGTGCAGCCACAAATACTATCCATGTTGCGTAATTGTATAAAATTATGTGTCGGAGAATTTAATATTAGTGAATGTATCATCGGGAATATTTAATACGTCCGTACTTATTTGCTAGCTTCTCAGTCAATACCATTTTTACTATACAGTGGCCAAATATCATAATCGCATCACTAACATTATCCTGTACAGAAAGGAAAAGAGTGTATGTACAACAAATTTTAGATCTTTCACCCTTTAATATTAACCAACGTTTCATTTATAGTACTATTGCTCGTTTTCGAGATACTATTGTTCCGTTGATCACAATTACGTCAGCTGTTCTGACGTCAAACAGTCTGGCAACTATTCAAACAATAATCACTCAAAATCCACTATAAGAGACAATTTGGTACCGGGAAATGAAGCTCTCGTCCAGAACAATATATATGTATGTTATATGACTAGAGAAACTGTATGCGAACCTTACTTATCATAAAATTCGAATATAAACTTAGCGAGTGCCTCGAATACTTTAAAACAAAAGCTTAATCATTTTTTATACCGGCTTTATACAAAATATATTGAAATAAACTAGCATATTACCCAATAATATCGATATTTTTTTTTTTTTTTATTTAAAGATTACTATAGACAAATTTAGATGGATTGAGCAATTTTTGGGAATCGCATTAAACATCTTATTTGCACTTCTTTTCATCACGAAATGTTTTCCACTCGAAACCGTATATTAGATCCGAAGAGGCAATATTAATTATCTTAAAAAATATTGTACAATCACACAAAGTCGATCGATAATGAGTTACTACGTTTATTTTTGTAGCAAGATTGCGTAATATTGCACAAAATTGCATTGAAACCAACGGGTCTATATATGTACATATGTTAACAATCGAAGCGGATTCACAGAGTTAGAAAGCCAGTGTTTGGAATTAATTACTGTGTTGACCTCTTGCTATGTGATTTACAAGAATAAAAATTTAATTTCATCGTTTTATAATCCCCAGAAGCAGATCTTAGTCAATTTAAAAGAATAAAGGCTTCAATTCTTGTTTGATTTCACCGTTTTATATTCACCAGAAAAGACTATAGCAATAATATAAATTAAACGTTTTTTCCATAACGGCAAAAAAGTATTAGTAACTTTGAAATTAGAATAAAAAGTAATGTTCATATAGATAGTATTTAACAACGTAATTAATTTATAAAAATTTTCAATCACCTATACTTCAAAAATACATGACAGAAATGTTTACTCTTCCTACTATTTAAATACTTAAGATGTAAGTTAGTCTGTGAAAATATCTCTCCAAATATCTAAAATATTATTGCAATAATCCACGAAGATGCTTTCCGTCTACTACAGGTTTTTGTTTCGATAGAAAAACATTTAAACACGTTCAAGATCTAGTCTTTTTTCTTGTTGCTCATTAATATAAAAAGCAGAGAAATTGTTCTGAAAAATCTTTGGAATTATGCAAAACTTCGTATATGTACATATGTACATATGTGCTATCTTCAAATATGAACAATAAAAGATTTTCAAGAATTTTAAAAAATTTTAGGGCATTCCGTATACCTTTTTCAGTGCTCTTGCTGTCACTTCTGTTGTTATAATAAACACGGGCTGTCCAGTATTCACCACTTTTTTAAAGTAAAATAATAAGAATAATGGTACAATGAACTCTTGCGAATCCTCGATATATACAAGATAGGCACTTTTCCTAGATAAGTTATAAGTTCATGGCGTTCCTACATACAAACTGTTTATGATACACTGCAAAGAACAGAAATAATAATAAAACAGGGTATATTCCAAGAAGATGCATTAAGCGCTTTTTGGTTTAACATTGCACTTAATTTTTATCAAAAGAACGCTTTTCATTTTATGTTTTTTAGGACTTTGTTACTATTCCTTCCAAAAACTAAGATAATTTCTTGAACTATTTTCAGCTTTCTTAATTCAACCTATTATCTTTACGAAATGATTCCATTTAACGAATTAATATATTTTGCATATACATTGCACCTTTAACGGATCACGTTATGGTTATACTACAGATTCGAACCAATAAACGTGAGTAGACTGTTACCTCAAGGATCAATACTAATGCCGGCATTATACTTGTTCTATACAAACGATCTTGGCTACAAGTTAACTTCCTGTATTCCAGGATAATGTGCGGATGACATTTCCTACGTGGTGACGAGTGTTAGCGCCGAATACGCGTCGACAATATCGTTACAATTTGTTGGGAAAACAATCTAATTACGTGTTTCACGCTATAGTAATATATTTATCATCAACTAAAAACGATTCATTGGATGTTATGTTATTTTTATATACTTCTTTATTTTTAAGAGACAGAAACGTCTCCTACTACATCTTTCAGAATAGACTGAAAAGTATATGCATTAATGTCGCAGCTATTAGAAATTCCATTGAACAGTGAACACGTTAAAGTAACAGGAGTCTTAAGAGCAACATTAGACCTATAAAAATCCCAATAGAACATAGGTAAAAACTGGCTCAGTTGTCTAGGAAGTTAAAGTTAAGTTTCTGGAAGAACTAAGAATAGTCTACCTAAATATTTATTAATAGTATACAAATTTTATTAATAAAATTACTTTCATAGTAAATTAAGGAGAAGTATCTTAATTTCGTTCGCAAAAGATATAACTTTGTATGATAAATTACCCGTAAATACCTTACTAAGTGAGACGTTTTTAGTTTGGTGCTCGCCGTAGTGTAGGAAAATAGAAATGTAGGAAGTAAGAGGAAGTCTTTTTAATCTACTCAATAATGCTGCACTTGGTAACCTTAAACGATAATCTGGAACTTCTACACCAAATGGATATAAAATAGAATTAATACAGACTCCAACAAAATGAACAACTGATTTTAAACAGTTTATAAAAATTTATTGACTTAACAACAAAATAAAGAAACATATACTTTTAATCTGGGAAAACGAAAGTTTATTATACTCTGAATATGGATCGCCATCCTCTTTAATGCATTCTTCCAACTGGAATACAAATTTTCGCATAACATTTTAAAGAACGAGAAATAGTATTGATTTCAGTTGTGATATTAAGTTTCAGCCCCTCTAGTTTTATGAGTTTATTGGCAAACACTTTATGTTTTAAGTGGCACCGGAGAAAATAATTAGGTTCTAAAAGATCCGAAAATCTTTTTGGTCAGGCAATGGTAATATTCCTGGATATTATCCTCTTTGGAAAGAACTGTTCTAAAATATCCATGCTTACTCTCGTCGTATGAATATTCTGCTTAAACCAGTACTATTCAATTCGTTTTGAATTTTTGGAAAAAGAAATGTGTGCAGCATTTGACGAGAAGATTGTACATCGTACATTTATTTGAAGGCAATGTAAATGTCGGTGTTGAATTTGACGGGCATTTGCTTGAATCCCGTAACAAAAATGTTTCTATTTAAATCACTATTTTGATAAAAATGAGCGTGGTCACTAATAGAAAGATTACTTTCGATACCTTTAATTGTAATAGATAAAGGAAAGAAATTATAATCTATTAATCTTATAAATATGTAATGTACAACTTGTGATATTTTATGAATGAAAATTTATCTCTTTTGGCATTCTTCGTGTGTCTTCTTCAGTTAAATTCAAAACAGTAGTATGTTCAACAATAAATTTTTTCAACTAATAATAGTTGCATTTCTTTCTATTTCTTCGTTAAATGCACAGCAAGCGGACTTTGGTGTTCTAAATTGACTTTTCGTCGAAAACATATCCCTGTGTTCTCCACTTATGAATCAAAACTGAAATTGTCGTACTCCAAGGATATTCATAAATTGTCCTCGAAAACTCTTTTGAACTATTAAATCAAATTGAATGCATTTTTTAACGCAGAAAATGCGCTGCATTTTGCCAAATATCAATAACTACATCAAAATTTTCGAAACCTAATACTTCAATTAATAATAATGCAATTGTTAATAATTGATTATTTTTCAGTTATTGGTGAAACGAAATTGGTATTATATTTTGCCCGAAACTGTATAACTTAAATCAATAAGACAGTGAACATCAATTTCTCACAACTAATACTGCTTAATAAATTATTAATAAATGATATAAGGAACCTTGTGGTATACAAGATCAAGGCTAAAATATAACGGAACTCTGGTTTTGCTATTTGACATAGCATTTACGATAGAATAAGTAAAATATGAGCAGTGCTAACAAAACATCAGAGAAACGAACGCCATAAGCTTTTTTGTAAGCGCAAAGTGATCAATTCGATGAAAAACCTTCTACAAATCTAAATGGACAATATATCCCTCGCCTCTGTTTTCAATAATTTA
Organism: Dermolepida albohirtum; assembly: GCA_031893035.1. Lineage (NCBI taxonomy): Eukaryota > Metazoa > Arthropoda > Insecta > Coleoptera > Scarabaeidae > Dermolepida > Dermolepida albohirtum. The sequence goes on along the minus strand of JAVIWB010000612.1, from coordinate 17,939 downwards.
CGATATAGGTTGTATAAATCATGCTAAATTTAAAGTATTCGCATGACCGTGCGTGAAACTATACTGATTTGTGGAAATACGAGTATGTGAAGTAAATGTAAAGATTCCTACACAACAATGATTCGAATAGTTTTGAAAAAGTACAAATAAAAGAGGTTCGCCTTTCATTTCGCAAAAGTGGGAAATCTCCTTCCTTCAGAAACACAGTTTTAAAAAATTTTGAAGAAGCATGAATACAAGAGAAAATAAAATGTAAAAGTTTAGCAAAAACACACGTACAAATAAGGAACAGAAAGCTGGAAAGCCATCTGATCCAGTGGTCGACGAATCCTAGAGACGTTTTAAAATTTTTATAATTTGTTCTAAGGATAAAACTGATGCAGAAGTAGCTATTCTGAATATTGCAATGTGTATAATTTAAGGTGTTATGAATTTTTCTATTTTACATGTAATAATAACTACAAAATAAATATTTTAAAAAAGTTTACAATTAAAATTATTTAACCATCTTTTAACCTTGAACATAAAATTATTCAACGATATTGTTATTTACAAAATAATCTAATAAAATCGATTATTATACTTATATTGTACCTTTTAGAAAAGCAGGTCTTGCGATAATGTTTAAATTTCTTTACAATAATAAACAATATAAATATTAAAGTTCAAAATGCATCTTTATTTTTTTTATTAAGGAATATACTCGTACATTGTATTTTTGTTTAATAAGTGAAAACAGAAACGGAATTTAATCATTTACTTAAATGAATTCTACGTTTATATATACAAGGTGTGGCTATTAAATAACGAGACTGACGCTGTAAAACATTTTATTTTGATTTCATACACATTTACTTACTATCACCTTCAATATACACCCCTCCTCTATCGCTACAACGCTCCATGCGAATCTTCCATTGTTCGAAACAGTCCTGGAAGTCTTCTTCTGTCAGCTCCTTCAGGACGCGTGCCGCTTTCGCTTTCACAGCATCAACGGACACAAATTTTGTTCTCTTTAATTCAGATTTCACCTTAGGGAACAGATAAAAGTCGCACGGCGCAAGATCCAGCAAATAAGCCGGATAGTCTAACACTGGGATGCTGTACTTAGCTAGAAATCTCTTGATTGACAATGCGGAATGAGCCGGTGCATTGTCTTGGTGGAGAACACATGACTTGTCTTTCCACAATTCAGGTCGTTTTTTCCTTATTCTTTCACGGAGTTGAGCAAAAACGTAAAGGTAGTAATGTTGATTAATAGTTTGACTTTCAGGAATCCAGTGAAAGTACACAATCCCATGAATATCGAAAAAAACAATCATCGTTACTTTGAATTTGGATTTGCTCTTTCGAACATTTTTGGCTCTCGGTGAAGATGGATTCTTCCTGTGCATGGATTGGCGCTTCGTTTCAGGATCATAAGTAAAAAACCACGATTCGTCACATATTATTATCCTTTCCAATAAGTTTGGGTCATTTTCAGTGGCATTCAAAGTGTCAGTATAAACATTTTTGCGAGTTTCTTGTTGTTCAAATGTGAGAATTTTAGGCACCATTTTGGCACACACTTTTTGCATGTTAAAATTGTTATGTAAAATTTGCCGTACGGATTCTTTATCAGTTCCTACAGTTTCAGCAATCACACGAATACTTAACCGACAGTCAGATCGAACCAGATTACCGATTTTGTCGATATTATCAACCGTCTTTGACGTGGAAGGGCAACCCGGACGTGAACCATCTTCAACATTTTCTCGGTCATCTTGAAAACGCTTAAACTACACAAAAACATGTGCACGCGATAAACATTTATTGCCATAGACTTCTTTCAATAAATTATAAGTTTCAGTAGCGGTTTTTCCAAGTTTCATGTGAAACTTCACAACAATTCATTGCTCTATTGTTACACATTTTTCCGGCGAAACAAAAGAACAGCTCTAATGCGAAAGAAGGCTACGGCTATACTGATTTGTTTACAGGGGCGAGAGGCACTGCATTCGAAAGAGAAGGTTTCAACGTTTTCTCGGCCATCTTGAAAACGCTTAAACCACACAAAAACATGTGCACGCGATAAACATTTATTGCCATACACTTCTTTCAATAAATTATAAGTTTCAGTAGCGGTTTTTCCAAGTTTCATGTGAAACTTCACAACAATTCATTGCTCTGTTACACGTTTTTCCGGCGAAACAAAAGAACAGCTCTAATGCGAACGAAGGCTACGGCTATACTGATTTGTTTACAGAGGCGAGAGGCACTGCATTCGAAAGAGAAGGCTTCACCATAAATAGCTGCCAGTCGTTGGCGTTTGGCGCATGCGCACTTCTTTTGTACCAGCATTAGTCTCGTTATTTAATAGCCACACCTCGTATACATACATAGCTAAAGTATAAATTTATAAAAGTATTGTAATATTGTATGTAAGTAATTTCGAAGATAGAGTATAAGAGAAATATCGAAAAATTTGGTTTCGTTTGGAAAAATACAGAAGGTTCTATTTAAATTTAAATAGTGTTTCGACTCCAAGAACCACATATAAAGCTTTTACAAGAAAACATGTCCAATATCCTCTTCTTCGAATATAATATTTAAGATACCGGAGATCAAGGAGACAGGTGATTACATTTTTAAAATTCAACGAAGAACTTAATATTTACTCTTGGAGAACACTATATGTATAATATTTCAGATATCTGCATACATTTTCATTTTTGTTAAAATTTAAAATGTATTAAAAACATATCGCTTTCTTAATATCGTGTCTTAACGGTACTATAACTTTCTTATTTTTAGAAAGGATAACAAAGCATCACCCTCCCCTGACTTAAACCCTCATCCACTCTAAACTTTTAAAACGTTTTATGTTCTATTCTAATTCTATTATCTGCTTTCTCTCATGTTAACTGTGTTATATGAAAAGCTACCGGGAACTCCTCGCTATTCTAATGCGTCACATAGTTCTTTTAATTAAAACAAAAGTCATTAAAGTTTTTTCTTTCTTTCTGTGCTTGCATCTCTTAACCTGTGTGCCTTATAATGGGTGTTTTTCAGCTGCATGAGAACTATACAAGACATCGTTAACTATGGTTTGACAGCTGATAATGTCACTATGTGGACATTTCTATTTAGTAAGGTTTGGCAAGTTATAATGAATCGTTTAACGCCAGAACACTGCTTCCTAATTGTGAAAATTTACTTTGAATAAAATAAATTTGTTCACGAAGTTCATAGAGCACTTCGTCCATTATACGGTCAACAAAATCGGCCTAGTGAGCAAGCAATTTATGCAGTTATTGATCGTTTTCGAACTAATTTTACTCTTCTCGATTCAAAACCATCAACAAGACAAAGAAATGTGCGTACTGAAGAGAATATTGCTGCCGTAGCGCGAAATATTGAAGAAGACGCCGAAATGTCGATTCGTCGTTGTTCTCAACTTGTCGGCCTTTGTCCTTGAACTACGTGGAAAATTTTAGGTAAGAATCTTGGCTTAGGTGCCTATAAAATACAGCTCGTGCAAGAATTGAAGCCATACGACCATCAATTAGGTCGTATTTTTGCTGATTGGGCTCATTTGAAACTGGCCGAAGATGAGCATTTCTATCGAAGAATTGTGTTTAGTGATGAAGCACTAAACTACTCATTTTTGGTTAAATGGCTACGTCAATAAGCAAAATTGCAGTATTTGGAACGAAGAGACTCCTCAAGTCGTTAACGAATCAACATTACATCCATTAAAATTTACTGTTTGGTGGGGTTTATATGCTGGCGTCATTATCGGTCCTTATTTCTTTCGAAATGAGGAAGGAGCTGCCGTTACAGTGAGTGGCGAGCGCTATCGAGCCATGCTGACTCAATTTTTGTTACCAAAGATTAATCAGCTAAACATCGAGGACATTTGGTTCCAACAAGACGGCGCAACTTTCCATATAGCGCGCTTAACAATCGATTTATTACAAAATCGGTTTGGTGACAATTTAATTTCCAGAAGTGGTCCTGTTCACTGCCCCTCCTCGTTCGTGCGATTTAACGCCTCTGGATTACTTTTTATGGGGCTATGTTAAGTCATTGGTTTACGCCGACAAACTAGCAACTCTTAAAGTATTGAAAGCCAATATTCAAGCCACCATTGACGCCATACGGCCAGATTTAATGGAAAAAGTAGTCAAAAATTGGATTGATCGAATGGACCATGTAACTCGTAGCTGCAGCGCACATGTGCCGGAAATCATTTTAAAAAAATAAATGCCATGAAATTATCTACCAGATTATAATAAAAAAAATTTAATTCCAACAATATTTCTGTCTTGTATTATCATTTAAAGTTCTCAAGCTCTTAAAAAAACACCCGTTATACGCAACATTCAGGAGCGTTATTCTTCTATTATTCGCGAATTATCTTTGATCTCCGTTCTAGCGAACAGACTGCTTTGTTTTTAGCATGGACCATTTTTCATCTACCCAAACCTTTTTTGTAATCGTCATTTACCTGACTTTTATTAGTTTTAAGTGATTTATAAGTACAAATATTTTATTTTAATTCTGTCCTTTGCGAGTTTCCCAAAAGTGATGAACCAAAAAAGATTATGGCGTTTTGACTATGACATTTGTTAGATATGATTCTTAGATGGTGTGCTGTCAAGTCCCGAGAATGTATTGGGGATATGAAGCATTATATTGAAAAATAAAAATTAATTTATTAATTTTTGCATTTGTCGTCATGCTAATGTCGAGAACACCAAGTTCAATGTAGTCTCGGCATCAGCATGACGACAAATGCAGAAATTAATAAATTAATTTTTATTTTTCATGCTGATGCCGAGAATACATTGAACTTGGCCTTGTATGTATTTGGTTCAGTAACCACTATGACCACCAGTTTTGGATTTGAATTAGTAGAAGAATATTTGCAATAAACAACCCTCTAGAAATTAGTGAAGTAAAGTAAAGGCGACGAGAAAATACTTAGTGAAGTTTACGTATTACATACAGGTATTTTGTTAGTATTTGAGACTTTAAATAAATAAATAAATTAAAAGAAGACTTTTTCTGTTTATAATTCGGCAATATATATACGAGGGTAGTTTGACAAGTAGTGAGAATGGAAAAGAAAAACGAATTTTTTAAATACAAAATAATTTTTATTCTTCAATATATTCTCCTAAAAGAGCAATACATTTATTCCAACGATGCTCCAATGCCCTTATGCCATCTCTAAAATGCGATTCCGGAAGGCTTGCAAAATACTCATTTATGAAGATGAAAAGCTCGTCGTTAGACTAAAATTTCTTTACACCTAGTGCCGTTTTCAATTTTGGAAAAAGGCGGAAGTCGGAAGAGGCTAGATCCGGCGAATAAGACGTATGCGGTACTAATTGGAAATGCAACTCGTGGATTTTAGACATTGCAACTGTGCTGGTATGCGAGGCAGCGCTGTCTTGGTGAAACAGAATCTTTTTCTTTGCCATTCCTGGCTGTTTAGCACGAATCTCAACATTTAATTTTTGTAGAAGTTCTGCATAATATTGTCCATTTTCCAAAATACCCTTTGAATCCCAAAAAATTGTTGTCATCACCTTGTCTGCCTATAAAGTGGTTTTCGCTCTCTTGGTAGGTGCAGAACCACGTTCAAACCATTGTTTCGACTGTTGTTTAGTTTTGGGGGTACTGTAGTGTATCCAAGTTTCATCGCAAGTAACAAATCGCCTACAAAAATCAACCGGATTCCGCTTATAAAGGTCCAAACACTCATTAAAAATGCGCAAACAAGTGAACTTTTGATCAGTCGTAAGCAATCGCGGCATCCATCTTGCCGAAAGCTTGGAAAAGCCCAATTCTTTCGGTGTACGCGTTCTGTTGAAATGTTTACCATATCTGCTATCTCTCTCACTCTGAGTCGTCGATTTTGCGTAATAATATTATGGATTTTTATAATCATTTCCTTAGAAGTCACGATTTTGGGTACTCCAGAGCGTCCTTCATCAACACAGCTTGTTCTACCACGTTTAAATTCATTTACCCATCTACTTATTGAGGCGGATGATGGAGCAGATTCACCTAATGTTTCCCGTTCATCTTTTATTTCGGTAGCTTTCATACCCTTAATTACGAGTTATTTAATCACCGCACGATACTCTGCTTTTTTTATTTTAACAAAACGACGTGTTGCTTCTTTTTCAATCAGCTGCCAAAAATAAACTAATCAACCGATTTATCTAAGTATCGGAATGTAAACATATAAATAGGCATCCTAAATTACAGTGCATTTGTTTCACCAATTAGAGTGCCACCTATGTGTCATTCTCGTAGTACAGCATAGAATGATGAGAGGACGCATTACATAATATTAGACATACCGAAAAATCTGTAAAAGAATAAAACTATTAATTAATTCAATTTATACTTTCGAATATATCGACAAGTATGGGAGTTACTCATTATTAAATTGTTTGTTTCTTATTAGTAATAAATTCCTCGATATTAGAATTTTCATTGAAATATAATTGATTATCGTATAATCAATAACAATATCTACAATTTTATTATTTGCTCTTTGGCTTATTAATAAGGTAACTCATACTGATAGTAAAATTGATTAGTTTCCAACCATCTGTTCAATTATACATTATGTATATGTATGTATGTATATACGCAAATATAGAAGAATATAATGCAATTGTTAGAACATTTAATGCAACTCGGTTCATAATTTTAAATAGATTTTAAAGAAAGTGGATGATTTGATACACTAGGGATAAAACATAGCAAATACTTGATTTGAAAATTTCTTATAAATAAAAGCCTAATTTGCCTATTTTTAAATTTTATTTCAACCAGCATTAAAATATTTTTCTGGGTGGTTGCATGTTTGTCTTTTCTTTATCTGAACTGCGTTTCAGGTATTAAGGCCCCCATATATTGCATGTATACAAATATTCTTCCTCGATAGCCATACTCTCATCAGGGACCGAAAGATAAGTGGTTCGACAACAATCAATCGGCGTCGGGTGAAATAAGCGGAATTTGATAAACTCGGTCTCTAAAAATCATCATGTATGCGACGATAAAATTTGTCAATCAATACTTTACCAAATAAATATCAATGATTGATATATTGTATAATAATAATAGAAAAATAAAATAATTTGTAATATAAATAATAAATAAAAACAAACAAGATTCCGTTGATTGATATTAAAACTATTAGCTTCAATATTTTTTACAATCCAAAAATATTAAAAATGAAAAAGAAGCAATTACAGTAGCTACATACATATCAAATACTTTGCTATATATATATATATATATATATATATATATATATATACAGTTTGTCAAGAAAATCTTTGCACATAGAGAAAAAATAAAATAACTTCAAAAGATGCATTGATTTCTAATTTAAATAACCAACTTTTTTATTTTTTCACACAGTGATTTATAAACATATGTTTTTTAATATAATAAGTAAAAAAAACTTCTATAGCAATGAAAATATTCCAGTAGTATATTAAAAAAGAAAATAGTTCAATTTCCCTACTATCAAAAAAATGTTTGCACACTTGAATTTTGAATTTTTATTGCTAATATTTTGTGTGTCCATCTTGAGCATTAATTACCGCTTGCAGACGTCTTCGCAATGATTGAATAAGCTTCGGAATATTATATTCTATCGGTATTTTGTCCCACTCTTCTTTAATGAACCTTATCAATCCGTTTTTATTGGTTGGCGTTCTCTTTCCTACCTTCTTTTTTAAATGATCCCACAAATTTTCGATAGGGTTAATATCAGGACTTTGGGCAGGAGTATCAATAACTTTGGTGCAATTGTATAATAACCAGGACCTACCTAAATAAGATTTATGTTTGGGATCATTATCTTACAGTATTTGTATTTAAATTTATTAGAATTATCCGGGGTCAATAAAACCGAATTTTTTAATGGTGGAGGTTAGTTCATTTTTTAAAATATCAAGATATACTTCCTTAGTTATTATTTCATCCAAAATCCTGATTACACCAACTCCCTTGCTGGATATACAGCCCCATACCATTACGGACAGTTTTCCAAACTTTACTGTAGCAATAAGATTTTTATTTTTTAATATTGTCAGAGGTTTACCCTAATCTCTCTGCTGTCCATCATGGTAATAAAGCATCATTTTCGTTTTATCTGAGAAAATAATATCGTCCCAGTACTCTGAAGGAAGTGATATGTGTTCGGTGGCACATCTTAATCTTTTTTCGATATTTTGAGCTGAGAGCAGGGATTTTCTCCTAGCCACTCGTGAAGAATATTTGTGTTTTTGTAACACATTTCGGATGGTTTCATGGGAAACACTTAACGCAAAGTCTTTTTCCACTTGAAGAGCTAATCCACTAGTACTGGGTTATTATAAATAGCTTTAATTATTTTGCTCTCAGTTCACCGTGTCACCTTCTTTGGCCTGCTTGTTGATCCTTTTAACTCAAGCCTTCCTTCTTTTTCAGTACGGGATATGATATTGTATACAGTTCTTATTTTGAGTGAGAACATATCGGCGATTTCCCTGGCAGATTTGCCTTTATAGTAATCGAAATACACCAATTGTATAATATTTTTTGAAACTCGTTTTCCTGACATTTGTTTATATTCAAATACGAGGTCAATTGTTGCATTAAAGATAATCACTTTACTACTAAACGCTTTTCTACCCCTTTCACATTCCATTTCAGTTGTATTATAAATAACCAAAATGCACAAAATTCATGGAAAATAACGGCATTTTTGTTTTTTTTCGTTGTATTCTTTCAATATGCAAAGATTTTTTTGACACTTTTTATGCTGAGTAAACATCTTTTTTTGTTGCTGTTGTTGTAATACGTGTATCTATTTGAAAAGTATTGGCGTCTTATAGTCGTAAACAAGAACAGTAACGGATCGTGTGCAAAAAAACAAATATGTAAAGAATTTGTTGCTGGAATTTTTGAATGAAGCTAACATTTTACATGTTTCTTTTTCTGTGCAAAGATTTTTTTGACAAACTGTATATGCGTATATGTACCTTCTGTCCCAGGAATAATCGGAATGCTCTTTAAAAAATAATTTAGAAATTTTTGCAAAAATTATTTTATTCAAAACATTCTCTTCTTCTGGGCTTCCGGACTGGAACCGCGTCACTGGCATAACTGCCGACGTTTTGTATCCACTTGTATGGGACATCTTCAGGGCTCAACTACTGCTACTGTCCGTCGCACTGATCTGTTTCAGTTTCAGTGAGACAGATAGTAGCAATAGTTGAGCCCTGAAGATGTCCCATACGAATGGTTACGAAACGTCGGCAGTTATGCCAGTGACGCGGTTCCAGCCCGGAAGCCCAGAAGAAGATAGTATGGACCACGACCGCGGAAGTCTACGTATTAAAACATTCTCCTTCATCGAAATAAAAAGATTGGTATGTTCAAGGAGTGTATAAGATGACTTTGATATCGCTAATTGCAATGGCTTTAAAACTGCTTGGCCTGTGAATGCCTTCAACTGATACAAAATCGTTGATGAGGGGGTGTATTTTTGCATAATTGCCAAATGCATTCGCAATATACACACCCCATCAAACTCACCAATATACCGAGATAATTCTAGTTATTAACCGTTGCACCGCTTGAACCAAAATCTTTTTTAAAGTCCATTTCACAATTTACGGCAAAATGAAAGTACACTTAGCTGTGAAAGCAAACATAAATAATCATAAAATGCGCCAATATTATGATTTGTTCATTTGATATCTGTGCCATACCCAAACCCACTTTGTTTCAATTATCAATTAGCAATTGCAGTGTTGTTAAATTTTATTGTATCCCCGGTTTCTTTTATCCTAATATATCAAACTTCAACGAGCTTCTTCCTATCAGTCATCATAAGCGCATTATGACTGAGTTAGTATTTTAAGCGTTCAGTCAGTAGCGCAGTGTAATGGCTTTAGCAGTGTTATAGTCGGGGGACCGTCAGTAATTATAATAGGGTTTTTATACGGTTTAGTTTAAATAATGTCACAGTTATGAACGTCGAAAAAACTACCATATGTTTACAAAGTAAAGAATTTATAATATATTATGGAGCTAAAATAATTTGTATGGTTTACGATAAAGATTTCATATTCCAAAATAATGAAGCTTGACTCGACTTAATTTGAGTGTGAAAATGTGAAAGATTATCAACTTTATTGCTCTTGATGATTCAGGAGCGATGAAGTTGATTGATTCATCATTTTCGACTTTGAAATGATATTTTGGACTTAAAAATGTCGTGACGTTACCCCCTATTTATTTCCTGACAATTTAATATAAATATATCAAATGTGATTGCAACAATGTCGTGTAACAATTTCAAGAAAAACTGAATAATCTAGAAAACTACCCATATATTTAATAACGAATCTTAAAAAAACTATTCATTGATTCTTCAAGTATTACCGTCTAATATTAACATTTCGTTCTTGAATATATGCAACTTTTAATTCCAAAATAAAAGCTATTGTGTTATCAAGAAGCAATTTTTGACAATAACTACAATGAGGTAAACGCCAAATTGTATGTATGTAGTCAATTAATTGCGAAACAATAGAAAGTGTTTGCTTTTTTGTCTGATTTACTGCAGTGATTTCGTTCCCATTCCTGTAGATGGTGAAACCACCTTAAATCTTTTACAATCGAAATTTTGTTTTTAGATTTTCTTTATCCTGTAAATCATTCGAAAACCCCAATAGTTTTTAAGAAATTCATTAAATTTGTTGGTCATTCGTTGCATTTAAGCTTTGAATTTAGCTTTTGAAAACCAAAGTTTTCAGATAAAATGTGATCAACTAATATTTTAGTTACTCTAAGTTCTATTTTCAGCAAGCGAACTGAACACTAAATTTTTTGCAATTTTTCATGCAGTTTTAACATCTCCAGCTATCGCTTCAATTCTTCAACGAGAACATTAATTATGTTCGCTGCCCTCTAAATAGTCAATGCATCTAATAAACAACTGTTAAAGTCACTTTTGAAGATAAAACAATTTTAAGCATTTGAAGTGTTGCTACAGCACTTTTACCATTTTAAACACAGAACTTAATATCAATTTTTTGTTTATATTCGACTGACTTATATAAACTATTAATAATTAAATGCGGCAAAATATATTACCCCATTTCATTAATTAGTAACTTTTTATAACTAATAAACTGTTCACCATAGCGTTGTTTTCAATTGGAGCAGTAGGCTTTGAAGATTTTGTCACAATTGTTGACATCTGTCAAAATGGAGCCTTGGTCAACAAAACAGTGCGTCTTTTGTGGTGATAAAATTATTTAATCTTCTTCAATGTAGCAATTCAAAAGTGTTTTAGACGACGATATAATATTCAACGGTCTCTTCAGCGTAAAATAATTTCTTCTAGCATTCATAAATGGAGAACATGAGTTCTGTTTTAGATAAAAAGTTAAGCGGAAAATTAAAGTTTGCCCGCAATATATTAACAAAGGAAGGAAAGAAAATGCAACTATAGCTAGTTTCAAAAAGATAATGTTAAACGTGCTACTGTTTTGAAAAATACGATGATAAAAAAAGATTAAAATCATCCGTACAAGATCGCAATGGTTCAGGAAATAAAATCGAAATAAACTTAACAGATTAGATTTTTGTCGCCTTAGTCATAACAATTAAAGTATCGAAAACAATCTTATCTTGAATGACGAAGCTAATTTTTATCTAAACGGTGATATAAATAAACAAAATTGTCGTTACTGGGCGCTCAAAAGAATCCCAGCAACTTTTACATTGCCTTAGACCATATGTGGGCAACAACCAGCCCGAGAGACATTTGTCGTATTATTTCATGTCTGATATCTATCGCTAAAAATTATAAACAATATTTTGAAACACTATTTTAAAATGCACTACTTTTGAACGCGGCCCGCGAACGTATTTACACATTAAAGTTTGGCCCACAACATGTCAAAGGTTGCCCATACCTGTCTTAGACTAACTGTATGGTGTGTAATCTCCTCGTCAAGGATGATAATTGGATCCTATTTCTTTGATGATAATAATCAAATGGTAAAAGACGCATGATAATTTCAAACGTTGCAGACATTCGTTTTTCTGCAAATACAAAACGAAATTAAATATTATTGGTTGTAACAGGACGACAGAAATCATATGGCGAGATTAAGCATGAATATTTTAGAAAAGTTCTTTCTAAACGGGTTGATATCCAGGTGTGGTACCATTCTATTATCAGCAAGATCTCGGCAATTTCAGCACCATATTATTTTCTCAGAAATCTAGAAACGCTGAAAACGAATATTATAAATGGACACGTATTTCAAAATATTATGCGAAAATTTGTAAATCAGTTAAGAGCATACATTGAAAAGAATGGCAGTCGCATGCGATGTACTGTATTCAGAGTATGATAATTTTCATCTTTTCTGTTTAAGAATATATATTCCTTTGGTATTGTTAAAATCAATAATTTTTTATAAGGTCTTTAAAATGAGTTGTTCTTTTTGCTGGGCTCTGTATTTGAAAATTTGTATAAATTATTTAAAAAGATTGACACACCATTCTGGTTAAATTCAGTACAAATGATATGGAAGGTTACTGTTTTAAAAATGGGATAAGTTGAATTGTTGTTTTTAATAAAAACGCTTTTGTTGAGAATGTACTGTTTCAACAGAAATATTTTTGTGTGTAGATTTGTCTATTGATTCATTTCTACTCTTACACGTATCAAGGCTGAGGATATACTGTTTGTTTGAATTTTTCCGTAATTTTCCGTAGCAAAGTTTCTTTGTCGCCAGATATTTATTGCGTATATTAGGTTATTTTTGCTCTATTTCAAATGTCTTTATTTTTAGCCAGTCGTGTTTGCTGGCGATTTCTATGATCTTCTCTTTTGTATTTTATTTTGCTATCCAAAAATATTTTACGAATAAATTTGTATTATCAATCATTTGTTTGTCAAATATATACATTAAATCAAATTAATTACAATAACTCAAACACTATCGTAAATTAATTCAGTTTAATTTTTTAAAAATTTCTGTTAAAGGTCGACGCGTTCGTGCGATGCTCTGCAATGTGGAGCTACGTAATGGCCGCCGCGAGAGGTGACCCACGACGGCGCCCAGGATCGGTCTTTACCGTACAATCAACAACAAATTGTGCTCCAGGTCCGTGCAGGGACGGTCTTAATTCAGGTTATATTTCAACGTACGGAGGAAGTGCCACTAATCGGGATGGTTTCAATTCCATTCTGTCAAGAAACTTTTCAAGGGAAGAATATCCTTTTAACTATGCAAGACATCCTCTTGGTTCCGCTATCTCTAGAGACGGTTCAAAAGACAGACTGGCAGAGGTACGCGTACAAACACCAATTTCTGACACTACAAATTTGTCTTCTACACATGGCCAGGTGAGTGTATCTAATAAACGTTTATTATTGTGGTAAGGTCTATGTTGTACTTAAGCAATCGAAAAATAAAATTTAAAAGTAAATTAAATCGAATTTGGGTTCGTTTGGTAACTTTCTGGCAATTATCAATAAAAATTATAGATTACTGGAAACAGTTTTGGTTTTAAATACACCATCATAGTCAATGTTTAAGTTAAACTGTCAAGATTTATTTTCGCCGAAACTAACTGCTAATAGTATGGAGGAAATTTTATCGTTTTTGGTATTAGTACTTCCTCTTTCCCATTTTATTACAAGTGGCGACATTTCGCCATACTTTTCTATGCTTTACTTTTGTTATCTCCTCCTCCAATGAAAGTATTTTTCCACCAACAACACCTTCTTTCCATCTAATTTTGATCTATTTCTATCTCTCATTTCGCCTACCTTCGCCTCTTAAACTGTTTTTACAGTTCCGTACAGTATTTTATTCCTTAACCTTCTTATTACCGCCTATTGTTTTCAGTAATGCATCAAAATGGGTTTCATATATTTTTTTCGTTGCTTTGTTTACTCACCTTTTATTGCAGTGTATGCCATAAAGTACCCTGTATATTTTATTTATAATTACGATATTTATTTATTCAGTTATTTATTTACCTTTCGAAGCCTTCCTGGCTTTTCATCATTTGCACTTAGATATTATATGCATTTTGTTCAGTTATTCGTGTCTGTATGTTCATTTTGCTTGTTTCAGTTTTCTACCTATACCCATTATCTCGGCTTTTTGGTGTTGATTTTAAAGCTTTGCTTTACTATCAATATCAGAAGATCTATATATAGTTCGTTTAGATATACTGTTTTTAAGTTTCTGTAGCCTGCATGTGTGTTTATGCATGTATTCCTAGTTTTTGGTGCTATTAGCTATCAGACATTAGTGATATATTCCATCTCTTTATTAACTCTGGACTTATTAAACTACATTCAAAATTTGTTAAAAGTTACACATATATTTTCCTCAACACTTAACTGCATTGCATAAGAAAACTAAAACAGGCGCTAAAAATACACTTTTCTCTAAAGAAATTTCTATTTTTCTATATCTAATAGCTACTTTTATTTGTACAAATATATTGCATATATCATTTTATATATCGAAATAATAGCGATTTACTAGAATATCTTTCACTTCTTACCAGAATTTGAAACGCATATTCTTTCATCTATGCTAAAAAATTCTTTCTTCTTCCAGATAGAGTATCCACACTTCAAACAATATCCAACAGTTTACAACCTTTCTTATACGCAGACTTCCATAATCGTTATTTATAGTTATTCATCTCCTCACTGCTACTTGTCGACATATCGTCCACTCTTCTAAAGGAAGTCCTTAAGGCATTGAAGTTGCTACAAGTTGATAGAAGAATTTACCAGATATTTTGCAAAAAATATCTGCCATCGAGGTTAAGATCGTTGGGATGTCTTAAAAGTTCTATAAATTCTCAAATTTTGCAACTGTAACAATATAGTTTATGAGGTAAAATATGAGTAGAATCGAGTTAAATTTAGAGATTTCCGACTTGAGCTTAGTAAATACAGAAGCGGGTACGTGCAGAATAGATATAGATTACGTATTTTATAGCGTGCGACCACATGTGTAGTCCACGTCTGCTCTTGCGGTTCCTGGATTTTTACAATTCTTATTTTTTATTCCAGACTTTCTTAACACTCGATTTGGTACTCTTTCATTTAGTTTATAGCGTCTTACCTTTCCACTCGTGATTGTCTTTTATGATCCTCTAACTTGCTGATTGTATTCTGACATTTCCTCACCAATAAGAAGTGATCGCTTACAATTTTAAATTCCCTTTTAACTTACACATCTTGAATTTTTCTAATCGTATCTTTACTGACTAAAAAGGATTTATTATAGATTTTTACTTTCTTATCTTCATATCTGTTGTGATTTTGTGTATTTGTAGACTTGGGTATTATTAACTCGTTGTCTAAACAGAAGCTCGTTATTTTTTCGCCATTTATATTTTTTGTTTCTTATACAAATACCACTCTATTCCCTTATAGTCCTCACCTACTACTCTTTTCCTATTTAACTCGCCTAGTACTATTATACTACATTTACTTTCATCTATTTCTCTCTGTAACTTGGAAGAAAGTCTTTATTTGATTCATACGACATCGCCACTAAATACTCCTATTTCATCCCCCCCCCTCTGATTTTTAACATTATTATTCTTTCTTTTACAAAATTTTTACCTCTCATGTATTTTACTGTCTTCTTGTACTATAAATGTTGCTTCGGTTGTCATGTGTTCTTTTTTCATTCCTTACCATATCTTCAACTATCTGATAATTTTCTTCATCTTGGCTTCCGAGCTGGAATGGCGTCTTCGGTACTTCTTCTGCTGTCGACGTTTCGTCTCCACTTGCATGGGACATTTTCAGGGCTTAGTTGCTGCTACTGCTTTCGTTGTAGCACTTAAATTGAAAGAAGCAGCAGCAGTTACGTTCTGGAGATGTCTCATGCAAGTGGGGACAAATAATTTCACAGTTTGATTCCCTTTTTTTCGCACAAGTTGTAATAAAAATATAAGCTTCTATTTCTATTGACTATTTTACTTCTTTTGTTGTTCTATTCTTTAATTTTTTGCATTGACTGTCGTATAATTGAAGAACTTAATACTGATATTATACCTTATCTCACGCGGTTTGCAAACACTAATTTCGATTTCTACGTGTATTAATTACTGGCCTGCAAGTTAAGTTAACCGCTAAATACATATTTCCACAGAATTTATTAAAAGTTTATTTGCAAAACCTTATTTATCTTATCAATAACGTACAGCTACTGGTGTGGAACCTATATACTTTGTTCACAGAATAGTATGAATCGCTAGAAGATACCAATTCAGTCCATAAATTAGTGTAATCTAATAATCGTGCACTGTGAACAGATTTTTCTAACACACAAAGTCAAAGTGAATGACAATGATATTTGCTTTTTGCTTTGAATCTTACCTTTAAATGTTACAACAGTTTGCATTACAACAGTTTGTGTCAATAATAACGGAAAAAGGAAAACCATGTATGAAAAACTGAAAGTAAGTGTTATTTTTGTCTTCTTTAATAAAATTAATATAACTAATAATAATTTTCAAAACCATACTTGCTAATCTTGAAACAATAAACAAATTAAAAATTCGATTGATTTTCCTATAGTATTAAATAATTTTAATTATTTGATGAAATATAATAGAAGCTTATATTTCACGACAAGTTCAGTACCGGTGCGTTAATTGAATCAAAGATTAGTAAATGTACTCGCAAAAGTATATACATGTCTCTCTGGATATCAGAATGCAAAGGAGTTACTTTTTGCGATACTATAATTTGAAACATACTTATTTGCAGAACATATTTCTAAAAATCTAGCTTAAAAGCAGAAGAACAATTAAATAGACTTTACTGATATTTTAAGTTTTCATATTTTGTATAACATGAATCACATAAAGCTCGACGATTCTGATTGTGAGAAAAATTGTTAATTTACTTTAAAGAAGCAAACATTATAATAAGTACCTATATACAGTGTGTATCAGCCAAATGGAATAAATTCGATAATAATTAAATGGAAAGGTGTTCGAAAAAACGCTCGGACACGTCGATTGGGATTTTTAGTTGCGTATTTTTTTAAATAAAAGGTTTATATACAGGGTGTGTCATGTAAAAGTGGTCAATACCAACTTTCTTATTTTAAATACAATACCCTGTCAAATATTAAATTTTTGGATTCCTTAGAAAATTCCAGATATATTTCATGTACAATGTCCTATACCTATCTTCGACTGTTTCGGAAATATTAAATGTTTTCAGATTAATTTGAAAAATTTTTGATAATGTAAAAAATAACAAGAAAAACATTAATATCACTGTAGGAGATGTTCAAAGTGTTCGCCGCAAATATCTTGATAACATCCTAATCTTAAATAAAAATTTTTTCTAACGTTGCTCAACATCTCAGGTGTGACCGATCTAATCGCAACTATTATTCGTCTTCTTAAGTCAGCTAAGTCGAGGGGTTTAGTTTTGTATACTATACTCTTGACATATCCCCATAAGAAGAAGTTTAATGGCGATAGATCAGGGGATCGTGCTGGCCATTCCATCGATCCTCGCCTACCTATCCACCGATTCGGGAATATTTGGTTGAGGTACTGCCGGACATTGATTTGGTAATGGGGTGGTGCTCCATCTTGCTGGAACCACATCGTATTTGCTGGAACTTGTGGGTTTGCTTATAAGTTTGTCAAAGCTGGCACGAGATTATTTTGAAGCAATGCTAAATAATTGTCGCCATTCAAATTTCCATCAATGAAAAAAGGACCTACGATATGATCTCCAACAATTCCTGCCCAAACATTAACCTTCTCAGGGTATTGCGTATGTTCTTCCCTTATCCATTGAGGATTTTCCCTGGACCAATAGCGGCAATTTTGAAGCGTAAAGG